>JAIFKI010000012.1:24762265-25207265 GCA_025389145.1 Misgurnus mizolepis | reverse complement strand
TTATGGTATGAAAGAAAGAGGGAAAGAATAAAAGAAAGAAAGAAAAAAGGAAAGAAAGAAAAAAGAAAGAAAGAAAGAAAGAAAGAAAGAAAGAAAAGGACACTGATTTCAATATTACAGTCTAAAACCAAAAAAGTAACAAAAAAGCTTTGATATAATTATGGTATGAAAGAAAGAAGGAAGGAATAAAAGAATGAAAAAAAGAAAGAAAGAAGGAAAGAAAGAAAGAAAGAAAGAAAGAAAGAAACAGAAAATAAAGAAAAGAACACCGATTTAAATATTATAGTCTAAAACCAAAAAAGTGACAAAAAAGTTTTTATGAAAGAAAGAAAGGGAACAAATAAAAGAAAGAAAGAAAGAAAGAAAGAAAGAAAGAAAGAAAGAAAGAAAAGGACACCAATTTCAATATTACAGTCTAAAACCAAAAAAGTAACAAAAAAGTTTTGATATGTTTATGGTATGAAAGAAAGAGGGAAAGAATAAAAGAAAGAAAGAAAAAAGGAAAGAAAGAAAAAAGAAAGAAAGAAAGAAAGAAAGAAAAGGACACCGATTTCAATACTACAGCCTAAAACCAAAAAAGTAACAAAAAAGCTTTGATATAATTATGGTATGAAAGAAAGAAGGAAGGAAAAAAGAATGAAAAAAGAAAGAAAGAAGGAAAGAAAGAAAGAAAGAAAGAAAGAAAGAAAGAAAGAAAGAAAGAAAAAAAGAAAGAGAAAATAAAGAAAAGAACACCGATTTAAATATAGTCTAAAACCAAAAAAGTGACAAAAAAGTTTTTATGAAAGAAAGAAAGGGAACAAATAAAAGGTAAGAAAGAAAGAAAAGGACACCAATTTCAATATTACAGTCTAAAACCAAAAAGTAACAAAAAAGTTTTGATATATTTATGGTATGAAAAAAGAGGGAAAGAATAAAAAGAAAGAAAGAAAGAAAGAAGAAAAGAAAGAAAGAAAGAAAGAAAGAAAGAAAGAAAGAAAGAAAGAAAAGAAAGAAAAAAGAAAAGGACCCCAATTTCAATTTTACAGTCTAAAACCAAAAAGTAACAAAAAAGTTTGATATATTTATGGTATGAAAGAAAGAAGGAAAGAATAAAAGAAAGAAAGAAAAAAGGAAAGAAAAAAGAAAGAAAGAAAGAAAGAAAGAAAGAAAGAAAGAAAAGGACACCGATTTCAATATTACAGTCTAAAACCCAGACAGAAATATAATTTTTTTTGATAATGTGAGTGTGTGTGGATTAATTGACTAAATCTATCAACATGTTACAGTGATAAATATTTTAAAATGCGAGAGAAACTTGCAGAAAAGACCAAAAATGTGCTATCCCGTGCCAATTTTTCAGTTTCACAGGCAGATTTTATTCATTCGGCACCTCGCGGCCAGATCAAATTTTAGGCTTCATAAATCCTAATCCTTATTCCGAATGATTAGTGCTCCCTGGTTTGCGGTGAAAGCTCTTTTCTCACAGAAATGCTGTGTTCACCTCATTTACCTTTTACAGCTCAGCGAGGTACAAAAGCACTGACTCTGATTACTGTGGTCTCAGTATATTTTAAAGTGCCATAAGTCACAATAAAGCTGACAGACGTAGGGTTGTACCTGAAAAATATCTTCAAAAGATGGAGTTTTGTTGGTGAGGTGAAGTGTGCTAATGGATGGTGTGATAACAGTATTCCTTTACAAAAATGAAAGTGGTTCATGCAGCCAAGGGCTGCGTTTACATTTTGCATTAACATGCGATCTCGGTGATCCGTTCACGCAGATCCGATCATCCGTATATCAGGACACGGCGCGTTTACATTTGTCACATAAATGTGGCTTCTGTATCTGGATGTGATCGGATCCCGTGCGGGGAGACGCGCGCTGGGTGGATAGCTGTCAATCAAAATGGGTACAGCTTTCTTTAGCCACATGATTTAGGGTTTTCGCCTAACCGCAAGCCCGTATTGTACAGTGCTACTGAGAAGCCAACAGCAGAGAATAACTAGCAAACCCAAAAACCGTGATGTTCACATTTAAAGCTTTATTTTTTTTTTGTAGCTTTATCTTTGTTTATCTGCAACGTCCGCGCCAGGATGCACGTTTCAGCCGATACGTTACCTGAACTTGACTTTCACCCGCATGCTTTTCATCAACAACAAAAATCCGTGTGAAACATTAGGTTGACCATCCCGACTTTTTAGTCTACCTGAGTTTATACGTTTTTGATTTATAATTTACGAATATTATTTAAATAAAACAGCTAACAATTTCCCAAAATTCCTGTTCATGTCTTCCTCTAAAGTAACTTACTTTGTATAAAACCAACATTGAATAAATGTATTTGGTTAATGTTATTATGGTTTGTACATGTTTTCAAGTAACTTAAAATGTGTTAAATGAGATAGAAACGACTGACTGACCAGAAAGAAACGCAACATTCACGTTGATATGTCGCCATGGAAACTTAAACATTATAACGGTTCATTAAATTCCGCCATTAAATATTGAATCACTTCATATAGTGGAAACATAAACGTATGCCTGAATAAGTTACATACAGTCAGCAGTGTTACAAAAGAATTTGTATATCGATTTATTTTCAAGATACGTTTAAGCTTGCTAGCATTTCTCCACAAATATGAAATTGTGCGGCTCTCGCCTGCGCTCCATGAAGAAATAACGTCCTTTATTTTTGACAGCTGTGAGAGGAGATGATAGTGGGCGGGGTTTTGTGTGACGTTGGCCTGCGAATGCAGATACGATGGCTGGATTGCGTTTACATTACACTGAGATCCGATCACAAAGCGTCCTCGACTACCTCTGCGTCAGGACACACAGATCGGATAACATTCCGAACACAAACGCGTTTACACTTGTCTTTTCAATGTGTATGTGGACAACATCCGGATACAGGTCGCATGTTAATGCCAAGTGTAAACGCAGCCAAAGAGATTGGAAAGTGTTAACTGCTTAAATAAAAACTGCAAACAGTTTGAAGGCGGAGTGCATAATTCCTGAAAAACACTTTGGGAAAGGGAGTCGGGCCGACTACCAAAACACACTTGTAGCCAATCAGCAGTAAGGGGGGTGTCTTCTAACCGACATCGTTGCCTAGGTTTCGTATGTGTGGGGCGGGTCTATCAAAAGAAGGTCCAGATTCTATTGGGGTAGGGGCATAATTGTTTAGGTGATTTCAAATATCAACACTGGCTTTCAAACATTGTGCACTCCGCCTTTAAATGTCATGACATATGTAAATTCATAATGCTTCATTGAGGCCTCAATTCACAGGAATAGTTCACCCAAAATTTTTTTACTGACCCTCATGTTGTTCCAAATCTGTATTAATGTCTTTGTTTTGCTGAACACAAAGGAAGATATTTTGCAAACCGTTTTTGAGCACCACTGACATCAATAGTATTTTTCTTTCCTAGTCAATGGTGCACCTGTTTCCTGCTTGATTACAAATATCTTCCTTTATGTTCAACAAAACACAGTAATGAATACAGGTTTGTAACAACCTGAGAATAAATAATGACAGAATTTTCACTTTTGGGGGAACTATTCTTTATAGATGTACAGACAAATTCAATGGAAATTTCAGGTACTTTTCTTACTAAGTGTGAGACGAAAAAGCAATGTAGTGAAAAATGCTCCTGTTTTTGCAAAGGGGACTGTCTCTTTAAAATCATATGACAGTGTAAACTGTTGTTTAATATAATGTCTGTTATGATAGCAGAGCTATGTGTGTGTGTTCATGCATAAAAATGTGTTCGGTTCATTACTTGAAAAAAGTTACACAACCTTTATATTACTTCGATGATAAGTGCTAATTTTCATATTATGACCTTTATCATCGTGGCTTCTAGTTAAAATGTTCTTGTGTAAAAATAGTTTTCTACTTTCTACATTTATCTGAAGGCTACACATATTCATAGTTGTGATATCTGCATTATAATCTTCTATACCAAACACTGCATGTTTACTCAACTCTGTTTTAAATAACACAACCACCCACACACAAGCACACAAACACCAATTTGTTACCGTAACATGAAGCATAAAGTTTAAACAACTTGTATGCAAGTCAATTTAACTTAACTTTTTAAGTTTTGACTTGTGATAAGTTGACATAACTTAGAAATTTTTTAACTTTATTTTTTTGTGCATTGTTTAAATTCACTACCCTTTCGTGTTGTTATGTGGCTTTCACATATTATAGGACGCGGTGTGCGCTGTGCTATGAAACCCATTCATTTCAATGGCTTGCGCCCCGCAAAGGTGGTTTTTTTGCGTTGAGCAAAGCGCGAACGCAGCTTGCGCTCACGCCGTGGTCAAAGTTCAAAAGTTTTTTGCGCTGCGCTCTTTGACAATTACTCGCATGGCCAATAGAAACAGGGCATCAAAACAAGCAAAATCAAAATGGACGAAAAGCTTATACTCTAAATTCCCGGAGATTTATAATACAAGTTTACGCTCCTACATAGACATCGGAAGGAAAGCCGTGTCATGGAAACACGTAGCAATTCAAGTTGGCATGTCAGATGTGTTTTAAGTCAAGTAGCTTTTTGTAGGTTGGCAACTTAATTGTAGTTCTAAACGTAGTTTCGAGGGGAGCCTAAACATTCAGGTCTGTCAATCATCATTATGGGCGTATATAAGGCAGCCTTCCGGCCTCCGGGTCCAGCTGCAGTTTTTCCGGCATCCCTCCTCCTCCCCATCTCCTCCTTCACTGCTCTCTTTCTTCCTCTGTGCATTCCTGTTGCAAGGGGGGGTTGAACTTGGGGCTTGAGCCCCGGCTTCAGGTTTGTTCACTCTAAAGGTTCAGAGCTCAGTTGTAGAGCTCCCTTCGAGGACAGCAAGCCAAGTTTGTTTACCATTAATCATTAAGATCGGAATGCGCAGGCGAACTATTGAAAGTTACGTCAAATGGAGATGGGCAACATCAGTCTCTGTATTCCTCGTTCACTATTTAACCCAAATATAAACACAGTAGTAATTTTTTTAAAACCCCGCCTACTTTAGTCTGGCCAGCAGAGCGCAAATCGATTGGTTGCGCTGAACCCAGCGGCGAGGGAAGCACACACAGCGTCCTATGTGAAAGCCCCTTTAGTGTACAAAAAATGCTACTAAATGAAATGTATAAATCTGTTAATCACCCTCAGTACTGATCAAAACTACCAAATGTTTACAAAAAAAATAATCATTTATTTTAACTCTTTAATTGCCAAGTTCATAAGTGATGTCACTGATTTGGGGGGCAGATTTTCAATATAAAAAGTGACCGTGGTCTTGTGCAGGTCAAAGATTAGTAAAAAACATTGGCATTTTTAGTTTTTGTGGAGCATCAGATAATTTTTTTTCTCACTAATTAGTTGGCTTTTTGCCCCCCTTGACTTCCATTATAATGACATTTTTTGATTGCAAAGCCATGACACCATATTATCATGCATAATCAATCAGATTTATGCAAAAAAGAACAGCCCTTTAATTTAGTGCCCTTTTTTGTACAATATCAACACAAAAGGGTAGTAAATTTGTCCATGGTAAAATATGTGTTAATATAAGATTTGTCACAAAAAAACATTAAATTTGCTGAAACACATAGAAAGTTGTGACCAAATAAAAAAAGGCCAAAATTGTCCCCAACAACACATAAAATATATGATATTTGATTTTTGTTTTACAGTGTAGCTTAAGTCATGTTATTTTAGTGATTTAATGTTTGATGTTCTGCGATAATATAACCATGATATCTTTAATATTGACTGAATAAGATCATATCAAAGATTAAAAATTAACGTGAAAGCAGTGATTAAAATCAAACATTGATGCTCCTATCTCTTAATCACAGTCACATTTTATTTTAATATTAGACAGAATAGATTTATAATAGCTTCTTTTCTTGCTCCTTTCTAGTTTAATGCATCAGCCAGAATTTTCTTTGTTTCTAGAACAGCCAGCATGTTATACGAGATTATTGTCTATCTTTCTCTTTTCCTGTCCCTATATATTAAGGTGCAAAATTACTAGCAATCTTTCCCAGCCTTCCCTGTGGAGACCACAACAATCTGTCTAAGCCCACCAGGGAGAGGCAGAGTAGAGAGTGAAAATTAACTGAACACAGTGTCTTTTCTTCCATCCACTCCTGCAACAATCCTACAATACTGAAACCAGAGGCGTAACGGAAGAGATGTGTTCTAATTCTGTCCATCTGCTTTTTCGGCTTTCTATTCATCTTGTTTTATGTTCCTTTCAATTCCCTATACATGCATTTACAGCTCCCCTGCTCAGAGGCGCAGGGTGCCTTGAAAACTCATGATGAGTCGGTACTGTATGCTGTTGTGTAGAGTAATGGAATCCATCCATGTGTTGTGGAATAGAGGAGGATCTCCATGCCTGCCTTCAATAGGCTTGGATTGAGAAGCGCTCTAAAAAGGATTAGTGCATTTTTCGGCCAGCTAAACCTAGCCTTCGGGCAGATTCGGTGTACCACATGTCCTGGGGTAGATTGAAAAACAGAGTGAGAGATATAAAGTATAACAATGATAACAGCTTGAAAAATGATGGGCAGAGGAAAGTCACGACAAAACCTTGGCCAAAATTTGACGTATCTGCAAAAGAAACCATAGTGCATTCCTGAACTCGGAGCTGCTGTCTCTAAATCCCTGTCTTGAAATGCACCTTCTGTCTGGCGTGGAATAGTGAATGCTAGGGCAGATTTCCAACCTATCTGATGAGATTCAAAAGGCCAGAGAGTGGTGGGAAAGGAGGCTGACAGGTTTGGGTGACGTGAGGCCAGGGTTGAGTGGCTTTGTGCTTAGTGCTGTTATTTACATGTCTGATTGACAACCACTTAATGCAATCCATCCATCACAAGTGTTATTAGAATTAAGGAGAGAAAGAGAGCTGAGGACTTTTCTTGTTTATTGACTCGATAAACCAACCAGCCCTGGATATTTATGCACAAAACAAAGGTTGAAATCTTCAAGCGGACCTCCACCCGATATCAATAATTCATCAGACTGAACAGCACAACAGAGTAAAATGGTCTTCGAAGTAAAACTCCCATTCATTTTCTCTGTAGAGAAGAGAGTTTTTATTGTTCTTGATTTGATTATTAGATTCGCAAGCTTCATGCCGCGGTGGTTCATTTCTTCATTAAGCTTACATAACACACGCTGTTACTGCTTATCTCATGTTAATCTTGAGTGTCTATAGAGTAGTATTACATCCTTCATATATTCAAAGAGTCTTTAGTTTTATCAGATGTATAAAAGACACATCAGCATTTACTCCTAATAAACCCAAGCTCCTGGAGGAGTACCGCGTGTAAAGAGAGTCACAAGCAAACAATACACAAAATATTATCCCACTATCTCTAGATAACTTATGATTGACGAGCTGAGGGTCGGCGACGGTTTTTGAAAAGCGTGGCGCTTCCGTTGGAAACAATTGAAAACATTCGCTGGTGTAAAAGCCTTGGTGTACACGTCCCCTTAGGGGCAGCTTCCCGGACAGGGTTTAGATTAATCCAGGCCTTAGTCATTTTAGGACATTTAAGTTTTTTCTACAAACCTACCTTGCAACAAAAAAACAATACCGGTGTGCATGTTAAGAAACAACAAAGGCAATAAAGAGGCTGTTTACACTTGGCATTAACATGCGTTTTCGTTGATCGGATCACAAGTGGACGACGTTAATGCCAGTTGTAAACGGTGTTCAAAACGTTTTGAACGCGTCCACTTTCGACCACTTTCAACCACATTCAGAGGTAGTCGAAACCACTTTCGATTGGATTGCTTTGGAGTTGCGGAACGCAAATGTGGTTGAATGTGTTCGAACAGCCACACGCGACCGCCTTCTCTCCGCCCATTTATCTAATCTGAGGTATTAAACACAAGTGTTACGTCTTTTTTTGACATCTGGCGTGAACATACGGTGAACAGCGCTATTTTTAGCCTTTCATTGATAAAACTACTGCGGGTGTTCTCCGTAGTTTCGTTTTAAAAGCGTGTGAAAGTTGCGCGATCGTATTTCATCAACTGCGCTGAAAATTCAGAGAAAGCTCCAACATATAAACGTACAAAACACTGTGCAGCATGTATACTTGCTAAACAAGCAGCGGACTCCGACATAATATTAGTTTGCGTCCATATAAACTCATAATTACTCCCGTTCGCGTTTGAATGACAGCAGAGAGGCTCGCCCACCATCTCACAGACCACCCCCTCAAAGTATTCAGGACAGAAGGGGTCGAAAGTGGACAAAAGAGACGGATTTAAATACCAGGTGTAAACGTAATGTGTCTCTCTCGTCCACTTGTGATCCGATCGATGAAAACACATCTTAATACCAAGTGTAAACAGCCCCAAAGATGTTTTAAAATTAAGGCAGTTAATTAGTCTAGGACTAGGATAAACATCATTTCATCTTTTAACATAAAACAAATTCTTCAACTAAACAAGTAAAATTCACATCCATTGCAAAACGCAAACAATTCTATGCACAAATGATATATTTAAACAAACACAAGGAGAGAGACAGGCAAACAGAGACACAGAAAGAGACCATTATTGTCCTTCCAGCTCTCAATTGATGCCAAGGGATGCCAGCCACTTCTGCGAGCTCTATTTGAATTTGAAAAAGCACTTCACTGTCCAATCGTCATTGGCAGAGAGTGCAGTCTAAATGAACCAGACCCAGTGAAAATTAGTTTAAAAGCTTCGAGTCCTGAACATGTGGAGGGCTGATGAAATGTACAGGGTTTCTTTTCACAGCAGGTGTATACAACTGTGGCTGTGAAAACAAAGACATATTCTGTCCTCTTCGACCCCCTTCAGTAACTGAATCAATGCCATACATTAGCACATTTTTGCTGAAACGAGAAAGAGCTTTAAGCTTGCCTGCACTGCCTGTCCCGAGCTGCTTCAAAGAAACGTAAGCAGTGTTAGGTACTATATTTAGAGAAACAGAGAGATAATGGAAGACATGTGAAAAACCTGAAATTGAAAGATGTACTTTAAACATATCTGTTTAAGTATTTACTTCCGTCTCTCTATACTGTAGATCTATGATCAAATAGTCTTCGTGTGCAAAATTATGACAATAGTTTGCACTACTGCAGCATTATTTTATCAAAAAACATCAGTGAAATGCATTACAGATGTGGCCTTTAAAAATGCGCGTTTCTGAGAGCAGAATGCCGCGGAGACTTCCGAAATTCTGCGAGATCCCGCAGAAGGGGAGTTCGGTGGGGGACGCAGGAAATATAAAAACCTGTAGAGGGCAGGCGTGTTTCATGTAGGCCATACTGACGACAATGTGTGTGCTCGACTTCATGCTTAGCGTATACTGTATGATATTGAAGTAACATGACACGGATTATCAAAGTTTAGGCGATAGACTTTGATGTCATACAAATGCATGCTTTTTGGCAAACATTTTGTTGGCGAAGTTTTCTTTTGCCAGTTACATAAACAGTCACATATTCTTCATAAAAATCTGACTCAAACGCGCATCATTTGTCTTATTTTTTCCGTGTACTTACAGTAGAAGAGACGTGATGTATGATAATCGAGTCTTATAACAAAATAATTCGCGAAGACCTTTGAAGAGACCGAGCGCATTTACGCAATATCATTAACTAGTTTATCTAATTTTACATTTAGTTCATTTTTGCATCTGAACGTTTTAATAGCTTTAACATGGTTGTGTTGCACTTTTCTGCATTACTGAACAGTAGGCTACTTTTTATATTATCATGTTTCCCTTTACATGGTATGAAACACGATAAAAAGTATGCAATGGTGTTTAATACATTTCACTGAGAATTTGTATAATATGTTATACTTTTGTACTAAGGAAATAAAATCATATTGTGAGTGTAAATATTCATAAATTGGAGGAGTTTCTGAGGTGTTTGTCATCGGCAAAATGTGCAGTTTCTTTGTTGCTGATTAAAAACCGTTGGCTATGTGATTGTTTAAAATTGACATTTTTTCTACTTATTATTAATTTATTTTTTGCCTACATTTACTCAAATAATATCAATGTGAAAATATAAGTAATTCATACTTCAAGTTAGGCGTAAAACTTACACATTTTTGATGTCAAATAGAAATAATAATAATTTGAAATATGCAATTATTACAGTTTAAAAAACTTAAATATATTACTCTGACCTTTTTAAATATATTGACTAAAATAATCTGTAAATGTAATACTTATATTATTAAGGCGTATACATCAAATAATATATGTACATTTTACACAAAATATCTGTTCTATTTTAAGTAATTTATTTTCCAACTAAAAAAATCGCATAACTGCATTAAGAGATTTTATTAAGTTACTTTAATCATTTATTTTAGAGATATTTACAAAGCCACTGAATCATTTTTAACAGTGTGTACATTATGACCTTACGGTAGACTATTATTAAATGCATATAAATAAAAATATGTAAAACTAAATAAAAAATATATCATACACGGACTGTATGTATACGTTTTCTTGTTCGGTGCACGTGGGTTTAAATGCCGTTTTTCTAAAGAAGAATTTTAAAACTTTATTGGTGGTAGTTGAGAAGAATTCCTTTTTCCATTTCTAAATCATTTTGAGCGCAATATAAATATATCGTATTTTTATTCTTATTATATAAGAATACGCAATTTTTACAACATTTTTAACATATGGAAAATATACGTTAGGCATGTTGTGTGAATTTCCTAATTACAAGCTTTTGATGAAATTGCACCAAAACTAAACGTGCATAAAAACATAAAAAAGTAATTTAAATAAGCGAAAAATCTTTTTTATGAGCTCAAAATGTTGAATATAATGTGCTATTGCTGAAAATTGCCCATCTCTAAAGAAGAATATTCATCTTTAAAGTTAAAGAAACAAAAAAGTACTGATAAGCATTCTCAAATATGTATATTCTGCAAGCACTCATTTATCCATAATGATGTAATTTATTTTTTAATAACATATTGTCGCTGTCGGGCAAAGATACTCTCTGGACACCAAGACCATGTCTATGGGTTCAAGAATAACAAAATATTGGCCATTTGAAACTCGAAAGTCATCACTTTATTTTGTCCCATTGTTTTCCATTTTGCGGGTGATAAAACTCCTGTGCGCGTCGTTCAAATTCATTGAAATTTTGTTCACTTAGTTTAGCAAGTATGTATAATACAATTTCAATAATGTTTTTACACTGCACATCGTCTGAGGAAATCCGAAGTTGCGTCGAGGGGAACCAAGCTGACAGCCGCTACAGCAGAGATTGTCACCTACCTACAAAAGGGTACCTGCAGCGATATCATTCTGGCTTGGTGGGATGTCAGCCAGCGAGAGTCCTCTGATTCTGACCTTGTTCTTTTACTCCTCAGAGTCTAAAACCAGGAGGGCATATTAAGTATTCGTTGTATTTTCATTTTAACAGAGCAGCTATGGTTGCGCGTTTCACACACCTCTCCAAACCACGTTGTTAACACTATGCTTGTTCGACTTCATGCGGCGCCACAAGAAGATGACGTCAGAGTACCGCGAGAATGATTCAAGAAATCATATTTCGCCTCGCTCTCGCGATACTGTGACGTCTTCCGGCTGTCGATTCTCGGGGCGCCGCATGAAGTCGAACAAGCCTATTGACAGCAGCAAAAGCTACGCATGCGCTTTTAACTTGTAAAACTCAAAGGTGTATGGGTAATGTAGTCTCTGCTCTCGGTGGGACGAATTAGGTAGCTTGCATTGGCGGCAGCGCAGCCAAAGGATTAAATTAAGCCTCTGATTTAAACAGATGTGCAAATGAGCGTTCTGGTACGCTAGAAGTTTGTAAACATATTTAATGCTAACTACTTAAAAATTCAGAAAATATTTTTTACAGTGTATAAATAAAAAGACATGAAGGAAGTTAATTCCAAAATGTAATTAATTGTACATGGTTTAGCTGCTTGTTTTAGCAGCTACCAGTGACACAGAGTCAAGAAATTAAAAACCACCCACCCCTAGGTCTGCCAATTCTTTGCCAACCCCCAATGCTAATCGATCACCTCATCATCAGGGAATCAAAAGAAAACCGGTTTATCCAGTTTTCACCATCGCGTTGGGTTTTAATTTCAACCCTTGCAGTTTCTTTGTTAAAATGCAATTTAAGCAAATAGGCCTAATACATACGCTGTATTTTATTTTAAATGAATGTTTATAACTTATAAAATTAAGTGAATATCAGGTAACTTAATTTGACATATGTTGATATAACCTAGGCTCTTTTTGTTATGAAACATGTTCAATGGTTACAGTGCCTCATGGTGGGGTTGAACCCCTGGTTCAGTTTACCCCATCTGGTTCACTTTGCCCCACAGCCACCGTTTTGGAAAACTGCCTAGCTTAGTAATTCAGGCTAATCTTTAGCTTAATCATTCACATGGTTTTATACATTAGCCTATCACCAATATGTATGGTATAAATATTTACACCTGGATAAATCTACTTTGACATAACAGCCATTATACCTGGTATGTATACATTTTACTTTGATAGGATAAAAACTGTTTTTTTTTTTTTTTTTAAATCATACTTTAATCATAAATCTTTAATTTGTCCTTCTCTTTAACATAGCCAAATATAAATTATGGTTGCTGTATTTGTGGTCACACGGCTACAAATCTGTATGGTTGCCTAGATAAAGGGGGTGGGTCAACTTACCCACTGGCTCACTTTGCCCCACTCTCCCCTACTTGGTATTGAGAAACGGGCATTGTTTATCGAAGCCGGAGCGCGAGCTACAAACTACAGAGCGAGTGCGCGGGTGCACAATGGTGAAAGAGCAACACACGATGTAAATAACTAAACCAGTGCTCGCAGTACAGACACTTTATATTTTAGCGTACTGCGTACCTTCACTTTCTTTTGCGTGCCACCACTTCTCATGTTGCTGGTACTTTGCCTTAAAGAGTCAAAGGGCGTTTCTATGTGGCGCTGCGCAGACAGTTCGGCAACTAAGACATCAAAGTACCGCGAGAGCAAGTCGAAATGTTACAAATGGTCCGACTTTACCTTTGCTCTCGCGGTACTCTGATGTCATACGCCGACCAGTCAGCGCCGCACCATTTAAAGTCGAACACACAAAGCGTCAAGGCAGGGCCGCTGGAAGTCATTTTGAACAGGGGGTGCTGTGAATTTTTTTAACCAAAAAACCTATGAGCCTATAGGCCTATTTAAAATACATTTTAAAAATAAATACATTGAGATTTACTACTTTATTGTCATATACACAACAGGGCACACAGCCAGGGTCTGAAACACAGACATCATCAGTTCTCAGATGAATATGCGCTATTAATCAGAAGCAAAAATACTTATCCCAGGGGGAATTACTTTCGTTACAATTTACATACAACATATAATATTATAACAACATATAATATTAATTAAACTTCACAGTTTTCAATGTCCATGCGAACGAACATATTTTACTTTCGTTTTTAAGTTAAGATCACACGTCGATTAACAGATGTAAAATATTCTCACATTAACATACCTAGTATATTTTTATATAGATCTTTTTTTACTAAATAGTACTATTACTGTCTTTTTTAAACATATAAATAATTCATAATTTGAACAAAAATAATAATGGGTTTAGTTCTGATATTGTATACTTTTATAAAGAAAAACATGGTGTATAATTACATTTTTAGAATAGGCTTTATATAAGGTTTGTACTGTAAAAATACTTTATTTGTTACAAACAAAAGATAAAGAATTTACAAACGTGTGGAGAGCCATTTCAGCACTTGGACAGCGAAATGTTTTTTTTAAAAGCATTACTTAAAATGTTTTCTCATCTCACCATATCTACAGGTGCAGAGTTATTATATACAATAAATCCGTTGGGTAGCATTTAAAAAAAAACATTTAAAAGTAGATGCATTTGTTTAAAGCAAAGCATTTATTTACTTAGCTACAGATGAAGCAGCTCTTTGCGCCTTCTAACGTCTCATAATTGGTCATCATTTATGTCCAAGAGACTCAATAATAATCTGTTACATTTTAATCCTTTAATTTTTCATATTAAAAAGCGTTTTTGTGCTGCTGCGCATCCATGTATGTAATAAACAAACCCGCGTTGTCATTCCGTTAATACGCATATTATCAACGCGCTCTTTACTCGAACAGAAAAAACTCGCCTCGCGAATTGCGCCGGTTGTATAATAGAGATTCCAAAGTCTCTCATGAGCTAGAGGACTAATATCCAGGGAGTTCAGTATTTCTGTGTGGGCATGCATCAGGGAAAGGTGTGTGAGTCTTTTCTGGGTCATGGTGCTGCATACCAATGTCTTCAAAAGATGCAAGGCGGAGAAAGTGCGCTCGGATGAGGCCACGGATAGGCACAGTAATGAAATTAAAATCCAAAATACACGTAATAACCTACGTGTGTCAAAAATAATTTCCTAAAATATTCATAAGTAATATATCAATTGTGCAAAATATTTTAACCTAAAAAAAATATATTTCTCGCCTTCCCGCGACCATGCGTCAAGGTCTGGAGGAAAATGATACCTGCCCGGATCCCACGCACGCATCTGCAGTTATATACATTTTACAAAACCAGTATTCATTAGATTTTAAGAACTTTTTTGCCACTTTTAAAACTGTAAAACTAAATAAAAAAGATATCATATGCCGAATAAGCATGTAAGCATATGTTTTCTTGTTCGCTCCACGCAACACGGGTTTAAACGCGGTTTTTTTTCTAAAGAATAATGTTTACACTTTATTGGTGGTGGTTGAGAATAATTTATATTGCTTGCAGAATAATGTATATTGCATTTTAGCGCAATATAAATGTATCATATTGTTATTCTTAAATTAAAGAATACTAATATATTTTTTACAACATTTTTAACTTTAAAACATACATATAAAGATGCTTTGTACAATAGCTTTGCTTCTGACAACAATTTTCTGTAATAAATCAGTAAATGAATCACAAAATGTGTTGAAAGTGGTGAATAAAATGCTTGTCAATTCAAACAAAGGTGTATAAAACCGCTTTAATTAACAATAACTAAACTGTGCTCTTTTGCATACCTCTACTTTTCTCATGTCTTTCTTTATACCACCTCTATCTTTTTAAAATCTTGCCACTTTTAGAAATAATTTGTTTGCATTTTTTGTATACTGCACACTTTATTTGCATCAACTATACCCATAATAACATTTTCTACGTTTTTCTTTCAATAAGGAAATCTGTTTATTGTTATGAATAACGGCTGAAAGGATTAAAAAAAATCATAACACTGACTGCCTATATGCGCAAGAAAGGTATTATTAAAGTTTTAAATATGTAAAACTAAATAAAGATATCATATGCCCACTGTACAGTATGTAAGCATAGGCCCATGTTTTCTTGTTCGCTCTGCGTGGGTTTAAACGCTATTTTTCTAAAGAATATTTTTTAAACTTTATTGGTGGTGGTTGAGAAGAATTCCTCTTTCCACATGTATAGCATTTTAGCGCAATATACATGTGTCATATTATTGTTCTTAATATATTAAGAACAATAATACTAATATATTTTTACAACATTTTTAACTTTAAAACATGTATTTTTATACCACATGAATCTCTTTAAAATATTAATACTTTTAGAAAAACGGACATAATTATTAATATTATAAACAAACAATGAAACGGTGTCAAAATTCGACAACACAAATAATTAAGATATTCATTGTAAATAGAGTTAAGTGTATTAGGCTCACACTAAATTCTTTGTTGCACTTAGTATAAATGCCCATTGCACGTACAGTCATCTTAATATATGTATGCGCTGTTATGCTGGCAAGAAGGGGTTGACGTCACTTTGCTGTTTTAATAGAAATATTAAATATTCAGCAATGCCCTTATTAACTTCTGGAAACAACCGCAATGACAACGCATATAAAAATGTAGTTTTTTATGCGCCACCTGGTGGATTTTCTGTGAAGCGAAACACATTAAGGGAAAAGGGAAAGTAGCCCCCCCGAAAACACTTGCAGAATTCTGCGTGACTCCGCGAGACGATTTGGCGAATGCCGCGGGAGAAAACGCGCGTTTTTAAAGGCCACATCTGTAAATGTCAAATGTTTTAAAAGGGATTAAGTGGACAGACTTTTGCTGATATCTCCAGCTTCTCGATTATTTTCCAGATAATAAGACAACCTAAACCTCTAGAGATGTGATCTAAGGCTCTGTTTTAGTATTAAAGGTCACGTTCTTTCTGATCCCATTTTTTAAACCCTAGTTAGTGTGTAATGTTGCTGTTAGAGCATAAATAATACCTGGAAAATTATAAAGCTCAAAGTTCACTGCCAGACGATTTATTTTCTTTAACAGAATTCCTCTTTCAAAGCCTACAGTGAACGGGCGGTTTGGACTACAGCCCTCTACTTCCTGCTTTAATGACGTCACAGGAACAGTTTTTTTGACTAAACTCCGCCCACAGGAATACGTCAGTCGCCAGCTAAGCTAACGGCAAGCTAAGCTGCTATCGAATCACAACACACTACACAAACTACACAATCAGAACTCTTTATTTTATTTTATAGTATTTCTGAAGGAGGGACTTCATAGAACAAGGAAGACATCACCCCGTTTTGAGGACAGTGAAAACAGCGCTATATAGATAAGTAAATTATGTAAAAGATATAGCGATTTTTTTACACGTGAAACATGAACACAAGTTATATTGCGCATTGTAAACACAATCAAAGCTTCAAAAACACAGAATGAGAGTTTTCTCATTTTAATGGACACCAACATGTAACTCCAGTGTTGTGCCTGAACGAGTTCATTTAATGAAAGTTCATGAACTCGTTCATATTTTGGGCGAACATGAACTGAACGTACTGTTTTACTGCCTGATGAACTTCTTATGAACTCGTTCATTCTGGTGCTTGTAAACGCACGCTCTCTCAGTTTAACGTCTTTCAATAGGGTGCCAGATTTCTATAGTCTTCCAGGCGAAAACCCGGCTAAAACACACTGTAAACAGGCCTTAATGTGTAGCGGAAAAAACACCCAATCTGGCAACTAGTTCACGTGTTACATATATGAAACGCACATTTGACGACCATTTTTAAACAATAAACTGACACAAAGACATTAATTAGTATCATTCCACATACAACGTCGGAACGGTCCTATTTCTCCACACTTGTAAACACTGGGGCGTAGTTTCGCATACATCATTCGTGACCTCTTTACGTGATGACTTTTTGCGTGAGGTCGCGCAGGACCGGATCTAGACGAGAAGTTGTGGTTTAAAAGTGGATATTTTTTTTTCTTGTCAAAAATGACAATCGTTTCGCTAGATAAGACCCTTATGCCTCATTTGAGATCATTTAAAGTCCTTTGAAACTCTGTTGAAAAAAACTGTTAAGTGTTGAGTTAACTGTTACGTGTTGGTGTCCATTAAAATGAGAAAAATCCTGGAATGTTTTCCTCAAAAAAGATAATTTCCTCTCGACTGAACAAAGAAAGACATCAGCATTTTGGATGACATGGTGGTGAGTAAATTATCTGGATTTTTTTAAGAAAATGGACTTATCCTTTAAGATGCGTTATGGTCGATTAGATCACAAGTGGACGACAGTAAATACGGGTGTAAATGGGGTCCGAAACATTTTGACCACATTCAGAAATAGTCAATTACACATTTGACCAGATTCCTTTTGGGGGCTGTGAAAATTAATCGTGCAAATGCGCGTGAAATGCCGCCACATCCAAAAGCCAGAGGGCGCTCTCGTGCAGAAACTCCATTTGTGCCAGAGAAGAAGCCATTACAAACGCTATTTCAGGAAATATCTAGAGGCATATTTATATTGCTATTCTTCAAATAGTTTCAGGTATTTTCATGATAATAAAGAATATTTTGAATGATTGTAATAATAAAAAAAAAAAATTATTGGTTACATTTATATAGCGCTTTACTGCAGCACTCAAAGCCCTTTACATATGAATGGGGGAATCTCCTCAACCACTACCAATTTGCAGCATCCACCTGGATGATGCGATGGCAGCCATATTGCGCCAGAACGCCCACCACACACCAGCTTATTAGTGGAGAGGAGAGAGTGATATAGCCAATTAGTATGAGGGGATGATTAGAAGGCCAATGGGCAAGTTTGGCCAGGATGCCAGGGCACACCCCTACTCTTTTTTGACAGACATCCAGGGATTTTTAATGACCATAGAGAGTCAGGACCTCGGTTTAACGTCTCATCCGAAGGACGGTGCTTTTTTGACATTATAGTGTCCCCGTCACTATACTGGGATGTGTCTCACTAACACCTCTACCAGCAGCAACCTGGTTTTCCCAGGTGGTCTCCCATCCAAGTACTGACCAGGCTCAGCCCTGCTTAGCTTCAGTGGGCAAGCTGTCTTGGGCCATAGGGTGATATGGCTGCTGGTTATTGTGTTTGATGAGTGTTGCTTTTTTAAATGCATATTATAAACGACTCAAACTAATGAAGTGGTCAAAAGGACACAAAAAAGATGGATTAAAACACTAGGTGTGAACGAACATGCCTCTCTTTTGTCCACTTGTGATCCGATTGACCTAAACACATCTTAATACCAGGTAGAAAAGGGTCTCAAACTGTGCTAAGATTCCCCAGGTCTGCAATAAAAGTCAGAGATTTCAATATGACTGCAAACAATTTTCAGATACAGATATACGTAAAGCATTATGAGACTCTTGAAGAGTCCAATTTTTATCCAATATGGGTGAGTACAGCAAGACTGCAGTGCCACACTGTAGACTAAAAATCCCTTAATCTTCCTGACAAAACAAAGTCTTTGGCCCTGAAACCATCTGGTACTCCTTCTCTAGTTGACAATAATGCCTGAAAAAGCCTAGAAAATAATTGAGTTTTGCGCTCAAAAGATGTGTGGACGCTAACCTGCCATTTAATCACAATGAAAATGTTTGATAACTCAGCTATACGCCTCGCTCGATATCAGAGGCGCCTATTTATCTCAAGATCAGAGTTTAGGACTCCAAGAAATCAATTTACTTTTAAAACTGAACAAAAATTCTCAGTTGAAAATACACAATGTCCATTGCTCTTTGCCCCTCATCCATGTGTAGGAGAACCAAACTGAAGAGGGATTTATTCTTATGCTGCCTCACCGTTTCTGGCTATTTGACACGAACATGTATTTTACTTCTCATTTCATGGACTTAAACCGATTCAGCCCATGATAATGGGCTTGACACAGTAGAGGCATTTAACTTCCCATATGATGGGTTGCAAAGGTGTGGCAGACCCGAGGGGATGGACGTCCCTCCCTTTTTTCACAGTCCGCTGATTGATCGTAATATGCATTCGTCTGGACGCTGAGAGAGTTACGAATGCTTGTTAAGGCTTCGCTGTTGCCACGGAACGGCAGTATCACTTTAAGCTGCTGCAGTGGGTTTTAGCAGAAGTGAAGACAGTAACTTCCACACGTCAATAGCAGACTGAGGTGCTAAGGCGAGACTGTGATGGTGTTAACGGATTCGTTAATAAAGATAAGCTGGAAGCTGTACTGTTCTGAGAAGATACAGAAAGAGGAGGCTTACTATGCATCCGTCTGCTTTTACAATCTGAACACGAATGAAACCAAGAAAGAAAGGGGTTTTGGCACAAAGCCCAATTTGCAGAAAATAGCTGTGGGCTGTTGGGAAATTTCAGGGTGAAAGGAAAGAGAAAATTGTCTAGGGGTTAAAAGGAAGAGACGATCCTCCCTTTATTACGGCTGAACTTATAATGGTTAATGCAATCAGTGAAAGGGCAAAAAATAATTGTGTCTATCGAAGAGAAAAACCAAAATCCAGATGTCTATGGTGCTGAGAATTTAATCACGGCTGATTTTTTGGATGAAATGAAAAATACAGCTAGATTGAAGATTGTCAATTTCAGAAGCATCTTAATAGGTGGTGCACAATGGTCCTTCAAACATCCTCTTCAAACATAATGGTGAAAAAAATGCTGTGGAGACTGAAGGACGGAAAGGGAAAGATGGGGGGCCCTGATCGGCTAATTTCTACCATTGTGCCGCAGGCGACTGATTACTGCAACATGATGGTCTGACAGATAAAAACGAGTAAAGAGTTCGATACAGAGAGAGTAAAACAGTGGGAGGATGCTCTCTCTTTCTCTCTACCTCTTTCTCTCTCTCTCTGGGAAACCGACGGCACGTCTGAACACCGTGCAGTTATGAGATTTTCTATAAAATGCATTTTTCATGAACGTATTTAAGAGCCGTTAGTGCAGGTCTCTGAACGGCAGGTGCCCTGCTGACTGCATTAAACCACAGAACGAAGCGGCTCCAAATCACATTATACTCCAAACAAAACACTAAGCAGCACAGTTACTGTCAGTACATCAGAGTTTAAATCAGTACACCAAAGAGGAGAGGAGCTGTGTCAAAATTAGGATAGTGAACTGCAAGCCTAGACTGAATTTTTTCCCTTGATGGTGCCTGAGTTTACATTGTAAATAAACAGTCGTTGGCTCCAGTGCTCGTCCATCAGCGAGGACCTCTAAAAATTTACAGTCAAAGAACTTCTGCAATATGGCACGTTTGTAGCAGCCCAAAAAATCTGGCAACCCTGCTGCGGATGTGCTGATTGGAACAGTAGGGAGAGAGACGGAGGATGAGAGAGAACAGATTGTTACCTATTGTCATTCAGCTGTGTGTATCTGGGCTGAGGGTCTGGATCTCTGTCATTTACGTCATAACTGGCGTCTGGATCCTAGAAATAAAACATAAAATAGGAAATACTCAACAATTCCGTACTCAGCGTTCAGTTTTTCTTGACACAACAGCTGCGTTAAAAACCTAGCGAACTGCCGACCCATAGAGGATTTTCCATGGGGGTATTCAAACAAGAAAATAAAAATACAACATATTTTCATAATTGACCAGTTGGTCGTATTATATTCTTGAACTATACTTCTTACATGAAAAAAAAACTCATCTATACATATTATATTAACCCTGAAGCATTGATCACAACAGTCAAACTAAAATTATATTAAGTAAAATTGTATTAAAAAATTAGTTGACGATGATACATTTTACAAACAATCATAAAGATTAAACAAAAAATGATATATACTTATACTTATGATATAAACTTTCCCAACCGGGGGTACGTGAAGAGTTTCTATGGGGTACGCAAACATTAGGGATGCACCGATAGGATTTTTTGGGCCGATACCGATTTAAACAGACAACTTCTGGCCGATACCAATACCGATATTAAACACTTGTATACAATACTATACAGTTGGTCTATTAGCTAGTTTATTTCGGCATCAAATTATTTTTACTGAACATGGATTGGATCTAATTAACATTCAACTGACCAACATAATAAGAGAGGCACAAATTAAGCTAAAACAAATATAATAAGACAGCATGACAACCTTCAAAGGTGGTTTTTTGCTATTCAGCATTTATTTTATTAACAACATTAACTCATTTTTTTTCTACATATAATGGATTTCTTTATGCAGTTAATTAATAAACAATCGGTATCGGCCTTTCTCGTGCTATTGCCGATATGCCGATGGTTTCAAATTCATCAAAAATCGGCCAATAAATATCGGCGGCCGATACATCGGTGCATCACTAGCAAACATTTTTAGATTTTGCTTTGATCTCATTTACTTTTAATAAAAATGTCTCTTGTTTGTCCAGTCATTGACTTAAGATTGATTTTTGTGAGGAAAGCATTGTAAAAATGACTACTTTAAAAGTAATTTTAATCTAATCATTAATTGTATAAGCCATTGTGAGTAAATGCGCTGCATGCTCCAACTGAAGAACAATCTGACTATTTTCAATGAACCTGACTCGTTTCTAAAGACAAAAAGTGTATTAACTATACATAATGTTCAAATAATGACATACATTCCCGCTACCACAGCCATTTCAAATGACGCAAACAATCATTTGCATTGTTTTTAAAGTGGCTTACATATTTTGTCCGGTATGATATGTCTTTTGTATTTATAGTGAATGTCGTAACACATTTTGTTTCTCTTTATATTTTTAACATAATAATTTCAGTTATTTGCAAACTTTAATTATTAGTAACTTAAATTGAAATTTTAGTAAATTTAGGCCCAGATTTACTAAAAAGGACGTGAAAGCTCAATTCCAAACAAGCGCCGATTAGGGGCTGGACACACCAAAACTTTTAAACGCGGCTGAAAACGCCTTGAGGACGCCAAATGCCAGCTGTTTTTCGGCTGAGTGCCAGCTTTCTTCAGCTGAGCGCTTTGATAGCTGTGATACTTCAGCTGTGAGCCGGTTGGTTGCTGTGGTAATGTCCCGCCCCTCCTCCACTGTGATTGGGTGACCGTGTGAGAACTGACATTGACGAGCGGTGCTTTTCTCCCAAAGTTGAATCTCTTTCAACTCTCGACGCTCAGCGCCGAGCGCGGAAAAACCGCCGAGCGCTGGTTTTCAGGGCGGAAAAAACCCGCTAGCTGCTGGCTTATTTGAAAAACGCCGAGCTTCCATTGGAAACAATTGAAAACATGCGCCGGCCGCGGGCGTAAAAGTTTTGGTGTACACAACCCCTTTGAGTGGAAAATCTGCGTGTGATTTACTACAAAGGCGCAAATAAAATAACACAAGCACAATAATGACATAGCCTAAGCACGTTTCCATAATAACCATTGCAATCTACTGAGAGCAGCACAAATAAGTGACCTCGGCAGGACATCACAATGAAAATGCAAACTGCGAAATGTGAACTTCCAGCTAACAGCTTAAATGTAGGCCACACAAAGAAGAAACGGAGGACGAAAGATGAAGAGTTAAAAGAAGTTTTGAAACACTTGATTCTCCTTATGACTTCTCCTCCTCTTTTCTCCACGAAATTAAACATAGCATAGCTTGGAAAACTATATTTTAAAAGAAAGTATGTTCCTCTGGCAAACTAAATTTAAATTCTCTCCTCCAATTAATGTTGCATCTAAAAGGAAAACTTCTACAAAAGCATATGCAATAAGGTCGCAAAAATAAACCTTTTCAGAGCTAAATATCTACTGTGTGTCTTTAGTCGTTATTTAACATCAAAATGATGATTTGCGCAAGCTGTTAGTAAATCTGGCCCTTAAAGGGGTCATACACTCTCAGAAATAAAGGTACAAAACTGTACCTTTTCTGTCACTGGGGCTGTACCCTTTCAAAAAGTACAGCTTTGCACCTAAGGATTTCATTTAAGTACCTCAAAATCTGACATAAATATAAAAAAGTTCATAATTTTATTAACTCTTTCCCCGCCATTGACAAGTTAACTGATCAATTAAAGGGCGGTGTGTACGATTTCTGAAAAACGCTTTAGAAAATGGAGTCGGACCGACTACCAAAACACACTTGTAGCCAATCAGCAGTAAAGTGCATGTCTAATAAAAAACATTGTTGCCTGGGTAGCATATGTGTGGGGCGGGTCTATCAAAAGAAGATCCAGATTATATTGGGTTGGGGCGTGTTTGCTTAGGTGATTTCAAATGTCAACATTGACTTTTAGAGACCATGGACCCTGCCTTTAAGAGAAAACGCTTTCCTGCCAATGACGAGTATTTCCGCTTTCCGTAAAACTGCTATTATCCACCAGGTGGCTCTCATCGCAATTTATAAAACCTGGGAGTACCGCCCTAGGGCAAACAACTGTATGTCCGTGTAAGTTTTGAGGATCGCTCTGAATCTGATCTCTATCAAAAGTCCTTCACAAAAATTGAATTATCTCAGCTTTTTGCTCAAAAGTTGGTGTTTTTAAAGAAACCTACCCATATTTGAGAGATAATAAAAAGAGAACAGAATGAAACTGATGAAAATATATATTTTTTTTTTTGAAAGCAGAGGGTCTGTTCTTTCATTTGATATGTTGTATGTTTAAAGAAGAACATTTTCTGGAAGGCATTAAACTTTTGTGAAAATCATGAATAATGCTGGCGCTGACTGGCAACTTTTTAAAAAACCCTAGCGAGGAAAGAGTTAATGGGGGCAGTTTGTGAGTATGCTGTAAGTAGGGATGGCTCACGTAGTTTCCGACGAGATCAGGGTGATCTTTCTCGATGCCGTCATCCAGAATGGTCACGACCACTCCTCTACCGGTGAAGCCCTGAGCCCAGGCCTCCTTCACATTTAGGTCTCCATGACTGGGATTGTTCTGCAAGGTGAAAGATATTTTACTTGACAGATTTCACAATCTTGTCCACTGGAAAGACAGGAAATTATTCTTCAGTGCTTTATTGCTTTTATAAAGGACACCCCCTTTAGCAATGAAAGGGAAATGTTGGACTTGGTAAAACTCTTGTGTGCACCGCAAAAGCACAGGACAGGGGACACTGTGTAGAACATGAGGCCCTCAAGCTGTTTTGATGGGGACATTTAACCAAGTCACACACAATTTGACCAAGACTTCCCATTGGGGAACAACCTACCTGCAGGACTACACACACACACATTCACACTGATTTTTTACCTTTGCCACACACTATTGTTCAGCTGGAGGAGCTAAAGCAAATGAAAGATGACTGTTCACACACAGTCCCACACATTTCTCCATCCCAAAAGGTGTGGAAACTTTAACAAAATTATTTTCTTACTCCATCCTTCTCATTCAATGTCTTTCTCCTGCGCCATTTCTTTTCCTCACACGTTCCTTTATATCCAGCGCCATCTGCAATAAGGCCACAGCTAAATACTTTCTTTAACATGGAGAAACAGCTATAAAATGTAAATGTGGAAATTGGGTGCAAGAACACAATGAAGAACATTAAATGGCATGTCTCTGGATAACTGCCCCGTTCTCTCCCCTGATAAGAAAAAGCGACGTAAAAATAAACCGACAGGATCGAATCGCTTGTCTTTCTGGGACGCATCATCAGAGTAAACAACTTAAAAAGCATTCATTCCCCTGTCAACAATGATACAACCTCCATTCTTCACTATAAAAACACTCAGTATGTTAGCGTGTGTGTGTGTGTGTGTGTGTGTTTGTTCAACACGTGCATTGGTTAAACTGAAACTTTAACGGATTAGTATGCTAATGCACAACGACAGCAGTCGCGTTTGTGTCGTCATTTACGGTCCACGAGGCTCACTTTACAAATTAATATGTTTTTAACATGAGAATCATGGACCGAATACAAAACAGAGTAGCTACACAACAAACACACACACAAATCTGTGTAAATGTTCACAATTAGACACAATTCAATTACTTTGTAATAATTATATTTTTTATAAGATGTGATTCTTAATTTACCATTACATTTATGATTAAAAAATATGGCATATAAAGTGATGCAGTCTATTTTTTCAATAAACATGATGTTAAAGGAATATTCCATTTTCTAAAAAAAAATCCAGATCATTTACTCACCACCATGTCATGCAAAATGTTGATGTCTTTCTTTGTTCAGTCGAGAAGAAATTATGTTTTTTGAGGAAAACATTCCAGGATTTTTAATGGACTTTAATGGACCCCAACACTTAACTCTTAACTCAACACTTAACAGTTTTTTTAACGGAGTTTCAAAGGACTCCCAAACGAGGCATAAGGGTCTTATTTAGCGAAACGATTATCATTTTTGACAAGAAAAATAAAATATATGCACTTTTAAACCACAACTTCTCGTCTATCTCCGGTCCTGAAAGCGCCAGCGCGACCTCACGTTAATGCGTAGTGACGTAGAAAGGTCACGTGTTACATATATGAAACGCACATTTGCGAACCATTGTAAACAATAAACTGACACAAAGACATTAATTAGTATCATTCCACATACAACAACGTCGGAACGGTCCTCTTTCTCCACACTTGTAAACACTGGGGCGTAGTTTCGCGTTCGTCTTCTGTGACCTCTTGACGTGAAGACGTATTGCGTGAGGTCGCGCTGGCGCTTACAGGACCGGAGATAGACGAGAAGTTGAGGTTTAAAAGTGCACATTTTTTATTTTTCTTGTCAAAAATGACAATCGTTTCGCTAGATAAGACCCGTATGCCTCGTTTGGGATCGTTTATAGTCTTTTGAAACTCAGTTGAAAAAACTGTTAAGTGTTGAGTTTAGTGTTAAGTGTTGGGTTCTATTAAAGTCCATTAAAATGAGAAAAATCCTGGAATGTTTTCCTCAAAAAACATAATTTCTTCTCGACTGAACAAAGAAAGACATCAACATTTTGGATGACATGGTGGTGAGTAAATTATCTGGATTTTTGAAAATGGACTAATCCTTTAATATATCAACCTGTTTCAGTACAAAGCTGTATGCATGTCTATAGTTATGTGTATACTGTAAGTATATGAATTTCGCCTACACGTACTACTTAGAGGATCCACCCAATTCAAAGGCACCAATCTGTTCATTCTCATGTAGTGACTGTTGTTTCTTTAGACGCAAGAAGATAAACAATGTGCCCAAACAGACCATATTTTATCCAACTTCTGACTACAATCAGTTATTATTATTATCGATTGTACCCAGCCTGAAGTCTTGACTACATCAGCACGATTCAGCAGAAGCTACTTTAAGGATAGAGAAAGATTTCACAATGCGATAAAAACAATTGAAAAGATGGTATTGTCTTCAGAAGAATGTGCAATAATGTAGCACATTCAATAAGACTAGAAATATTATACAGGGTTGACTTTTATGTTGTGCTGTCTTGAGACTGAAGCATTTAAAATGCTGTTTCTGTATGGGATCTGTGGAAATGTTCACACATCATCGCAGATGATTTTCCACTGTAAAGCACTTAATACATTGTACATTCAAAACAACTGCAAAATTGACACGAATGCTGTTCACGTACCAGGTACCACTGCTGAGGGAATTTTGGATCTGTGGGTTCGATATGAATGTCTCTTCTGCGTCTTTGTTTGGCAATCTGCTGCTCAGCCCAAATCACCTAAAATCACAAACATCAGAGATAAAGCCAAAGACAATATTTCATTGCACATTTACATCAAACGGTTCACATCTCTTTTACCTTTAACTAGAGATGTGTGTACTTTCTGCTTGGCTTGTTCTCGTTCTAAAAATATCCACATTTCTCACTGAACTGCATTGTTTAATTCAATCTGCTCTGTTATTGCACTTCCCTGTGTGTTTTTGTACGTTTGTGTGTGTGTGCATATTCCCGAGCATGCATTTTTGTCTTTTATGTCAAAACCCATGTCATTTTGATGGGTTGTTTTCATTTCAATCTCAATAGTTTCTCTTTTTCAACAATATTAAATTAAATGACTTGTTCATTTTTCCCTTGGCAATCCAGAGCAATATCTAACACTGTGCTCACAATTTATGAGACATCACATCTGCTATTTAAAGTCAGAGATCTTAAAAAGGTGCGACAATTTCTGATCAAATTCTTCCACAACTTAAATTCAAGAGCAATGCCTTTTACAGTTTTATATCTCTTTTTTATATCTATTTTAGAAACGGTTTAGAAAAGCAACACAAAGTCTGGGACTGTAATCTCAGGTGCCGTTTATGTGCTTTATATAATGTTAAAAGCGTCTGAGTGAGTTTGAATATCATTTTGTGTTCCCAGCTTTGTTGCTTTCTGACAATCACAATGGCTTACTTACCTTCTTTAAAATAAATGAATAGAAACAAGTGTATTTTATGACAAAGATTGTTTTCGGTAACTAAGTATTAGAGGTGTTAGAAAATACTGATATATGTGTGTATTGTGATATTTTGTTTGGAAATAGTATATTGATTAAAAAAATCTATATTTTTTAATTAAAAATCATACAAGATTCATGATAGTTGTTTCACTTGGAGTTTACATCCGAACCACTAGATAGCATTCTTCTTATCTCTAAATGTAAACAGTGACAGAAAGTACTTTCATGGGGCGCCCACTGATGTAAATGACTGGATTGTGCATCACATCACAATTGCGAAGCCACACGCCGCCATATTCGATTGTTGGACGTTGTTAGATTTTAATAATACAACAGTACTTCCCAGTCTTCGTTTTTAAATCTGAAGTGTCCTGGTACATTATTACAATGCAAACGTGTAACAGTCCCGTTCTGTTTCCCTGCCTGTTCCCTGTTGTTTTCCTTATCATCATTACTTGGACTCCATTTCCCATTATCCTCCACTCCCCCTTACCTGATCGTCATTGTTAATCACCATCACCTGACCCTCATGACCTAATCTCTATAAAACCATACTGATTCATTCCTTGTCCATTTTCGCTAATTTTATGGTTTATTTGCTGTGTATAAAAAAAGAAACCTTTATTAACCAGCATATTTTTTGCTTTTGCTTCTGCCATTGCCCTGTCAGGGTTGTCAGACCCCTGTAACAAATCCACACCAATTGCCATTCAAAATTAATCCAAAAGTAGCCCAATTCAGACATCGTTGAAAAACGGCTGACCTGGCAACGCTGCCTTGCTTTTAGCCAGCTAGTCATGTGGTGAGAAGAAGCACCTGATAAATGTGCAGCTCTAGCTGTATGAAAAAAAACGCTTGACTTTGAGCAGGCATCACCTGCTGTATGAAGAAACAGAGCCTGACTTTAATTATAAACGCACAGCTCGCATTGTATAAAGTGAAACCGTATCTGCTGTCCGACGGTGGTGCGGGTCACAGACCAACCAATGTCAAATAAAAATTTCATAATCAATTATAAGTGATTTTATTGATTAGTTGTTTGCAGCCCTAGTTTTTGTTAACTTCTTGTTTGTACTGATTGTCATAGATTCGTCTGAGATTAAGTTTATATCTATATATAAAGAGTTTGGTTCCAAAATGCAATAAAAATTGTTACTGCCAAAATTAGTATTGTATCTGGTCATTATTAAAAAGTAAATTCTTCATTTTACCGATCTCCGCCATGTTATTCTGTCATCTTTTCTCCTTTTTTTCCAAAAACGCGATAAACTCCAGTTGTCCTTTTCTGCAGAATGCAATAAATCCGCTTAACCAATCACAGCGCACCATTCCACACATTGTAAAAAATAATGGCAGGGCGTTGAATACACAAAGAATCCAAGTTTTCCTCATCTACTTTGTCCTTCGTGATTTACAAACAAACAAAAACAAAATAATACTTTTGATGGCATTGATAAACCTGTGGTGGTTTTCTGAGGCAGGAAAGAAACGTAAGCCCAGAGGTGGAAAGAGTAATAAAATATTGTACTCAAGTAAAAGTAAAGTTACTTTAATAATATTTTACTTGAGTAAAAGTAAAGTTACTGGTCTAAAAATCTACTCAAGTAAAAGTAAAAAGTAAGTCATTTTAACTTTACTCAGAGTAAAAGTTACTTTTTTTTTACAGTGGGAGAGGTGGAGGATTCTAGTATAGTTCAAAAAGGACATGGGAATATAAATATCAAACTAGTTGTTTTTAAGGATCATCTTTACAATTAAAGTGCAATAACAAAAAGTTAATAAAATAAAAAGCTTTTTTAAACTAAGAAACATTTATGGAATTGTTTAATGATTTTTACATGTGAGTTATGCAATTTTGAAGTCAGCAGCTAGTAAATACAATCACTATAGTAAGGTTGTAATTGGTGTATTGCTGGTAACATACATTATTTTATTAAACTATAGTTTAAATGAGCATATAATGAGATGAGTGCCATGGCTATATACATTTGACACGTTTATTGTCTTCTAGCTTCCCCTGACCTGGGTACCTGATGTCAGACCTTTATTCTTCTCTCTCTCTCTCTCTCTCTCTCTCTCTCTCTCTCTCTTTCTCTCTCTCTGTCTAATGACCTGCGCATTCTCGAGGACATTCTGAAGTTGTGTTTGACTTGACGTGAAGCTGCTAGACCTTGGAAGATAATGCGCGTGGTATTAAAAACGCGTCGTGGTAATGAGCGGTAAAAACCCGGTCGGCAATTTCGTAGTCAAAGCATGAATCCTACCTTTCATAGGAATGAAACACTCGCTTCGCGTCAGTGGAAAGTGGTCGCTTAAATATGACCAGGGGTTTCTTTCATAAGATTTGAACTGAGGCGGGTCTGCATTAGCGCACGCCTGTCTCGTCCGTCTCCATGGTTCTTATTGCGCGTTCCCCCGCCCCGCCCATCAATCATCCGTTGCGCGTCTTTTCACCTTGCTTTTTTAAAATATTTTTTACTCAGTAACGGATATGATTTAAAATGTAGCGAAGTACAATACTTTAAGCAAAACATACTTAAGAAAAAGTAAAAGTACAGATTTTAAAAACTACTCAAAAAAGTAAAAGTACACAAAAAAACTACTCAATTACAGTAACGTGAGTAAATGTAATTCGTTACTTTCCACCTCTGCGTAAGCCATCAAAATAATTTACGTGAGAAGCACTCGAGCGAAGGAAAAATGCCGGCTGTTGCTTGTTCTTACACGACAGCATCAAGCTTTTGTCATGCTAACACATTGACCCCAGGGAATCTAATGAACTTTCCATTATTTTACTCCAAGTCAACAAAAATCGGGCCGGACGAAAACATTTTACAGCTGATCGCTGTCAAAAAAGTTCAGCAACGGTGTCCCAATGATGACAGCAGCAATGACAGTGTTCTGACAAAGTAATTGTTTTGATTAATGCCATTAATGTTTTTTTTTAAATGAGTGTATAGTCAACTAAATGAATATAACATGGCAAAGATGAATGCATATTCATATAATGATTCAATAGATTTATAGCATTTTGAAAAACTTGTCATGGATTTATTGCATTTTGCAGAAATATATATATATATATATATATATATATATATATATATATATATATATATATATATACAGGGTTTAAATTGGGCCGGGGCACATAGGCTGAAGGTCTCGCTCTACTCTTGCCAATGTACCCGCTGCGCTTGTGCGTGTGCACTCGCTGCTTGCGTGTGCACTGAGGCGAAGGGAATAATGCGTTTCCATCACTGATCTATATAAATGACTGAATTGCGCATGACGTCACACTTGTGAAGCCACCGCGCCGCCATGTTGGTATACCCAAACGTTCTATTAAATCAATGGACGTTATCAGATTTTAATGATAAAACATCACTTTACTCGTCTTCGTTTTTATATGTGAAGTTACCCTGTACATTATTACAACACAAACGTCCAAAGCATGTAAATAGTTATTTACTGAAAGTTGTACATTTTGCGTTTTAATCAGTTATTATACATTCATCTTTATTACAGTATCAGATCAGCAGACAGACCGCAGCATATTTAGTATTAATGACAATAAACGTGCTCATTCTGAAATCTAAATAAATAATCATGTTTTGTACCGTATGTGCATGCAATAATTTGCTAGTTTTGTAATTATGTTATCTAAACTTACAAGTTAGCTAAACTTATTTAGAGAAAGAACGCTGACCGTCACAGTGTAGCTGAATTTCAAAAAAAACTTTAGTTTTACCGTGTCATTAACAAATGCAGCAGACACACTCACCTTAACGGTTTTTTATAAATCCATTATCCTGCCCGATTAAAACATAAACATTGCAAATAACACCAGAATTAACAAATAATTAACGTACAGATATCCTAAAAATTGACCTTGTGTAACTGATACGCTGTAAAGGGGGTAAATTTTGATCATGATTTTGAATGGAAGTCAATGACGCTCTCTGCCGGTTGGGTATACCAAAATGGCGGCTCGAACTCTGCGCTGGCTTCACCTCACGCAGTTACGTCAAGCGTTCTATGCGCAATCCAGTCATTTATATAGATCAGTGGTTTCCATCCATTATGGGACATACTCACCAACGCAAGTTCAACGATTTGCGCGAGCAGAACAAATACAAAGTCAATGCAAAGACGCAAGCAGACACGTCCTCGCACGGGATGATGCAAATGACAAGTAAGTGCCGCAAAAACACACGCTTTTCCCTTTAAACACGTCTTTGCGCAAGTTATGCAACTCAAGTGAAAAACTAAGAACTTCAAGAACGCGGTCTCAAGCAGGATCATTTGATGAGAGAGTGACCGAGCGAGAGAGCGAGAGAGAGGGAGAGAGGTAAGAATGATGTCCACGTCGAACGTCCAGAAAACTTAATAGAAGACTAGAAACGTGTTAAGGACTAAAGTATGTATGTCACTCATTTAATTACATTATGTTAACTGGATAACACTGGATATAACTCATTGTATAGTTTAATAAAAAATGTATTTTGGTTACACAAACCTACAACTATAGTGATTGTTTTACTAGCTGCTGAACAGCATAGGGAATCTCTATGGCTAAATTATAAGACATGTTGCTGATACAGTACTGTGTGTTGTACCTTTTTTTGTTAATTGAGTCTTTTGGGTATCTTATGCCTAGAATGATTCAAGGAGGTTGATTCTTTTTACTTCCTTTAAAGTTTGATCAGTTGTGCATAATGACATGTGCAACAAATGAATTTAGGGTGTCAAACTCATAGATTTGCATAATTAAAAATTCAGATGCTCTTTTTAAAATATTTTTGGCACAGATTTAAAGTTGAAACTTATCAAATCCTATCAGAGGTCCTGAATGTCATTAAAACACACCAGTGGCTTTGCTGTCATCATTAAACATGTTACCCCTCGAAGTATCCCTCCGCGCAGAACCCCCCCACATAACAAATCCCAATTTAACCCCTGTATATATATATAACATCAGCATAAACATCAGCGAGTCAATAAAAAAGCAACTCCACAACAATAACAGATGCAGTTGTCTGCGTATTATAAATGTATTAAAGAAAACAATCTACCGAAAAAGAAAAATAACATTAGCATTTATACTAACCTAGAGGTATTAGACAACAAACGGAAAATCTAATCACATCTGAGACAAGTATAGGCATCTGAGATATACTCTCTGCAAAACAGTTGTTGTTAATGAACCCGAAGGTCCACGGGGCTCCTGCTCCATATACAGGGTTCATTTTTCACTGTATAGGGGACAACCAGAGCGCCTACCAATTATCTTGTTCTCATTATCTTATCTCTCCCCTCCTTATTTCTGCTTTCCTTTAAACTCACATATTTTTCTTTCAAACAAATAAGTCAATTCTACAAGCAAACTTCACTTTTCGAAACAGCCCTCAGACTTTGGATATAAACTTGTTTTTTTACATTATTGAAGCACCTGAACATCAGTGCTGCCTCCGAAATTGCCTACTTCTATACGGAAATCAGTAGGCGAGGCGAGTAGCGTGTCCGAATTTACATTATTTGAAAAACAATATGCGAAAAGTACGGAATGATCTAATCATACTGTATGGCACATATGTTTTTACGGTCTATGAGTAGGCACTCAATCTTATTCAGTACCTACTGTCACAGTATTTTAATTACGGGCACAGGGCAGGTGTCTCAGTGTAAAGCCATGTTTACATAATTACACATGATTGGAGGTGTAATTTACTCCGTTTTCCATTTTGGTGTCTGTAGGAAGGAAATTAACCATTTCTGATCCTCTGTGAAATTGGTGAGATTCTTTTTAATGATTCAGCAGAACGGTTAAAAGGATTAGTCCATTTTCTTAAAAAAAATCCAGATAATTTACTCACCACCATGTTATTCAAAATGTTGATGTCTTTCTTTGTTCAGTCGAGAAGAAATTATGTTTTTTGGGGAAAACATTCCAGGATTTTTCTCATTTTAATGGACTTTAATGGATCCCAACACTTAACAGTTTTAATGCAGTTTAAAATAGCAGTTTCAAAGGACTCTAAACAATCTCAAACGAGGCATAAGGGTCTTATCTAGCGAAATGATTGTCATTTTTTACCAGAAAAATTAAAAATATGCACTTTTAAACCACAACTTCTCATACATATCCGGCCCTGTGATGTGACCTCACGCAAAACGTCATCACGTCAAGAGGTCACGGATGATGTATGCGAAACTCCGCCCCAGTGTTTACAAGTGTGGAGAAAGAGGAACGTTCCGACGTTGTTGTATGTTGAATTATAATAATTAATGTCTTTGTGTCAGTGTATTGTTTAAAATGGCCGCAAATGTGCGTTTCATATATGTAACACGTGACCTTTCTACCCCACTACGCAATTACGTGAGGTCACGCCGGCGCGTCACAGGGCCGAAGATAGACGAGAAGTTGTGGTTTAAAAGTGCATATTTTTATTTTTCTGGTCAAAAATGACAATCATTTCACTAGATAAGACCCTTATGCCTCGTTTGGGATCATTTAGAGTCCTTTGAAACTGCAATTTTAAACTGCATTAAAACTGTTAAGTGTTGGGGTCCATTAAAGTCCATTAAAATGAGAAAAATCCTGGAATGTTTTCCTCAAAAAACATAATTTCTTCTCGACTGAACAAAGAAAGACATCAACATTTTGGATGATATGGTGGTGAGTAAATTATCTGGATTGTTTTTAAGAAAATTGACTAATCCTTTAATTATTTTACATTTTAACATTGTTGTTTTTGGTGTGTGTGTGTGTGGGGGGGGGGGGATGTTGTGATCTACAAAATCCTTGCGAATACAGGTCTGTGAATCTGTATGATTTACAGTATTTCAATGCAAGCTAGCAAAGCAATGACCTTAACACTTTTATTAAAAAAGAAAAAATTTTTATTGAAAAACATTGCAAGCTTACCCCATGTCTTTTTAAAAGTCAAGGTTAGTTCACACCAAAAAACCCACATACACCCGCTTAAATACTCTCAATTCTTCGAGCTAACCACCCACCATGCCCTTTTTTCTGTAATGTCGGCACTGGGCTAAATTTATCCCGCAAATGTGAAGCAAGGCCAGGTCAGATTTTGAAGAATACACCTTCTCGTTTCTGTCACATCTTGCTGCCCTTCGCTCAACATAAAACTTCTGAAAAGCCCACTTCAACTTTCTGAGCAAACGAAATCGTTTTAAGCGGGCAAGGGAGGTGACCTGCATTAAATTTCACATATTCTGTTAGGATACTTCGCTGGAGGGGATGTGCTTACGAGCGGCTGCCTTCAAAAATCTGCTTCTTTAGCATAAACCGCGCTGACCCCTGCATGCATAACAGGCGGTGTGTGATGCATGTGTGCCAAAAATGAACTCCTAGCAACAAGAACGCCGTGCAAAATGGGTCCATAGCAGAACGCTGATGCTGTTAGCCTCAAATAAACAGAAGCGATCACGCTGGGGAGAAATAATCCGGCCCTTCGTCTCTCTTCCTCTCGCTTTCATTCTGTGCTGTCAAAGATCTTTGTTTGGAGTCATCTGGTGTCTTTTGCTTTGCGTCTGGTGGGCAGGTGAGGTCTGGCAGGGCATTGGTATTAGGCGTGTAGTTGGATCTCTGGAGAGCCCAGTGGGTTTTAACTACCGGCTAAAGCTTCAGAGAGTGCAGATAAGAGGCTTGTCAGTGGGAGATCTATGGAAGGCTGAAGCCAGCGGCCCAAATATACAGTCGCTCGGGACGCCTCTGCTGCTCTCAGATAACTTATCGGCTGAGCCAGGGACCTAGACTTTAGTAACACTAAACACAAACACACAAGCACCTACATACACACCAACCAAAGCTTAAACCATGTCTTGGTAATACCAATGACTTCCTCCTCATCTCATCTTCTTTCCTATTTTCTTATCTTGTTTGCCTCCCCTTTTGTCTCTATATTCTCACCACCCCTTCATCTCCTCTTTACTCACATCTAGTGTGCTCTTTGTGATGGTGTGTTTGTAAATTTGTGTGCTGCTCATCTTTACCTGCGGCTCAGTGTGTAGTCGAACATGAACTCCATGATGGCCAGACAAAGATCTCTTCGCCACACCCCTATGCTGGAAATGATAGTAGTCCCCGAACACCTGTGGAGACACACACAAAGAGAGGTGATATATTAGAGTGCTATTCAAAAAGAGCCCCATCCCATCCGTTGCACAAGGTCATATGCTCCACAGGGAAACACACTCATTAACTCCTGCACCTGCACATGGACCTGCCCATCTCTTTTTCCAACACACTTTACACAGACCCACACATAAAGGCACAGCCGCATGAATTTATCTCCTGCGGTCCCAACACAATACCCGCGTCAGATCCAAAAACAAACAGATCCTAAGTAGACATTCCCACACAGAGAAAAGTCCTGTGAAAATGATCCGTGATGTATTTCACCGAAATTTCTGTGACATGCTTTGCGTTACACCAAACGCGCATATCAAAAGGGTTAAGTATAAAATGTGTGGTGCAGAGCAAAAGGGGGTGGAAATGAAAAGAAACCGCGAGAGAGATCTGACTGCCGTTTCCATTAACTTTGATCCAGGGAACGTGTGATTTTGTTGTCATGTGTTTCAGCACATAAAAGGTAAAAATTTTACTGCTTCTGGACTGTCACGCGCCACACACTAATGTGTGGGTAGACACGGCACTCTGCTGGGCAACTCGTGTGTATTTGGAGCTTGTGTATGTGTGAGAATACTTGGACAAAATCATGCCTTTATCATTACTCATCTTGTCTTTTTCCCAGCAGAACATGACGAGAAACTTCTGGACGTCTCAAACTTACAGAAATGTTCACCGTCTCCCGCAGCTGACGTCAATGAAGAAGTGCCTCATTGAATGGTTTCTGCACTGTATAGTAAAGTGTCCCATTCCTTTAAAATGACATTCATTTATCAAAAAGCTCCCCTGCTGGCCTCCTTTCCCCCCCGACACTTCACTTCAGATAGTCTCTTGCTTTCTCTGCCGCCTCTGACTCGATATCCTTTGACTGTCTTCTTGTGATCAATAACATGACCTCTACTGCCATCAGACACCTCTACCTGCAGAGTTTGGTGTAAATGACATTCAAACAGACACTCGCCTGTAGTTAACTTTAAGACTTTTTAACTGCATGAGACGTGTTTTATTAAGATGTAAATTTATGCTCCAAAGAAAGGTAGATTTAAAAAAATTGCTTGGGATTCTCAGTAGCAGAGACTCAACTTACTGTTATTTAGATAGAGACTGCAGTTAATGAGAAGAAGATGACCTGCACTAGCTCTGCATTAAAATATTAAAGTTTATCAACTTAATGCCTTATTACTGCGCTAAGAGCAATGCATTGTGGGATTTGCTACATTGTGAAGGTTACTGCTTTATTAAAAAAATGGTAAAACTTTGTATCATAGAAAGCAGCATAATTTAGTTGCTTAACTTCTAAAACCACTTTTGAGTTGGGGAGGCATCTACCTATGTGCCTTTGAGGTTTTGTACCAAAAAATGTCACTGCTCTGTTCAAAGTTTTTAAAGATATTAAAGTCCACAATCAAAAGTCACAGATTTCAATATGAACAAATCTTTCAACAAATTCTTAAAATAGGAAATTAAATGAGCAATACAATCCACATTTATTTTAATAGCTCTATATATTTAATGCTTGTCAAATAGTGTTTGCTGTGCTGAAAATGAATCATCAACGTCACGGTCAAAGAAATGACATTTAATATGAACTGTTGGCAGTCTGAATTGAATGTGAGTAGCAAAAAAATACTGAGTACCAGGGGCGCCACTAGGCCCTTTTTAGGGGGGCTTCAGACAGACGCAGCGAGATGGGAGAAGGGAGCAGGTCAGTCAAGTTACCAGTAAAAGCACACACATATATATTGCTGATTAACGTTGCATGTTTTAAAGTAAGGTGCTGGCGTGATGCATTGCTTTATGTACAGTTGTTGTTCTGAACGCATCAGGCAGATAATTTCATGCAACGACACCGGGTGATTGTGAAGTTTATCCTTTTATAAAACTAGTTTTTTGTGGAAAAAACTGGATCAAAAGTGCAAATCAAGCTTTTTATGGCCATTTCACCTTATATTTGCAGTTCTTTAAAATAACTTTTTTTTAAATTATAGATTATTAAATATGTTCATAGATTCATTTAAAATATTAATATTTCAACATTTGAACTCCTTCCTTTTAAGAAGTGTATGCCACTTGTGTATTTGTCTGTGGTATGGTAGTATACATTGTGTATTCCTAGTAAGTTTTTGAGGGTTCACTGGGTGTGCCTCATAAGCCTTGAAAAGTGAAGCCTCTGGCTCTTTGATCGCCCCCTGGTGGCTGGCTGCAGTACAAGTCATAAACCCCGCCCTCTCCATTCAAACGAATGGGACTCTGCTCTAAATAAAAAAAATATTTACACTTCCAATAAAAGTTTCCGATAGATGGTTTTGGTCCTTTCAAGTAGTTTTTATCATGCTGGTATATGTTCAAGTCTTCATTATGGTGGTAAGTTTCATTTTAGCATGCAATTTGATGCAATAGAAACGGGGCGTGACGTTATGATTGGCGTGGATGAATTGGTCGCGCAGGCGTTTGGGCGGAAGTTTGATACCGTGGCTCCGCCTTTGGCTCCACGGACGATTCCTTCTACGCATGCCTTGGCTCCAAACTGACGTTTTTACGTAACATGGCGGCGACCGTGGTCGGCCATTTTTGGCTTCAATTCATTACAATGGTGGGAGGCGACGTTGCGTCGTCCATCTTTTTTTACAGTCTATGGGGTTCACCTACTACAGTATAGACATAGGGGCTGTTTCCCAGACAGGGCTTAAGTCTAGTTCAAGACTAAAATGCCTGTTTGAGTTTTAGTTCTTAACTAAAAGTAGCTTGCACTAACATAAAATACATCAGTTACATTGTTTTGTCTCAAGATGCACACCTGTACTATTTTTGTAAGGTATGCTTGTAAAAACTACATAAGCATCCTAATATAACTAAGGCCTAGTCCTGGATTAATCTAAACCCTGTCCTGAAAACAACATCATACTGCATCTTGACAACTCAGTATTAAGGTAGATCACTTGTTGGTCAGTCCCCTTTTCTATATTTTAGATCTGTATAAATTTGTTCCCAGATTAACACAGTCAGTAAATAGACATAACATTGCTATTGTGATGTGTTTGTTGCCTGTACGTAAAACAAACATGCAGTTGAAAAAAGCTTCTATTGAAGGAATAAGTGTAATTGTAATAAAAGACTCAAAAGTGTTTGAAAAAGTCTAACTACTCATAAATTCCCTTACAGCAATTACAGATCTAGAATCTGATGTGCAAAAGTCTTAGGCCATCATCTCACTATTACATTAGTTGTTTTTGCAATCGTATAGTGACCGTTTATAATAAAATATCTCTTTGTTGGTATGCAGTATTAATAACAAAACAAAATTATAAGCTATAATGTCAAATATTTAGTGTGAGCTCCACTTACACTAGCAATAGCAGAAACCTGCAGGCTCTTTTAAAGCTAAATGAAATGAAAGCCAATTTTCAAATTTTATTCTAATGACTTTAGGACTTCAATCTCCTTAACATAGTTCTTATAAAATGTGATTTTTGTTTTGCCATTTTGCTCTGAAACCTGTTTTTGTTTTACATTTGTATCTTGAAGTCCCAATGTAGTTGATAATTGTATCAACTGAAACTCATCTTTGAGCATCATAATAGTAAAAGGTTCTCCTATGGCAGCATGCTTTAAAACACCTTGAATGTAACTCTTCACCCTTGCCTCATTTAGTATACGTGGATGTGTGAATATGCAAATTAGTCCCCACCTCCAGATTTTCACCATATGTAACTAGATGCTACATTCGGCAGTTTAAGACACGTTACTGCTAAGTCTGGTTTCACACATGATGCATATGAAAGCTGTGCATTTGCAGTACTAATTGGTTTAGTGCAGGTTATAGCATTAACACTGCATGTGTGAGCTTCACAGAAGCAGAGTTAAAGCAGTTGTCCTGCGATTGTTACAGAGCCGAGTCTATGCGCCACCCATACATATCTATGGCTCGAACTACTGATCCACTCACTTAACTATGATGATGTGACTGGTAGTGATGGGGATGAGACCGCCTATGCTGAGTCAAGACCGAGTCTTTAAAGGGTCGAGACTGAGTCAAGACCATTTCTGATGGTTTTCAAATACAGTCAAACCGAGTCAAGACAGAGTCTTTGAGGAAGCAAGTCTCAGTCTAGACCAAGTCCTATAGGAGTCGAGACCAAGACTATAAAAACAAGTCATTTTTTATATTTTCATGATTTAATATCACCCCAGTAAATAATCAACAGTTAGGCCTACAGACTAAGCTAGATTGGGAATTGTTTAGAGGAGCATTCTTAACGTCTTTATATGGACAATGCTTTTACTATCATTAAAAAATCCCTACCACATGCATCATCTTCTGCCTATTTTTCTAGAGATAAATAAATGGCTCTGATGGCAGTATCTTTGCATTGCACCATGGGATGTCATTTTCAAATAATGCCTGTCAACAATGCATTTTATTATTATTGTTATGTGTTTTGTGTTTTTTTATATGAACATTAAAAAATGCATTGGGCTCGACGACTCGGTCTGAAATTACGAGTCCTTCTCCTCCCACTGTGGTCCGAGACCGAGTCAAGACCGAGTCTTCTAAGAAACAACTCCGAGACGAGTCAGAGAAAGCAGAAATCGGTCTTGAGACCGTGAGTACTACATTACTAGTAATTGGTTATGATTGTAGCGTAGGAAACTGAGGCAATTTTTGAGACTAAAATTTTATGGAAAAAAATACTCAGCAATGGTGTGTTAAATGATGAATTTGCCCATGGTTTGTCTTAAAGCATATTAACACAACATATAAAAACAACAATAAAAAATGGATTTTCACCACAGTGGGGATTTAAATAAAGAAAGCAAAAAATAAATATGGATGGTCATTAAAACTTTACTAAAACAAAAAAGCTGATGGTGGCCTGATGCACGAGTAGATTAGATTCAAAATCAATGCAAAGATGCAAATAGACGCAAACTTTCATGGGGCGATGTGAATGACGCTTATTGGGCCTGCAATTGCCGTGATTTACCTTAAACACATCTTCACGCAAGTTGAAAATATTAAACTTAAGCTAAAAATTAGCATGACACGAAGTTAAATCCCACGAGTAATCTAGAACGAGGAATACGATGCTTCGCGTGTACGCAGCATAACACCCCATTCAGACAGCCAGCGACCAGCAGTAGCAGAGCAACGCGATCTCATTCATTTCAATGGAAACTGGGCGACTTCCGGCGGCAAGAGCGACAGTGACCATTGGCAACCGTATGGGTGTCCAGCGACGCGAGAAAGTTAAGAAAAGTTTAACTTTATGCAAATGTTGAGCAAATTTCGGGAGCGATTACCAATGAGAACGGAGCAGTGGAGTTCACGTCATCCTTCTCTCGTCAGTTACTGCCGTGGATGGTATTCATTGGTTTATGACAAGCAGATTTAGAAACGCCTCATTGAAAAAAACGGGCGACACACAGCGATAACATCGCTGGCTGTCAGAATGTGGCTTAAAAATTGCCGCAAATGACAACACTTGAATTTAAAGATACACAATATCTTTTTTTTTATTTTGTATTCGGTTTTTGTAGAGCAGAAATGTTGTATAAAGTATTTCTGAGATCTAGAGAAAGAGAACTGAATTGGGTCTGTAGGGGTCCTGCGGCATGTTTTGTACTGGGATGAGGGTCTTTTGATATCAGCTGCTAGCTTCAGCTGTTTAAATCACATCACACCGTATGTGCTGTCAGATGAGTCACAGTACTAACACAAACTTGCATTATTCCCTCTGTCTCTCTCTCTCTCTCTCTTTTATTATGCTCTTTGAATTACAAGATTCTGTCTTATTCATTTACACTCAGGTTTTAATACAAACACTGTGTGTATATGCATGTCTTTGAGTCTAAACTTGCATGTGTGTGTGAGAGAGAGAGAGACAGGGCCAGATGGAGATAGAAAGAGAAAAAAGTAAGCTAAAACCTAACCTTGATCTACAGAAGAAGTAAAACGCGAACATGATTCCTCTTTTTGGCCTAATTGTATAATTCATGAACTCATAGGCCTGAGATCTGAAAGAAGTCATTTACTGCTCTCTGTGACACATCTACTGGACATGACACATGTGAGATACGTTTCTGTTATTAGAAGATGTTAAGATGGTGAGGATGCTTTTAATGGACAATTCACTGAAGCGCACCACAGTCTAACATAGAGGAATTTTTTGGTCTGTTAGTTTTATGTCTCTAATTCCTGGACTTTCCCCTACTACAGCACATTTTATGTGTCTCCCTTATATAAAACATCAGAATTAATTTATCATCTGATTAGCAGAGACTTAATGACTTTAACTGTGTGCGTTAAATAAAGACCAACATATGTAGTGCTAAGGAGGCTCTGGAATCAAGGCTCAACAATAAGGAGCACCCGATGGGCCTGGCCAGCTTGAATGATGTTTGGACCAGTTGAGACGATTGTCACTTGCCCGTTTGGCCCAGTGCTGCCTTGTCACAAAAGTTTATCATCTTCATGCGTCTATGGCCATGCCAATTTAAATATTCAAGCAAAAAAGACAACAGAGATTTCACTGATACGTTTCCAACCTGATCTCACAAATTTCTGTGTTATAGTCATGGAATATTTTGCTAATTTATCCATGTCATTGTGATGGATCTCCGCATTTTTCCTTGTCAGTACCACAGACTTTCTTTTCCATGTCAGTTTCACGTATTGGTTACTCAGTTGTTTTCCTCATTTCTTATCATTTTCGCATAGGTTTAGGGTTAGAGTGACTTTCTGTAACATATAATGACATCCTAACCCAACTCTAACCCTAACGTCAGGTGACAATTGTTTAAAAATCCGGAAAAAATAGTATAAACCAATAGTTAAAGTGACATCCTAACCAAACCCTAAATCTAACCCCAAACCCACGCGAAAATGATAAGAAAATAGGAAAAATGATTGAGTAACCAATACGTGAAACTCACATGAAAGACAAAAAGTCTGTGGTACGGACACGAAAAAAACACGGAACTTTGTGAGATCATGTTGCAAGTTTCATGTGTGTGCATATCCAAAGCGTGCATTTAAGGCCAAAGTATAGTCCCTTTTTTTCGTGTACGCCTGGGTGTCTGGAACGTGTGCGTGATTTTGTCTTCAGAAGGTTGCACATGTGCCTACAGGAAAATGTGGCATGTAGCCCAGGAGATGCATTGCATTTTGTCACAATGAGCATATGTCGAACGAATGTGTCGATACTTTGCAAGGCTGTGCGTTCGACAGTGCACATAATTTTAGATTACAAATAAAAACAGACTATACATTGGGCTTTAGGGTTAAATAAGTAAAAAATAATTGACGACTGGCCATTTAATTTTAAGAAAATAATGCACACCCAAGGTGCAATGTGGCACGACGCGAAGCGTCAAAGGACCGGAGTCAATTACTCCTCTTATACCACAAACATTGCTCTGGTGCCTATTTTAAAGACATTTGACACATTAGGTGTGCGGTTATCAGAAATTAATGCATACCCACAGAACATTTCTCAGCCAATCAGAATACAGCATTCAACATACCCGTGGTATAAGCTTTTTGTAGTAATGGTGTAGTTCATATTGAAAGCTTGAAAAATGAAAAAGCTTTGCAAACAGAATATGCAATTTTGCTTGTGTATATCTAGTTTTCTCTATAACAAGCACCATAAAAACACAACGCTGTTTTCCAAAGGTATAATGCCTGTAAACAGCTTGAAAATACACTTTTATTTGTTTATCCAAGCTTAAACAAGCAGAATCCAATTTTCCTTTCAAGTCAATCAGGCTGTACTTTTATGGCTACAAACAGCAGCTCTAGGGAGTTACCAATATGGCCGCAGAAAGAACTAACTTGCAAAAAAGGGATTCTGGAAAGTATGTCAGTCAGTGAATGAACTGTGTCTGTGCCATCTTAGACTACTGTCAGCCCATCTGAAAATACACTTACAATTGAAGACACCCAGAAAAACTCATTAAAAACACAGCAAGAAACCTGGCTCACATAAAAAGAAATAAAAAAGAGAGATAAAGAAAGTATTGCGAAAAGTTTAATTAGTTTTACTCTTACCTTAGCCTTACCACACTAGCAATATTTCTTGAAATTCAATTTAAAAATGTTAAACACACAAGCCTTCTTTCCTATTATTCGAAACTGAATTTTCTTTAATGTAAAATCGATTTTCAGCTTCATGTTTAGTAAGCGGATGTTTAGATGTTTTCATTGAATTAAGCTACTGATTTTATTTATAGCTGTCTCCAGAGCACTCCTAAACCGAACTCTGCATTTCATTCAAAAAACATGCAACGTCAATCGATCAGGTGACTTACTGCCATCATCAGTACAATTGCATAATTGGATTGCATAATACCACAAGTCAATACAAATCAATTTTTCATAATTGCCAGAACAGTGAGTGGTAATGAATAGATTCATGTTAGATGCAGGGAAATAAGCCAAGAGAATTCTGGGAAATGATCAAAACAGCCTTTGATGCCCCACTAGGCTCCAAAGCAAGGGATGGAGCCATTGACGTTAGGCTATTGATGTTCCACAGCTGAATTAAATTCAGAGTATGTGGTACACCTTAGGAATACAAACATGGACCATAAATGACCTTCAATCAATAGAAATCTTATCAAACGTCCTTCTTAAAACCCCAGTTTTTGATGATTGAAGAAAGTCAAGGCCTAGCTGAGGGATGGAGATAAAATGTTGTTGTTAGTACTGCATTAGTACTGAATGCCACAAAAAGCATTTACATACAATATTAATCATGTTAGGTGGGATGTTTTGAACAGCTATTTTCATATTTACAGTTCCAACTCTTCCAAACCCCCTATATCATAATTTTGCTACTGAGGTTTAAAAATGCTAAGGCCTGGTTTCACAGACAATGCTTAGCTAAAGCCAAAAATAGGCCTTAGTTAAATTCAGATGTTTAAGCATCTTTTATAAGCATGACTTAGAAAAAGACGTTACTGGTGTGAATTTTGAGACAAATCAATGGCACCGGCATATTTTAAATTCTGTCAGTGCAAGTCATTTGCAGTTGAGACAGCTCAAATTTGTCTAGGACTAGTCATAAAGGTAACATATTTCTAAGCTTTCTACAGTTTTATTTTAGGTTATGATGTTTTTAAGAATATATATTTGCAGTTAAAGTACCAAAAACAATCGCTATATATTTTTTACAGCTCCTTTTTCAGGAGCTCTGCTAAAAACAGGTCATTTTGGCTGTAATAAGTAATTTATGTTTGTAACTTAAGAATACAAACAACGTCTGATTTCCAACAGATATTCTATCAAAACCAGTGGCTACCAAAGCCTTTAACGTTACAAAACAACACGTAAGCATCTTGTAAGTAACACGTTAGCATCACGTTAGCGTTACATAACTGTTTTTACAATATATCTACTAAAAAGGTTAATTTTGAGCCCTGTGACAGGCAATGTAAGGGTTTATATGAGAAAACAAGAACGAGCTTAGGTGTGTAAACTATAACATCAGTTAACTTCAAGAGGATGAGTGAATTTTAAATCTCCTAGGTGGGCAAAATAATACATCTGCTAAATTAGTATACACCGCGTATTTCCACAGGTCTGACAACGCCCAGAATATGAATATACAAGACTCTTTTTTATGTTTTTTTCCCCTTGAAAATTGAAGCATCCTCATTGTTACACACATACACAGATCTGAGAGCAGATCTATAGTGCCTGACAGAGATGACAGAGCAGCATTTCTGTCCTAACACTGGAATCATGGGAGAAAGCATTCATCTAACTGGGATAAAAGAGATAATTATTTTCACTATTTTTAAATGTTAAATCCTCTACTTTTCCAATTTAAACATTAAAAGTAGAGGATTTAAATTCACAAACACTTAATTATACATGCGGATGCCAATATTAGTCATTCAGAAAACTTTAAATTTTAGTTTTTAATATGAACATTTTGACCTCTGTGACCTCATAGCTAGCCAAGTCTATGGTCTAAACCATATGCTAGTACATGCACACTGATGCACACGGATGGCTTCTCTCATGTATTTTTCCAACTTTCTTATAAAATTTTCCAACTTAGTTTTTACCCAACATTTATATAGTATTTAAATGCACCTATTTCATTGCTTAAAAACAATGTTATTTTGTGTATTTGGTATAATACAATGTGTTTGCTTGGTTTATGGTTCAAAAAACATTATTTTCATGCCACATGTTTGTAGCTCCAGATTTCCCTCTCTTCCTAAAACGCACAACAAGAGACAACTCAGTCCGAAGCTGCACACTGGGTAACATATAGGTAACCAGCTATCTATCATTAAGCATCTTTATGGCAGTTGGAATAAAGGAGTTTTTGTATTTATTTAATCTGCAGTTTGGTACACTAAAGCATCTACTTGAAGGTAGGAGGGCAAACTCCTTATACAGAATATGTGTGGGGTCTTCGAAAATGTTTCTGTGCCTCCCTGAGGACTGACTTTTTATAGAGTGCCTGCATGTAGCCCTGGTCTGAATGACCTACAATCTTTTAAACAGACGCCCCAACCTGGACTTAAACTGAACTGTCAAATTCCCATACCAGATCTGCATGCCATACTGTATACACTTTCTAAGATCATCTGGAAAAATAAAAACAAGAGCCCGCAACTGACACCATACAGTCTCAATTAAGGATGTAAACAATTAATCCATCTTCAATTAATTGTCGATAAGACTTAAATCGATAAAACTTAACGATTGTCGAATACTAGCCATGATCACAACGATGCTCGATGTCAAACACACACCTGGGCTTTTTTAATGTCATGCGAGGCTGGCTGCCAATGCAATAAAATGGCATCCGCAGTGGATTTGATAGTGTCCGGTACAGAAAATGCAAATACGGTTAGGATACTGAAAGCAAAGACCCTATTTGGAGAAGCCTGCAAGCTTAGCATAGCAACACTGCTAACGCTGCTATACACCGAAAAGGAGACCAGACACCGTTTTTAATGAACAGATTAAAATGTAATCTTAAATTCTGGCATGAAACTGAAAAATGTAAACTGTAACTGACTGTCGTTACACTCTGAACGCCCGCAACATATATCACTGATCATTATTGACTGGCTGAGGCGCTGCACGCTAGCCAAGTTGACTGTTGCGTGTTTTCTAATGGAAGGTTGCCATCTCCATTATATAAACATCTTTGCTGAAAGTACCCCGCAGGTCTAAGCTGAGGTGACGAAAGGAAAAGTGGCCTTTGTGTGCTTCTTGGATATAATTACAACAAACGGTGTATCAACCACTCGGAACAGAGGTGAACAACAAGAAAAATAACACTTGAGGATAATGAAACTTATTTTGACATGTCATGGACACATGGACTTACAGGTGACTGTTGCAGAGTGCCCATGTGAGGTGGAGTTATACACTGTTAGTCATTATGTTTCATTATGAGATAAATTGATGATTTTATTAAAACAACAATAACATCGACTCATTTTACAATCCCACTAGCATGTTATTTAGACAAAATATAATCGTTTAATTTGTGTGAGGAAGCTGTCGTTTTTACGCACACTTTTATGTCATTAGCTATATGTCAGTGCAGTAAAGGCTTATTGCACTATTAAAGTTAACGGTTTTCCGATTGATTGATCGTTAATTTAAACGATCATCGAATGTGGGAAATTGCATGAATCGACATTCCTAGTCTCAATCTTCTCAGAAAATACATCCTCTGCTGAAGCTTAGAACAAAGACTTTCTATATGAACATGCCATGTAAGTGAGCAGTCCATATAAACACCAAGATATTTATATGAAGGGACCTGACGTATGGGAGTGCTATGGAACTTGATTCAGAAACTGCTCTAGGGTCAAAGATCATGTCATCTTCACTTGATTTCTGAGTGATAAGATGCTGTGTCTTGATCACTATATTATAAGCCTAAGCCTAAGATGGCAGCTGTCATCTGAGAATTTAACACTGTTGTTGTGTGTTTACAAATGGTAAATGGTTAAGAGAACTGGGGGACTCACACACCTAGGGCCCTATAATTTCCGCGATCACGGAATCGCGGAATTGGCAAATTAACACGGAATCTAGTGTTAACGCGGAATTTTACATATTTTAAATAAAATTCTGTTTTTGTGTGAGAGAAGAACGTATGTTCAGGAAATGCAGACACCTGGAAGTAAATCTGGGCGACACACCCCCTCCCGTCATTTCAGACCCCCCTACAAAACACTGAAACCATGGAAAGCGGCTCTCCACGACTCTGCTTTCGTCAGCGAAACAATTAAGAAATTCGACGCTGATCACTTAGTTCCGAGCTGTTCCCACATGACTTTTATGTGACCTGAGCACTGTTATTTTGTAAGTTTTGTCAACATTCCATTTACTGTGAGCGCAAAGATACATTCACTCTCTCATCCACCTCTCTCACGTGCACGCGCTCTCGCATCTGTCCGAAGTCCGAACACAAATCCTCATGTATTTGTTCAGTTTTATGCATTTCAAGCGATCTGAGGCAAACTATCCCTCGCATTTAAAATATAATGATCTGCATCGTGGCGCCGCTCTCTGTCTCTCTTTCGCTCACACGTGCAAAGAGCTCCGCGCTCATGCTGTCCGAAGTCAGATCACTATCCTGTGTATGTTTGTAAAGTTATATGCATTTCAAGCGATTGTGTTTAAAATATTTTACACTTTGACATATGTTTTACTTTGACACGCGTAGCCTTCTGCAACAACACTAAACAATGCATTGAATTGAGTAGTGTGTGTGTGTGTGTGCCTGTGTGTGCGCGTGTGTAAATGCATGTTTTACAGTCATTAAGTAATCGTGTTATCCCGTTTTTCCCAAAATCATTTCCATTTTAATCATTAACATTAAAGGCACACTCTTTTTATGACTAAAATAACAGAAAAGGGTAAAAAAATAATTGCCAAAAATTAAAACGGATAAAACGGAATTTGCAAAAATTAAAACGGACAAAACGGAATTTGGGAAAAAAAACGGAATTTGGGAAAATTAAAAACGGATTTTATAGGGCCCTACACAACCCTGTGGGGCCTCTGTGCTTATAGTCTTTAGTTGTGAGACTTCTTTATTGACTCTTACATACTGCTTTCTATTTTTTAAGAATGAGTAGTACCATTTAATAATTAAGGGGCTAACACCCATATTCTTAAGCAGTAAAAGTTTATAGTTCCTAGCAGTAAAAAGGGCTGTATTGTATTAAATGCTGAAATAAAGTCGATAAAGAGAAGACGGGCATAGGCCTTTGTGTCCTTAAGGACCAGGTGGGTGATGCTACTTATGGAATCACCTGTGCGTCTATGGCATTTGTAGGCAAACTGCCAGGAATCAAGTTTGTTGCCTACCTGAGTTTTTAAAAGACAAACCATATATTTCTCAAAACATTTCATGACTATTGAGGTCAAAGCTATTAGTATAAAATCATTATTTTCTACATGACAGGGCTCTTTTTGGGACTGGGATGATGGCTGTCTTTTTCCAGAGAGCTGGAACAGTATGGGAGTCTAATGACTGCTGAAAAATCGGACCCCAGGATGGGACAAGCTCCCATCTGGCCCCATAGCCTTCCAAACCTGCTGTAGGAATGACTGTACCTTTAGCAAGTCTACTTTATGTATATTATCACCACCTAGTGAGTCTAAAACTGACATGCATTCATCAGTAAAATCCTTGGTTTCAAATCTAAGAAAAAATCATCATGATGATCATCAGAGGTAACTATATCCACTTTACTTGGTGTCATATTTGCAATTGACTTTATTGAGTCCCAGAGTTTTTTAGAGTCCATGTTTGAAAGATGACTCTCCATTTGGTCCCTTTGACGACTTCTGGCTTCCCTTAGTAACTGATTGAGTTCCGTTTGCATCGCTTTCAAACCAGCCCTATCATTATTTTTATAGGCTACCTTTTTCCTTTTAATGCATTCTTTAGTATTTTTAGTTATGTAGGGCTTAATGTTTGGATAGGTCACAATTTCTCTTTTATTAAGAACACTGTATATGCAGTAGATGTATGCTGTAATCGTATCTGTGGTCACATCAATGTCTGTATCATAAAATACATCCCAATTGGTACACAGAAAACAGCCTTTAAGATATTTTATCCCCTCCTCATTCCAAATAGTTACAGTTTTCACTTGAGGTTTGTGCTACGTTTGAGTATGGTTTTGTATGATGGTATTAAGGGAACAAAATTATGGTGTGAGATGGCCAGGAGAGGTTTAGGTTTGGCGACGTATGCGTTGCTGATGTTACCATAGCATTTATCGAGAGTATTTTTACCACGTCTACTGCACTTGATGTACTGTTCAAACCAGGGAGTGCAAGTTCTAATTTGCAATGGTTTAAGTCGCCCATAACGAACACCGGTGCTGCTGGAGAACGCTGTAGTTCATTGTGTACACAATCCGCAATGTGACTTGTTGCTCTAACCGCATTCCCATTCAGAGGAACGTACACAGCACACACAGACACACTACCAAATTCCCTTGGGAGATACCGAGGTCTCAAGTGCAAGTGCAAAAGCTCCACATCTGGGCAGCAAAGCGTTTCCCTAAGTGTGTACTGTTTGCACCAGTTGTTACTCACATACACTGCAATGCCCCCTCCTCTGGTTTTCACCGATTGCTCTGTCCTGTCCGCACGAATAAGCAAAAACCCTTCAATATCAATTAGGGAGTTTTGAATATCCTGATGTAGGCATGTTTCTGTGATGATGATCAAGCGTGAAGTGTTTGCTCCTAGTATTACTCCGAAGTTCATTGATCTTGGTCCGAAGTGACCTCGCATTTCAAAGAATCTTTGATGGCAGAGGAAGCCTATTTTCTCTCCTCCATAAACGCTGACGCACGCCTGCCTCGCTTCTTGCGCCACACTCTTGCCAGATGTGCTCTCACGCATTAAGGTAGATCCCCCGCGGAAGCAGATCCAGCAGGTCAGAGAGCCAACAGCATGTCTCGAGTGTAGGATACAAGTGATTGGGCCTCTATGACCCTCCATGACAGGGAATCCAAAGTCTTACGATGATTAGGACAAAAAGTGCATAATGAATTAGTTTGCCATATTAGTTATACGATACACAGTGCAGCCATAAGCTCAAAAAAAAATTGTGCACATAAAAACATATAGAAATAAAGACGATTGCAGTGAGGCAAGCCCGAGTTGCAAGAAGAGCAGCGCCACTGGAACTTCTTGTGACGCTCCTTACCATGTTTGAAAGATTCGGTCACAATGCAATGCTTACAGGAGTTAACTTACAGGCAGAGTCCAAAGCGGGAGGAATTATGATAATGTCGGTCTTGTCTACATCACTAATACCAAGAAGTAAACTGTTGCCTACAATCCATGTGTTTGTTGTAGTCCAAAGAAAAGAGATTTAAATTGGAAACGATCATTTGCGTCATTGTTTACATTGGGCTTTGTACCATTTGCATATCGTTAACATGCACTAATACACACTTACACACCAAAGGAAATGTAAAATGATGAATCGAACCATAGGGACTCTTAAAAGGTGCAGTGTGTAAATTTTAGCGCCATCTAGTGGTGAAGTTGCAAATTGCAGCCAGCGGCTCAGCACACTGCCCAACCTTCGCTTTAAAAACGCATAAAGAAGCTACGATAGCCACTCCCGGACAAACATTTCATCGTCGGAGACAACTTAGTAAAAATGTTTGTCCGTTAAGGGCTTCTGTAGAAACATGTTGGCACAAAATGGCGACCTCCATGTAAGGGGACCCTCGGTGTATGTAGATAAAAACGTCTCATTCTAAGGTTATAAAAATATAACGGTTTATTATAAAAGGTCCTTATACACCAGTTTTGTATATTATTTTGCATTTCTGTCAAGAGATCCTTCTAAAAATTACACACTGCGCCTTTAAATATTTAACTATTTTACAGCTTGGGATGGGCTGAATACAATTTGCAATGATGAAACAGAATAATATTTTGGGCTTAAAGAAAAGCCTACAGTACAAACCATAAGGATATACAATTATAAGGGTATTCAAGAGTGAATGGTTTTCATTTGTAAAATTACAGCCAGCATTTTCAATTGCCCGTTTATTTTTTGCATTTTGTAAATTATATTTTTTCATAAATGGAAAATTCAGTAGATCTAATGAGAGTACGGAGTATGCGGGACTACGTGGTGCAACAAGCAATTGACAGAATTGCTGGCAAATTGTTTTGTCGCAGCTGGTTAGGAAACAGGTGTAATAGGGGAAGTGTGTTTCAATTACCTTATGTTCAGGGAAAAATTATGTACAGCTCATTTTAAAAAGGCCATTCTCTGTGGTGTGACCTACTGTAACACTAGCAGGCTCTCATACTCTTGCATGTTCAGCATCAAATTTAGTTAATTATTTCAAGTACTACTAAGGATGTTCATTCTGTTTAAATACAAAAAAACTAAAAATAGAGAAGCTTCATTGTTTAGTTTAAATAAAAAAGATGCTGAGCATTATACCAAATTGTTTGGTATATCATTGAATCTGATCCATTTGGTAGATGTTTTAATCCAAAGGTGGCATTTTATTAGTCCATAAGTTCCCTGAAAACCACTACTGCTACTGCTACCGTATGCTTTAACAAGTAAGCTACAGGGACATATTAATTTGTGCTTATATTGGCACATACACGCACACACAGAAACACACACATTATCATGTTAACACAGTCTTTTTTTCTGTATGAAACATCAGTGCATCTCTTTCTTGCAGTAACAAATAGCTGTAACACAGTGTTAATGCTTTGTGTTTATCATACTCTGTCTGCATTACACAAACATAATCTGACCTTTACTTTTCTTTAATATGCTTCATAAGCTTTTTTCTGTTCAATCGTGTTTTACTTCTGTCTCTGTATACTGTACGTGCGCCATAGACTGTAAAAAATGATGGACAATGCGACTCGCCTCCCACCACTGTAATGAATTGAAGCCAAAAATGTCCGACCACGGTCGCCGCCATGTTACGTCAAAACGTCAGTTTGGAGCCAAGACATGCGCAGATGGAATCGTCCGTGGAGCCAGAGGCAGAGCCGCGGTATCAAACTTCCACCCAAACGCCCAGACCAATTCAACCACGCCAATCATAACGTCACGCCCAGTTTCTAATGCATCAAATAACATGCTAAAATGAAACTTACCACAATAATGAAGACTTGAACATATACCAGCGTGATAAAAACTACTTGAAAGGACCAAAACCATCTTTCGGAAACTTTTATTGGAAGTGTAAATATTTTTTTTATTTAGAGCAGAGTCCCATTCGTTTGAATGGAGAAGGCGAGGTTTATGACTTGTACTGCAGCCAGCCACCAGGGGGCGATCAAATAGCCAGAGGCTTCACTTTTCAAGGCTTATGAGGCACACCTGACGTGCGCGCACACTTTTTTCTGACATTCAATTTTCTTTTGTTTCCTCTCTTTCTCACTTTCATGCCCAAATCTCACACCCTCTGTGTGAAAAATCAAACTGACAGGCATGCCATGTCACTGCTACAAAACTTGGATAATGAGCTTCTCAGATGCAAAAAAAAAGAGGCCACCATAAAACGTTACGGCTGCTTTTACCCTCACCTGACCCTGAATTTGATTATCTGAGGTAGATATTGCTATCCAGATGCAATTTCATTTTAACCTAATTGTCAGTGTCATTTTACGTAAACAGTTCATCTGCCAAGCCTGATTGGTTATCCGTAACAGTGACCCCGTATCTTCAATGTCACGAATGCTTTGACGTGATTGTAATAGCATGAACATTTGTGAATAACAAATAGAAATTTTATCTGGACTGATATTGGAGATACCAGCTCGATGCAAATCAGTCACCATTGAGAATTCATGACGGAGAGGTTTGCAAGTTAATTTATGACAGTGAATCTGTGTTTTGACTTTGACACAAAAAATTATTCAGAATGAAAGAGGGAATGATAAAAATGTATAGGTCTAAAAAACGACTAGGGATGTAAAAGTACTGGTACATCTGTACAGTACCAAGTCGATACTAAAATTACATTACTGTAAAATGTAATAATATTACTCGTTTTAATGAATCAATTTTGTATTCAAGATCTGTCTTACTGTTAGGTAGCAATTTTTAAAGGGACACTCCACTTTAAAAAAAAAAAAAATGCTAATTTTCCAGCTCTGGGTCTGGCGGTATCACTTCTCAAAAAAAGTGTAGTGTCCCTTTAAAAGCTCACATGCATAGACATTCACATGTTGAGTCCACACATGTGAATGCTGGAGCGCTCACAATGATTACACAATGTCTGTACACGTAAACCAGCAATTGTACTTTTCTGTAATAAAGCATGACTCGATTAAGTATTGTTTTGTTAATGCTGTGTCATACGTGAATGTTAGTAGGTGGAACAAAAATAAAATATGGGTCAAGATATCAAACAGCGCTTTGTAGTGTAAATGAAGACTATTTCTATATTATGTTGCTAATATTATTCAAACAACAACACAGACAAGACAAAAATTTTGGGCTAACAGCTTGGGTCAGCACAAACTTCACTTTTGCCATTAAAAAAGCTGCTGTGAGGATGTACTGAAGACACAAATGTATTGTACCAACCCAATTTCTAACATTATAACACAAACCCTACTTCTGAAGACAACAAATAATCTTTCGATTTTTTTTATCTAGCAGCAAATTGAATCTAGCCGAAAGATTTCCCAAAACAACTCTTTCACCTCAAGGATCATCCAAGGTCATGGGTGACACCTTACAATCAAAGAGAAATTACTTTCTGAAACCAAAATCAGAGGAATGAACAGAATGAGAGAGCAGATGAGATACAGTCAAAAAGTCCGACCACTGCCAAGGGGAAAGGTTCATTACCTGGATAACGGAGACAGAACTAATGACACGGAGAAAAGATTGGAAGTTGCTAGCATACACACCTGCGCAAACACATGAGTACACACCAGAGAGATCATTAGCGCTCAGATTTGAGGGAGATGTGCACAAATACATTCACACACACATGCATGCTAATCTCTAAATGTATTATTCATTAGACGTCGTTATTACTGTCATTAAAATCAGCTTTTGATTCATTGAAAGGATCGGAAAAAAACTGAGATCCTCACTTTCTCCAGCGCCCCTGCTGAAAGGGGTGACGGTACTAATCTGGTGAAACAACTCATATCCAGCAACGTGTGCCATTAGGGATTTCCACATGAAAGGACTATCACGTACAGTATAGCATCGCTCCAAACAGACCTTTATCAAGGCTTATAATGTTCATCCACAGGTCTGATAATATAAAAGACATCCAGCTGAAGGAGGATTCAATAAATAAAGTACTAATACCATGTCTGAGTACATTTATTCATACCAGCCTGTGCACTTAATAAGGAGCATCGTGGGCTTTGTTCACACATGTCCATTAAGTACTCATTGTCACCATTCAAAGTATTCACCTTTTCAAGCACTATGCCCTATTCATGTTTCTTCAAGCAATCTTCAAACTGCTAAAAATAGTAGGGCAAAGCCTTGTGGGATATTATATGAGTAAAATAACTCGATTGAGAATTGAATAACCCTGATAACAAAATGTCCTCTTAGAGGAATATGCTGCACAACTAAATCCTGTGGATCTAATCTGACCTGGTTCTGAAATCTGGCAGCTGCATTTTACTATTTATTGCTACTATTTACAACAGCATTTTTATTCTGACCTAGGTGCAGCTTTCACTCCTCAAATTTATGTTGAACACCATTAAACTGACAACCAAGCTAATTCCTCATCAGGCTAACAGGATGTCATTGCTCCCTCAAGCAGGTCAGATCTGCAATAAAGAGGCGAGGAGATGTTTAGCTATCCTGACTGAATCACAGCACCATTTTTCATTTTATGAAGCAATTTCATCCTGCACTCTCTCACGTACAGACACACCCTTAAGGCTGACACACAAAGATTTTATTCCTTTCTGATGTTGACTAACAAGACCTCTCACTTTATTGCTTTACAGCTACATTTAGTGTAAACCAGTGGTAACTGCAGTGAGCAAATTGACGTCTAAAAGTGCAGGCGTACGCTCCTTGATGTCATATTTTGATTGATGCCAATCCATGGAAATGGCCTGAAAGACCCTCAGCAGTCCTTTAAGCTTGGCATGTCGTGGATAAACGTGATTACATTAAAGCCAAACCTCACGAATTGTGTGCTCACACGAGTCTTCACAGGTCAAAACATTTGTACCCGAACCCAAAGAGACCTATGAATATGCTTCCTAGAACCGAACCCGTCTATTATTTGAAAGTTGGATCCAGACCCGTCCAGAAAGACACAGGCTCGATCAGCACATTGCTATTAAGTCAACAACATTATCCTATTTACCTGACTTGATGCATATATCCATATCCATATTATTCCTCTTTTGTCGATAAAAAGAGCTCATCATTCCAGATTCAAAGGTCTACTTGCTGTCCCAGTGATAGGCGACTTTACATTACAGCTTTGAATTTTTTATATCTTGAGTCAGTTTACATAACAAGAACTGTTTGCTCATTTGAACTATAATAATGATTGCTCGTTCAGTGCAATGGGCTTGACATTACCAATGCTTATTTGCTATCATCTCTGTGCTCTCTGAGCAAACATTATGGATATAATAAGATGGTTCGGAGAAAGAAAGTGCAGCACGTGGTCGCAACTTTCGAAACAAGTTGTCAGTTGCCGTAGAAACAGGAGGATGCGCTTGAGACTATACATGTGCTTTAGTGCGTTGGTGCTGACTGACTTTGATCAAAGAAATTTTATATTAACAAGATCCGTCACTGGTATTGATATGAATGTGGAAGATCACAACGGTCAGAATCGCCAATCGGCAACCGTGAATCTTCTGGGAGAGGGGCTCTGCGCATGCGCAGAATCGACAGATCTTGTTTATCGTGGAGGCGTTGCAAATATGGCGGTGGAGTTATGTGACTTCCTTAAAAGTACTTTGCTCTGATTACAGCCAAGTGTTCTTGGTTCAACTAAAGCAGGGTTCAGTTTTGTCAACTATTTTCAATCAAAAGTAGCTAAAGCCTGCTTGAAAATTCGCTAAATTACGTCTTTACGTAATTAGCATATCAGTGACATCACTACTTCGTATTTGCATTCTGACTACATTAACACTTTGAATTCTCTTACTCTTTGAATTGTCACAAACTATATTTTAATTAGGGCTGCACGATTTAGGCAATTTTTCCCATTGCGGTTATTGTTGCTAATATTGCGATGTACGGTTGCGATTATAATAGATGGTATCATGAGTCAACTTGATAGGTTTTAAGGAAAATCCACACACATTTTAGTGATAATGCTAAAATGTGTACGTGTATTTGTAAAACTAGAAATGTTTTCGTCCAGATCACTGTCAATCTCCTCTGCATCCATCTTCGCTCTGGTATTTCAGCGCTGCACACACACAAGTGACGACACACGCTACACACATTCATGCCACACGTGCACTGCCTTTTTTGTTCGTTTTTCTTTCTTTTTTTAAACAGCAAGGAAAATCAACAAACTGTTATCAGAAAGTTGTGTTAACAAGTCCACACATTTATTTATTTAATAATTTTGCTGTCATATAATCGCACACGCTGACATCGCGATTGCGATGCGATTAATTGTGCAGCACTAATTTTAATACAACTGAATGCCTAAAAAAAGTTTTCATTTGTATATCTACTTCTGTTGTCAGACAACAAAACAAGTATGAAATGGTGACTGAACGTGACCCATTAAAACTACTTGTACACGTTATTAATAACCAGCAATGTTACTGAACTGTTCATTTTAATTAAGTCCGTCTAGGTAAAAGATTGTGCAACTGAGCTACAATCTTGTTTATATGTCCAAATAGTCCAGTTTCAAAACAAATGAGGATCAAACAATACCGCACATGCTCAGTAAAAAAGCAAGACCTCTCGCTTGCGGGCCAGAACAGGGCACACACACAAAAAAAAACTCATCCACAAGATTAGTTGCTAAGCGCTTTTTATAAAACAGTCGCTAAAGGGGTCTAAAAAGTTCAATTTAGGAGAAGTGTCACTTTAAATGTTGAGCACAGAGCACACATGAACTTATCCAAAGGTTACACACTTGGGAGATGTTGTCAATTAGAGAAAATGTAAGAAATAGACCTGAAAAAATTATTTCTTTATTAAAATGTGTTGCATTAAATTCATTTAACTACAACAAATCCACACAGCTTACCGTTTTAGTGATGGTCTGAGGATGAATTAATGATATTTTTACCTTTGGCAAGTGCATTTACTTGATAACCATTAAATGTATTCACATTCACATGCACACATTTATTCCTAATCCTATCCCAATTAAACCGTTAAGAAGAGCTCCATTACTGTTTCTTGTGAAGTACATTACAATACATGAATCACAAAAATGAAACATGTTCTATCTAAAACAGCGTTTTGTAGTTTGCATCACTGGATAATACCTTTGGCCGTCCAACATTTTAGTTAAAAATTCATAAAAAATGTTTAGTCACTTTCATTGTGTTTTACTTTTTAAAACTGAAGCGTCTTATTGAAGACGTGAACAGTAACTTTACGCTATCTTTGATGTGATTGGTCACCTCTAGGCTCTGTGAATTGTAACTCCCACCGTCGTTCATTTGATTGCCCCCCTTACATTTTGACATTCAGGAGTGCTGTCGTAAAATGTTTGCAGCCCCAAAATATAGTTTTAGAGAGTCATACACAGTCAATTGAATGAGTCTCACAGCAAATGCATGAGAGTTGGCAGCCTTGAATATATCACAAAAAATATGTATTTAAAAAAAATCATTTTGTGTGTTCTTGTCAAATGTTAAATGTGTATTGTGCATTCTGCTACATCTAGTATCATTTAAAATGATTTACAAGTTGAACATTAGTAATTATTAATCATGGCAGTGTTTAGGAGAACATATAATAGGTATGTTTGATCAAATAAGTATGTAAAATATATTTTCCTTAATTGGCAAAACTGTCACGGTATAAATGCATCAGTGTGCAGATGCTTATTTTGGGAATTTTGCCCTTGACTGGACTTTTATGCACATTCCCCTACGTGTATGTGCTTCCTGAGTGCAGAATTGATGCACTTGAATCATCTTCACATGGGAATCCTCAGACCCCAATGGAAAATATATAACCGTTAAAACACAAAGAAAATAGATGCATCATGTGAATAATGAATTGCATCCATCCAGTGGCTTTCTGAGACTTTATCAAACCAGATTGTCTTTAAAATAACCTATTATCGTGTGTGTGTAAATGACGTGTTCCAGCCGTCTGCTTCACCAGTGCATTAACCCAGTTGCAAGTACAGTACAGAGTTTTCGTGAACTTAAATATCTGTAAATGCTCGTTTGTTCCTTCACATGAAGCTATTAAGTGTATTAAAAGACTTTGAATATAGAGCATAAATGGTGCTTTCATAATGCTTTGTCCTTTAAATAGCTTGTCAGTAACAACCACGGGTAACGGACTATATCGGAGTTGTATCGTCCTGTTAGTCCGATATACGATCCAGCCAAAAAGCCCAGAATATCTGATGAGTGCATTCCAAAGCAAGAGAGACCAATTATGTCTATGGATGTGTACATCTATTGCTAAAGACTTTAGAATACCGCAAAAGACCATAATAAACTGCAAATGAAAAGCTAATGTTATATTTAATTTAATAAGAAAATAAATGGCTGTTTATTAACTGTAAATGAACACATTAGCTGCTACGTTGTATTTAATTAATTTAATGTTTTATAAAAAACACAATTTTCTCGAATCATTTAATTGAATCAACATAATTATTAAACTTGAAAAATTCAATCTTGTCAGCAGTAAACATGTATGTCTGGATCAGGATAGCACCTCCATCTCATTTTAAGCCAGAAAAAAACCTGAATATCATCATTTTTTATAAATAAGTAAACACTCATTAAGACTCTATATCAACTTAATCGGGAACGATCCTAAGTGAACCCCCAAAAAGGATCATTAATCATATCGGCTTAGCAAGAAAACTTCTGCAGACAATACTTATCTGTCTCCAGAGAGCCATTACCTGTTCCAACCAGCTTTTACTCAGAATTAAACATACTCTGAATCATCATCTACAGAAGGCGGTAATAACAATGAATCATACGCGGTGTGTTGCACCATCTGACACGTAAGATCTTCAGTAACAAATCGATGGGGCTCAGATGTCCATGTTTAAAGGTTAATACTACCCACCGTTTCTCCACAGCAACCTATTTGCTTTAAAACATCAGAGTTTTGTGTGCATGCGTATGCGAGTTGAAAACCCCTGCTTGTTCATGTTGTGTCTGAGTAAGAAACCTGCAATGCGAGGACTGACGGCTGCCATGCAGAGGTTAACTAACTTGTACGGACGCTTTCAAATTATGTTCCCCAACAGAGTGATGCCAAGTTGAATTATATAGGACATTTTTTTAATAAAGGCTCTGCTCTGTATCAGAAAGGTGGGTGCCCTAATTAAGAATATGACTGCAAAGTCTGCTCTCTTACATTTTATTAATGGTGTCAGATTATAGAAATGACTTTTTAATGAACTGTACCGTGAATCAGTACGAAGACATTCGATAAACTTTGTAGACGACACTAGCTCTGATCCTAAGCGGTCAGTGTCTGACTTTTTTCAGTTGGTAGGACATGTACATAAACATATAAACATTCAAAAGGAAAAACCTCAAAGTAGAAGACATCTTTCTCTCAGTAGACCAGCCAGTTGAAGATGAAATGCTTCTGTGTGGGAATGATATATAGTGAGAGAGAGAATGAGAGACCCACATCGCTTTAGTGTTTGCCATTTCAAAGGTGTTTTTTTTTACTAAAGAGAAGGGGTTTTCATCCGTTCTCTCGCCCTCTTTCAACCAGACTCTTTATTCTCCCTCGGTGGAGCTGCAGTAAACAAGCTCAGCATGAAAGAGTTAAGAAATGTGTCTTGCCCCAGCCTGTTTGAAAAACCTGGACTTTTGAAAGCAACTGGACTGGTGTCAGCAAAACACTGATTTCATACCAATACCATCATAGATATGTACACTAGATGTCGCCTTGGCTATGGCAGTTCATTGGACCGAATGCGTCAAACAGAGCCGCCATCTTGAAACAGGGGAATCCCGCATCAGCGTCATTCTAGGCAATGGTGTAACGGAAATAAAATCACCATAAATCGTCATGTATGCGATTTTCTTCATTTTCTTTTGGTTCGTTTCAACAGTCAGACATGTATGTAGCATTGGGTCAAGAAAAAAAATAAAGTTTTAAAATTTTTTAAATCTACTTTTTCTAACTGTAATGCATAGTGCTAGTAGCCCTAACATCCATACGCATCACAAAAGTCCGGCATCGTCCATGAATTCGAAGTACAGGCGGAGATAGCAGCTTTACCCAGATACTTCCTATGACAAGACCCCTGTCCTAAGATGGCGGCGGTTTTGACGCATGCTCAGAACCCCAAGGCGACATCTAGTGTATATATCTATGCCAATACCATAAACAAAACAACCGTTAGATATTTTCTAAGGATAATCCGTAAAGGAGTTCATTCATGGGTGTTCATTGTCAAGGTGCTGCTAAAGGCCCAAGTACAAGTTATGTATGCGTACGTTACCATACCCACAGTCAAAAGTACAGCCTTCCAAAGTGTACTTCATTTGATACACACATTTAACGCATGCACTTTGGCCTACTTGTACGACTTGTACTATGTACGGGCCTGGTTACAAAAATCCGGCGGTGCATGTACAGTATGTGCACACTATTGTGCATACTGATGCAGTATAAAGTGCCCTAGGATTTCTGTGGTGTGGAAAACGCAGATGGAATCACGGAATTCAAGCATAAAAAACCAAACATGTCTGTGTCCGAAACCGCCTACTTCCATACTATATAGTAGGCGAGGTGAGTAGTATGTCCAAATTCATAGTATTCCAAAAACAGTAGGCAAAAAGTACCCGGATGACCTACTACTTCCAGTTAGATATTGAAGTGTGCATACAACGAACACTTTACTATCCCTTGATGCCCCGGGTGAGGAGTTATTCAAAGAAGAAGAAGAGGTGTCGTCATATTAAGAAATGGCAGAAAGCGGCTGTATTCACGCTAGTATGACATGATGTGATGACGACGACGTATGTCACATGATGTATCAACATGACGGTTGTAGTACTTCCGAATCTCATTCATACTACCAGGATTCATACTACAGTACCTACTTTTTAACGTTTTAATGGTGAGTAAGTAAGTACTTTATCTCATTCAGCACGTACTGTCACAGTATGCGGTTTTGGACGCAGCCCTACTGTACAACGTGGAATGTCATAAAAATTTTTATTCAGTCATTTTTAAAACCCATTATTATTATAAGAAAGGCGCAGAAAGATTTTCCTTTTGTGTAATATTGGACGTAAAGAAACGTCAATGCAAGCGTTGCTTCATCAGAGCGCAAGCAGATTTCGACAAAGCCCACAACACAGCAGACAATACAGTAAACTTTCTTCCTGCATCCGCGTGCATCAGGGTTGTGCTGATAAGACAATACTATACTATAGCAGACTTTCATGACTATAGTTGGTGATAGTTATTATTATTTTCATCATAGTTTCAAATTAGCATGCGCATGTTCCCCGCATGAGAGGGTTTGTGGGCTTCACTTTGCATGAGAGAGCTTGTAACGTGCACAGATTCCTTCTCGCACACACCTGGCCTTAATGCGTCTTGGACTCTTGTTCGGACCTGAACACACGCGGCATGGACTCCTCCTAACACCTGAACTTGTAATGCGCATGACTCGGACTCTTCCTCGCACATGAGCTGCCATTTCCTTGCACTAGAGTGGTTGTTAGGCGTGCAGGGGTTTAAAACCAGCAAGTGTGTTGTTCCCGCTCCCTGGCACACAGAAAGTTTCAGAGCGCCTGGGCTTTAATGATGTTCACAGATTAATGACATCAGTTTTAAGAAAGTTGCGGTCATGACAGTGTTGACCTTAGAGCAGAGTTTTATAGTACTTAAGTATTTGTACTTTCTGCATAAAAGTACATTTTCATTTAATCGTATTTTATTAGTGTTTTTCTTTGGAAAACATACATTCCAAAACACATTATCATAATTTTTACTCCACTACATTTCATAATTTCAAGTTTTTGGTTTATATTTAATATTTAAGTACATTAAACATCTAGTAATTTTTTGTACTTTTACTTAAGTAAAAAAGGTTTTTGTACTTTCACTCAAGAAAGTAAAAGTACACAATTTTTATGTAATTAGGCATTAAATAAATTTTAATATGCAATATATAATGAATACACAGTATGATTCTATGCTTTAGAATGTAGTGAAAATTTTTCAGTAAAGAAAATTAATTTTTTTCCCAAGACAACACTCTGATAAAGCACAGATCCTTGGAAAATGTAACTGAAATACTCAAGTATTATACACCTCTGCCTTAGAGTACATCATCTTTTTTTGTCCACCAATCCAGTGCCATTAATAAATAAATAAATGAGTCTATTGCCCCGCCCCCCGATACTATCGTGTATCGGCGATCTCACAGGCTGACTATAGGACGATCTTACAATGGGGCATATTGCCCAACACTAGCGTGCATTAGGGCTGTGACGGTTAGGATATTTTCTCACCGCGGTGAAGCATAAAAAAAATCATGCGGTTATGCGGTTAACCGCACAACAGTAACCCCCAAAGCCCAAAAGCACAACCCCCCACCCCCGCAAAGCATCGGAAACGTCTTCTTATTTATTATTAAAACAACAAATTATATTAGCAATAACAACATAAAATAATATTTATTTCCATAGGTATAATATATATATATATAGCAATACATATATATTTTTATATATAATATATATAATAATTATATAATTTTTTGTCATCGTTTATAACCCATTCTGTACAATACATTTCATACAATAGCAACCTGAAAAAAAACTAGAAAGAACACGCGGAACTTAACATTGTTTCTTGTAAGCAAAACCTTGATTCCAATTTCTTTAGACATTTTTAGAGTGTTTTTCGGGTAACACTCCGTGGATATAACGCACTCCTCCAAACACAACGGGTTGAACGTTAAATAATTTATTGCACAATAAAATGGGTTACAAACAATGACAAAAACTGTTCCATAATTCATATTAAACTCAAAAGAAACGAAAATAAATACTATTTCATGTTACTATAGTTAATATGTTTAACTATAATTTTTCAAAGCAGATACGAAACGAAATAACGTATTGCATCATCCCGTAAATAACTGCGCAAAACTTATGGATACTCCAATCAATGCTTTAAATTACTGCTGTCCATTTACATAATCAAGAAGATAATAAAACTTTTTTGATCCCGAGCTGGAGAAATTAGTTTACAGCATTAACGGGTCACGCGGTCAGTAAGCCCTCACCTGCCTGACTGATGTCACTCTGGTACTTTGCTCCTCTCGCAAAAGTCTTGGAGATTTCCAACTGTCGTTGCTGGGCTGAAGTTTTATGCTTTACTAAAGGTATGTTTGGTGCTCCCAAGTCCGACAAACGCCACATGATAGTTAATCATCACAAGATGTGATTTTAGATAGTGGCATTTCCTCGCTACGATAGTCAGACATATAGGTCTACAGCCGACCGCGCTAGCCTTCATAACTATAGTTGGCATGTTTGACCATTATAGTTTTAAATAATTATGCTATTATTATCAGTACCAACGCGCATTTCGTGCTGCCCGGTGACCTTCTTGCACCTGAATAATGTAATGCGCGTGGCTGTGAGATTTCCTTGCACTTGAGATTTTGTTATTCGCGCAGTGAGTGAGTTGGTACAGTTCCATGGCATGCAATAAATATCAGAGCACCTGGGCATGACGCGCTTAAATTAATGGCTTCATGTTTAAGAAGATTGCGCCCGTGACAGTAGGCTATTGTGTGTATTTAAGTACTGAAACTAAGTAATTAAATAGCAATTATAAGACATGCGCACATAATAAACCCCTATATATGTTTAATGCACCGTCCCTCCCCCTTGTGCGGAAAGCAGTTTTTTCTCTAGAACCCTTGAACACAGGATGGAAGACAGTAAATTATGATTAACAATGACTTTTGTGTATAGTTCATATCATACACCATATGACTTCTGTAACTTTCACCAGCAAAATAAAGAAAATATAAAAAAGTGCGGTGATGACGATGATGAACTCAGCACCGCGGTTGGCATCTCATTACTGCGGTGATGCGGTGACGCGGTTATCGTCACAGCCCTAGCGTGCATACGTCCCCACAGCTTTAACAAAGTACATTTACAGGACATATACCTGTACAGGACACAAATTCAGGAAAGATAAACCACCTTACCACCTTAGGACGCAATGCTCTTGACCAATTTACCAGTGTATATAGCTTGTATATGTTTCTTAGACATGAGGGCGCACAAAGCGCACAGGAGCATCAGCACTGGCAGTCAACACACTGCATGATCACTTAACTAAGTTTTCTCTAAGTGAACAGCTGGATGTTTATCAGTATATTGAAACAGTGCAGTCTGTCTTGAGTCTAAAGTGACAGGAGCCTGCTGCTTTCTTTGTCAGAAATGTTCATTACACACCAAAAATAAAAACCACTCAAAACTTTTGCAGCTGTGCATTTAATTCATACAGTGAGGACTGTGCTGTTTTAATTGTATTTATTGAAAATGTTATGATAATAAATAACTATTTTTTTCCATTTAATACAGATGCCTAAAAAGTAAAACAAGATGAGTAGTCTTATGATTAAAAGACAAAACTAAAGATTTGGTTGCTTTTCAGTAGCATTGTTGACCTATATGTAATTTTAAATAAAACTTTTAATAAATTGATGTAAATTGTATTTATTAAATGTTTTCAGTTGATTAGATATACCTAATAAAACCAGAATCCAAAATACAAATGGAAAACACAGAATTTGAGAATAAATAAAACAGAATTTGAGAAAAAAATAAAACAGATTTCATAGGGCCCTAAGTATACTACATACAGTTGTGCATAATGATGAGGAAATCTGTGCCATGCACGCTGCACACTGACATTCACATAAATAGTGAAGTACCCAGATTCAGTGAAGGAGTGACTCACATGACCAACAACTCACAACAGTAGCTAGATGACTTGGATGGAAAGCAACAACTAGATGAAAAATCACATTGCATTTAATGTGTGTAATCAATAATGTTTCCCTATTTACGCACATTTAAATTTACTCGCATATGTAGAGCCCTGCAACAATCACGACTGAGAATAATCAGGACTGAACAGCACACACAAATCATAAATCAGACCTCAGAGCTCAATTTGAAGCCAGCTGCCTTTAAAAATAATCTATAATACAGTGAAAGCCAAAAAAAACATGAAAATTTCAAGGATGTGGCATTTCAAAAGCAATAAATAACCATTATGTTTTTAAGGGAATTTGTTCAAATAAAATATGAGATTAACCACTAGAACATGACCAGAAAAGTTCTTTCTCCGCATAATGTTTTGAAAATTATTACAACAACAACCTTTGCTTATCGTTCAATCCATCCTTTGTGCTTTCGGACACTGTGTAAAAAGCATCTCCCACCTCAATTTCATATCATCCACAACAATAGCCTTTTTGCAACAGAGAGAGAGAAATAGAGGGACGTCTTCCCTAAAGCTTTGGTGCTTATCATGGCCGCTTTTACAGCAGAGGTAATGACTATAATAACCAGCCAGTGCATTTATTTCAGTCGCTCTTTCTCTGTGAAATGTCCTGGTATTTGAAAGACGACGGCTCTGGAGGGATTTCTCACATGGCTGAGCTGTAATAAGACTGAAAACGTCCTCTAACACTTCATGTGTCCACGGTGACTTTCTCTGTCCAAAATGCATGGCTGACAGTGTGAATGAAAAGTCTTGAAAGATACGCTTTCTGTACATTTTCAGAGAATATGATCGCATTTATCAGTCTAGAGAAACAGTGTGTATGGACTCATGAGGGACTTGTGTTCGTGAGCTGTTTTGAAGTGAGGTCAATGTAATATGAATGACGACCAAAAGCAGCTTGGGGCTGTTATTTTAACCACTGCTGTTTTCCCCGAGAGCAATAATTTTCTTTTGACTGTGTGGAATGAGTATTGACTCTCTCATTCTTATTGTACTATTGAATATTCCTGTCAATATGAATATTATTAAGTTGGTGATTACAAAACTTATTCTTGGAAAATTAACAAACACTAAAAATACTGCATTGACTTTAATGAGCGTTTCACCGAATGTTGAACAACTCTGGGAGCTCAGTGCTAAATGCAGAAAAACAATAAAGAAACTAGGGATGCACCGAAATGAAAATTCTTGGCCGAAACCGAAAACCGAAAATGAGGAAACCAAGGCCGAAAAACCAAAACCGAAACACCGAAATAAATTATTATGCCAATTATTAGTACAAATGCATTTATGGCTATCACTGTGTACTAACTTTACTAGGGGTTTGTTACAGATCACAAAACTCACGGTTCAGATCACATTACAGTTTTTGAGGCATGGATCGGATTATTTTTCAGATCAGCAAAAAGGGGGTGGGGAAAATCTAATAACAAATAATAAATAATAAAGAAATTACAAACATTTATAAAAAAGAACAAAGCTGCACATTAATAAGGGCTAACATTAGCATTTGGTACAGAAATCAAATTAAATGAGTCATAACACTGTCTTTATTGTATAAATTAAATATATTATTATTTTTAGAGCTATTTGTCTCTTTGTTAGACTTCAGTAGGTTATTTGAGGTTATTGTAAGCAGAGACTGGTTTATGACTGTAATCTATACATACACTTAAGACATAAACAAATGTTTTTATTAGAAAAAGAATACTTTGGAGATAATTTTGTTTATATGTGCCCTGTCAATAACAGAAAGATTTTACGTTCGCTTGTTTGAGTCTTACTCGTGTGTGCACTATTGAGGGCACTAAAGAGAACGAAGGCGAATCCCAAACAGCGCAGCATAAAAACGTTACGTTGTTTTTCATTGCTTTATTCGGCACATGTATGTTAATGGACTATACAGTATGAGACACATTTGCGCGACTCTCTCTTAAGTTTACACATCAAGAGTTCTGATCTTTGAAGAGCGTACTCACTGTGATGATCACGTCTGGACCGGAAGCAATCGCATGTGCCTCTGTGTGTAGTTTAGCGCCTTTTTGCGGTTAAATACATCCACGCCGCATACATGTTGCTTCAGACAAGCACGTGCAGGTCGCGGTTTCTGTTTGTGTCATCACAACAATTTTCGGTGGCCGAATATTCGGTGCATCCCTAAAAGAAACAATAAAAACATATTCCGGATGCAAGAAAAAAATCTTGGTGTACACGTAACCTCAGGGAAGTCGTGTCACTAGGTGGCCATGTTTGCAACATCTCTAGGCAGTTATTTCAGTTAGGGGTGCAACGGATCACAAAACTCATGGTTCGAATCACATTACAGATTTTGAGGCACGGATCGGATCATTTTTCGGATCAGCAAAAAAAAAAGTACGGGAAAATTCTAATAACAAATCAAGAAATTACAAACATTTATAAAAAAGAACAAAGTTGCACATTAAGTAAGGCCTAAAATCATTAGTTATAGAAATCTAATGAATAATAACACTGCATTTATTGTATTAATTAAAAAAATTTCTCTTTGTTTTGGGTTGTTTGATTAACATTAATGACACAGACTTAAGTAGGTCAATTGAGCTTACTGTCTCTTTAAGACCAAATATGCACAGACTGCATATTTCTCCGTTTGTGCACTACCGAGTCCCCTTAAACGAGCGCACACACACAGACAGATGGCGAATTACGGTGCAGCATATAGTCTCCACATAAAAACGTTACGTTGTTTTTAATTGCTCTATTAAGCCAAATGTATTTAAATACACTACAGTATGAGAGAGAGAGTAGCGCACCTCTCTGAAGTTTAAACATCAAGAGTTCTGATCTTTGAAGGATGATACGTCTGACTCGATCTGGACCGGACGCATTCAATCGCACGTGCATTTGTGCGTAAAGTAAACTGATCACTTTAGCGCCGTTTTGCATTTAAACTATTTAAAATCACTTGAATGTTAACATTTGCAAACCTTTGAAACACTTACAAATGATAAACTTTCCCTATTTAAATTTGCGTATTAATCCGCGAATCACATGCAAGCCGAACCGTGGGTCGTCAACTGTGATCCGTTACACCACTAATTTCAGTCATGAAAGACTAAAATCCTATCCACTTTAATGGGAAAAGACAGATATTTCTAAAATCAAGTGCTAAAATCACAAATCAAAAATGTATTTCCAACCAATGATTAAACCTGACTTCACCTGCACTACAAAGAATCCCTCCCCCAAAGAATCATAAGTCTTTATCGATTGGTTCTTTTAACTGAAAGGCGGGACTTCTGTCACCAGAGTGGCCATATTGAGCATTGCATTTTCCTCTATTCTTAATAATACCAGTGTCACATCTTCTTATAGTCAATATCTGTGATTAAAATAAATCAAACTTCCTACAATTTTAAGCCAATGTAACCCAATATATTGTATAACTTAAAAAAATTGAAAATCAAGAAAGATATTCTGTAGTTGCAGCAAGCTGATAAACACTGTTAAGGAATGGCAAAAAAATTCAGTTTCATAATGTAAGATAAAAATTAGGTACAGCAGAATGAAGAGAAAAAATACCAAGCAGGGATTGTGAAAGGACAAAGAGAAAGTGTGAAGGTGCTGTGCAGAGAACAGAAACAGTAGGGGAGTAATTATTTAGCCATCTCCTGCAAGGAACTCTTCTACAATGCCAGAACAGTGCCCTGTAATAACCTATACTTCACATTGTTAACTTACTACATTTCCGCCATGTGTGTATTTGTGTGTGTGTTTTGTCTAAATAACAAGCTTGGGATACACAAATTCGTCACAGAAGACAAATGGCACCCCAATGCGCTTCAGACAGGGCGCAGTGCCACTGCATCTAAAACCGAAAATGGACGTGTAGAAATGAGCCGAACAGGATGCGTTCTAGCTAGCCTGAGGAGCATGTCATGAAAACATCTCGTTATAAATTCCTGACTAAAACTTTTCCGAAGCTGAAAAAGGAAAGGATATAGTGTGCTATGGCTGTGACCAGCTTCTCACCAAATCTGTCATTTAATTTGAGGGTGAATACACGGAGAAAGGGTCTCTCCCTCCAGGGAAAGGCGACTTAGATAAATGTTGATTCAGTGTTGTGATTGTCGAGCGTCAAAAAGAATCGATACTGGCTTTTTGGAAATTCTGCAGAGTTAGAAGATGAATCGAAACGCAGTTCAATTCCTCTACAAGAATTATAAGCAGATTTTCTTAACTGAACTGAATTGCCTGCTGATTTGAATTTAATCTGTGGAGATGGTTATGATGAAATTCCATGCACTCTTAAGGACATTCCTGAGGCAAGCACAGTTAGAGCAGAAAACATAATGGGACAGACTACAAAAAGCCTGCTCAGATGGGTTTGGCAACACCCAAAAACCTCATGAAACCAATGTAAAGTCTCATTCTCAAAATATTATGCAAAGAACCTTTCTTATTACAAACTCTATTACTGAAAATACATTTCTAGCTGAGCAAACTACTTAGGCTGACAATAACTTCACACGTCTGCACACATATACATTATGTAGTCTTGTGTAGTTGTGTATAATGTTTACTTAAGGGGGGGTCTAAAGCTATTTCATGCATTCTGACTTATTACAGTTTTTCTCGATTGCTTACACATCATGAACCCTATCATACACCTGGCGCAATGCAGCACAAGGGGCCAGGCAAATGTTTTTTGCTAGTTTTAGCCCGATGCAGATATCATTTACACAGCCAAATGTTGTTTAAATAGCAAATGCATTTGCCCCCATTTCTGCGCCCATGGTGTGTGGTGGTACACTCTTAGAACGAATGTGTTAAAAACAACACATTAGTGTTGATTCTGGGACAACACACTAAAGGGCGATTTATAGTCGTGCGTAGGTCCTACGGCGTAGCTACGGCGTAGGCTATCCGTAGCCTGTGCGTAGCTCTGCGTAGCCTGACGCGCACCTCACAAAATTTCTAACAGCGCGTCGGCTCTACGCGGACCGCAAGCTCTGTGATTGGTCCACCAGAACCCCTCCCGTCAGGTAAAAAAACTGCGTCATAGGTATTTCCGTTTGAGACGGTGAAAACAAAGATGAGCCAAGTTGAGGAGTCATTTAACTCAAACTGCAACATAAGTCGCTGTTTATTTACTTCCATCATTGCTGGTCTTCTCAAATTATACACAACAAGTTGCTATTTCGTCTTCGTTTGTGGGTTAACTTGCTTAGCTTCTTCTTCTGTGACGACTTCTGCTGCTACTGAGGTTACACGCGTGATTACTGCCAACCAGCGGTTTAGCGTGTGTTTGCACGTCGACGCGGACGGCGACGCACAAGTATAAATGAAAACCGACGCGGAACCTACGCCGTTGCTGCTACGCCGTAGGACCTACGCACGACTATAAATCGCCCTTAACTGCGTTGTCCCAGAATCCACCCATCTCTGTGTTATTATTGAAACAACACGTTTTGTGTTACTTTTAACACAACATGTGTTATATTTTAACACAAAATCAACACAAAATGACACATAATGTGTTAAAATTACACATCATGTGTTAAAAGCTTACCGCACAATGATGTGTAAAAAATTAACACATCCTTTCTAAGAGTGTATAAAAACGAGGTGCGTTCAGGCAAATTGTTGGCGCGTTGCTATTTTAAAGCAACAAAAAGTTGACTACACAACAACTAAAACCTGGTCTAAAGTCTAAAGGCAATGCCGCAATATTTTATTATATATTTATTGTTATTTAAAGACATATTTGTAATATGCACCTATAAATGGGACAACAACGCATGTACACATGGATGTGCAGCAGCACACAAACATTTTAAAAGAAGAAAAAAGTAAAGGATTAAAATGTAAAAGATTGTTAGTGTCTCTTGGACATAAATGAGGACAGATTACAGAACTTTAAAGGGCTGTTTTACCTGTAGCTGTAAGCTGATTTTTGCTTTTAAAAAGTGCAACTGTTGCATTTTTTTTAAATGCTACCCCACGGATTCATTGTATATGATGAATTTGTACCCCTGGGGGTGAGATGAAAACCATAGTAATATTTTTAAAACACGGAGCTGTCCCATTGCTTAAATGGCTCTTCACCAGTTTGTAAATTCTTTATATTTGTAACAAACAGGAAATTTTTGTGCATTATTCTTATAAAAACCTCTACAGTGATCATGCATCATACTTTATCGGCCTATTTCCTTATTAATCTATGACTGAAATAATGAAATTAACATCAATCTTAAACTGGTGGTCTTCTTCCTCTGCTTACAGTTATTCTGCTTACAAACTCTGCCATGTAAATAGGGAATTGGCACGGCAGGAGCACAACTGGCTTTTAAAGGAGATGGAAGATAAGACTCTCATTGGTTTATTGCAAGTTACGCCCAAAACACAATAATTACTCATTACCCACTACGAGAATAGGAACAACCCTTTTAGACTGTGCGGCAGGCGCATAGACCCTTTTTCCAGTGTTAACTTAGCAAAAGAAGATTCGGACACGCCTTAAGTGCACTTGCATCGTGCACTTTAGACCATGCGCTCAGATCATTAAAATAGGGCCATATTACTGATTTAGTTGGCATAATTTCCCTCACCAATTATTCAGATTTAGAAACATAAACACATTTATTATTACATCATAACTCTAAACACAATCCACATGGTCAAAATTTCTCAAAAACTCTCTACAAAAATGCCTTTATTTTCTACAGTTTAACCATGTTCTTATTCAGAAAACACCAATACACATTATCAATGACTCAAGCTAAGGGTGTGCAATATTGGAAAAAACTTCATATCTGGATAATACCATGTTTTTGCCGTTAATGATAACGGACAATATTTTGTGCGGACAATACATATTGCTATGCTTAAGGTGAATTTTGGTGATATTAAACAAACAGAAAGGTCTTTATGTTTTAAAACCAAAGCATTCAAGTAAACAGTACTAAACAGTAGCATACATGAACAGGGCTTGACATTAACTTTTTGAGGAACTTGTCCTTCGGACAAGTAAATTTATGTTTCACTTGTCCATGCACAAAAGTCACTTGTCCGGGTAAAGATTTATAATATAATTTATTTTTTTGTGTTTTGCTAATCAGTGGCGGAGCCAGGGATTTTTCATAGGGGTGGCCAGGCAGGGGCCAGCAGTAACTCTGGGGTGGCACATAAAATCTCTATCATCCAACCTTAAAATACTTTTAAGTATTATAGGTGCATTAATCACAATGATGTATAACATAAAATTGCTACAATACTTTAATTTCAATTAAAAATGAATTGAGATTAACATACAATTTATAGTCATAATTCAACCTCAAGTTTTTTTTTTACTATTTAATCAAATAAAACTTTTATTTTAGAATTTATATCTCCCATTGCTGAAAAAACTATAGAGACCAGAAAATCACGTGAATTTTGCAGGCCACTGAAATTTATTTTACTAAGATTCATTTGGCTGCTTCTTGCTACTCTTTCTGAACGAGGATGTTATATCTTCTGCCTTTCTCTTCATTTTTCCCACATTTCAATGATTGTCTGACATTAAAACACTAAAGCAAAACATTAAAACATTACCATGTTTTAAAAAATGTATTAGGGTAAATGTATCCAGATTATCTGTTATATATAAAATCAATCTTAATCCTAGCATTTACGCTGTAATGTTTGTGTGGGATTTTTTAATGTACAGTGACGAACTCTGTCAGATTCAAATCGTCTGTCGCGCGGCGCAAACACACGTAGGCGCGCTGAAAGAGAGATTCTCATTATGAAACAGATTCTTAAACAAGATTTTAAGCCCATTATGTGTTTTACCGAACTTTAGAAGAGAAAAAAATAAGGACTGCGGTTGAAGTGTCTGTCATTTATATTCACGCCGGAGCCTGAAGAAACATCACTCTCCACTCCATGCTGCCCCGCCCCTCCGTGTTCGGCGATCAGGTTTCATGCGCGCGCAGCTTGTTTAGTAACAATATCAGCAAGGTGTAAACGTGTGTGTGTGCGTGCGTGCTTGTCGGCGCGCTGCGCTCTCTGTTCAATATTCCGCTCGGTGTTTGCGCTGCGTGTTCTGCTCTGTCGTTAACGGCACATAACGTTAAGTAACATTGTTTGAAATTTAACTTGTCCAGTCGGACAACTAATTTTCTCTTACACTTGTCCTTCAAAAAATCCACTTGTCCCGGACAAGCGGACAAGCCTTAATGTTGAGCCCTGTAGTGCTATATTGAACATTTATAGCACCTGTGTAAAACCATATTGTGCTATGTAAGGGATAATCCACGGCTAGCCATGCATTAAAGGGTTTTAATGCACGACGTAGAGGCGAAGAACCACCCGACGCGTAGCGGAGGGTGGTTGTCTCTGCGAAGTGCATTAAAACCCTTTAATGCATGGCTAGCCGTGGATTATCCCGCTTATACCTTGGTTATTTGCCAAGTTAAAGCTGGAATTAATGTTAACAGTGTGATTTTTTATCTGACGGGTAAAAATTACGGTCATTTTCTTAAGTTAAGGCTCGCACTCCATCCGCTTTAAATAAAGTAGTGCTGAAATAAAACCTGCACACTTTAAAGAGAGACGCACTTATGTCTCTCTCTCTCTCTCTCTCTCTCTCTCTCTGTGCAAGAGTAACTGTGTTACTATGGTTACCAATGTTTATAGTAGCAGATTAATTTCTAACTGTAATCAAACTGACTGGAACTACCTGTGCATTAAATGGTTTTAATGCACACCTTCCAGCCAATCAGAATCGAGTATTTAAACAGACCATGGTATAAAGAACCATAAGTGATGCTATATCACTACATCACGTTTGTGTTCTTCATATACAGCAGTACTATAAAAAATTTGTGCTATTTATCACCAATTTTTTTCTGGAGTGTATTTACAGTTATTTTATAACCCTATACAGTAATAATAAAATCAAAATGCTTTATTTTTTTATTTTTACTTTACCTTTGACTCATTCCTAGCAGTAAGAGGTTATGGGGTGGTTTCCAGGACACAGCTTATCCTAGCCCTGACAAATTTTGACATATATCAGTGACATTGTTTTTTCTCAAAATGCACATGTATAGGGTTTCATCATTAGGTATGTTTGTAAAACGTCTTAAAGGTCCCAATATAAATAAGGCCTATTCCTGGATTAACCTAAACCCTGTCTGGGAAACGGCCCCTTAGGTTTTTGAAATGATCTCACCAGTGTTTTCTAGGCAGTGGAGTAGTCTGTGTATTTGCTTGGTTTGTGCATCACCTGAGACAAAAGTTTGATTTTGACAGAAGAAAATATGATTTTGACTTGAATATTTGATTTTGACCTGGAAGTCTGAGGTTTGTGCAGGTTGGTTTATAGTTTTGAGATTGTGTTTATAGTTGTGAGAAAATAGTGAATTGTTTTATAAATAGTGTGTTAGCAATCAAGAAAACTGTAACACTGTTTAAGAGTTCGATTCCTCATGCTAAACTTAGGAAAAGTGTTAGCTGGAAGTATGACATATATGCACTTCGCCAGGGTTAGAATTAGTTTTGGAAAGTTTTTTTGAACATAAAAAGTTTCATACGTAACGACCTTGCTTTATTTATTTTATAGGTAATTTAAGTTCAGGAAGTACAATGGAAGTCCTTATTTGGGCACTTTAACTAGAACAGCGCACGCACACCCCAACCAAGAGCTGACACAATGTTAGGGATGTGCATTTATGTAATTTTTTCATTTCGATTAATCCATAGGTCTGAAGAACGAGTACTCGATTAACTGGGGGCGGGGCAATCAAAGGGGCAGGGCGTACGCGTCATGGTAAAAATGAATTTTTTTATTAAAAACACTCAAATAAAACTTAATTTCGAAGAAACTATGACAGATCAATGAACACATACTAGATTCCTTATTAAATGTTTTTAACAGAAACCTCTAACAGGAAAAGCTGCGTGATGAAGTGAAACTAAAGGGTTAATAAACAACACAAACCGAAGCGCTTTCTATATGACGCACTCTGCATTATATTAAGCCTTTATACAACATAAATGAACAACGTGCATCTATCTGCATAAAATGTAAGACTTCAACTAAGTTTTCAACTAAGTTATCTAAAAAAAAAAGAAAGTTTAACTCCCTTTGTGGATGTGCATCATAAACAGCGCACTTTTAAACACGTCCAGTCAAAGCTCAAGCTTCATAACATTAAGCAGCTTTAAGTGTTTTGCTATCATTTTAGCGATTAGCTGGGTCGTGTCGTCCTCTTACCTCAGTCAAGATGTAATGTTAATGCTTGTATGGATCTCTGGTATCTCTTGACATTTGAAGTTTAAATATGAGATGATAACCCATTGAACTTTTGACGGTGCTGTACATTTTGCACCTGACTGACAGTATTTCCGAAAATCACGGCATCCTTTTAAACCATAGTCCTCAGTGATGTGAGTTGTGGCCGGCTTCATGGGATCGGCGAGCTGGTAGGCTGCCGCGCATTGCGCGGATCGGCGGGTTGCTGCGGTGCGGCCGCGCGGAATTATCTGTTTGTTTTTTAATCACGCATGGTAATGTTACTGATGTCATACATCGGTCTGCGTAGCTCGACACGACGTCAAACACGCATCTCCAGACCCAGTCTTTACTATCAGATGCGCTTGTAATGCTAACCAGACATCCAAATGCCACCATATCCACAATAAATACATAAATAAACCCACACGATCATCGTTTTCGTGATCGATCATCGATGCCACGTTTGAGTACGTTTGTGCCCATCCCTACACAACGTCAGCAAAGAAGTGTGCTGTTGTTTGTTAGGGAAATTTAAGCTTGTGCTGCTTCCCTAGCCACAGCTTTATGGAAAAAAATGGATATAGTTTATTTATCCAGGGTACACTGGATTTCCTTGAAATGGGGTGGTCATGACTCGCAGATGGTAAGTAAAACGGTATACCTTCAGGAGCTTGGGTTTATTCTTAGAATCGATACAGATTATCTGTATTTCTAATGTGAATCCATGGACTAGGGTTGTGCCGATAGACGATAGTACTATTGCGTATCGACGATTGTCAGCCATACCGCAATCGCAGGCTTTCATGACGATAGTTGCCGATGGATATTATTATTATCATCATAGTTTACATTAACATGCGTATTGTGTGCTTTTCCTTGCGAGAGAGCTTGTAACGCGGATTTGCACGTACGCACCAAGACTTAATGCGCGCGTCTTGGACTTTAGCTCGGACCTGAATGCGCGCGCCATTGACTCTTTCTAGCACCTGAACTTGTAATGCGCATGACTCGGACCCTTTCTTGCACATGAGCTTGTAATACGCAGGGCTCTGACATTTCCTTGCACTGGAAAGGTTATTAGCGCGCAGAGGGTTATAACCAGCGAGTATGTTGTCCCTGCTCTCTGGCACGCAGGAAAGTGCCTGGGTTTTAACAACGATCTCGGATTAATGGCATCAGTTTTAAGAAGGTTATGGTCATGTTTTTGTCATTGTTTTTACATTGAGTAAAAAATTAACAAATAAATCAATGAGTAAACTACTGCCCCGCCCCCCGATACTATGCAGGGTTTCCCGCGGCACATTTCAGCTCAAGGCGGGCCGCCTACGCTTGGAAACCCTACCGCCTTAACTACGCCGTCCAAAAAAAAATAATTCGCTGCACAAAAGACCGTCAAGTGCATCTCAGAGAATAGCGCGTACGCGCTTCACACCGCAAGCGGGGATGCGCGCCACATGGCCGAAATGAGAAAGACGTGGTCCGGACCGTCCCTGTCTGGAGGATAACTAGCCAGTTGATAAAACTTCTCAGAGAATAGCGCGGACGCGCTTCACACCGCGAGCATGCACGCGCGCCACACAACCGAAAGTACAAATGTTTGGAGGATAGCCAGATGATAAAACACGTTTCCGTGAGAACTGTAAGCGGACTTATGTTTTGGGTTTATTTAAGCCTTTTATTGTATTCGTCTATAGTTCTTGCAAATTTGAAGTAAGTTAGCTGGTGATTTTGTGGTTTGAGTAACCTGCTATTTAGGTTTCACGTGCCTGTTGATAATTGTTGAGCGCTCTTGATCACTTTATTTATGTGCATTATTTACGTGCTACAGTAGTTACACTCCTTTAAGATAATGTAATTAATAGAGGAAAATAATAAGTTTTTACCATTTTTGCGCCATCTATCATCATTCGCCAGACGTTTTACAACGTCTGCTTTAGTTTGTGTTTATTAACCCTTTAGTTTCACTTCATCACGCAGCTATTCCCCATTAGAGTATCTGTTAAAAACATTTAATTAATTTATAATCTAGTATGTGTTCATTTTCTGTCATAGTTTCTTCAAAATTAAGTTTTATTTGAGTATTTTAAATAAAAATATTAAAGTTTTCATAATGACGCATACGTCCGCCCCTTTGATTGTCACGCCCTCTGCCCCGCCCACTCGCCCAACCCTACCACCTCAACTAACAAATTTTCTGCGGGAAACCCTGCTATGGTGTATCGTCGATCTCACAGGCTGACGATAGGGCAATCTCTACTATCATGAACCTGAAGGAGTTTTGTTTTAGAGTGTAAAAGCTGTACTGTATATGGCTAAAAATTACATAAAAGCTACTCTGACCACTGTGTTACTCAAACAAAACCTTACATATTGGTAAACGTCAGTGCAAACCTACATACTGTACTGTCAAAGTGTATCTTAAAAATATTTTAACCTTTTCTAAATTTAAAGTCAGTGAATTAGTTACTAAAGTAGGGAAAAAATAAGATACACAACTTGGACTTAAGCTTATTTATCTAATTATAAATTCTTCTACTCCTTTTTTACACTACAAAACAATAAGAATTATGAGCAGTCCCTGCTGGCTGGCTAAGAAACCGCTTTTGATGTCTTTATGAATATTCATCAACCCTCAACTATGGTATGACTCACTCACCCATAACGGCTCTATCTGTGCTCTGAATTATGGGAATAACCATACAACAGAGACGAATGAGAGACATTCATCTCCTTTTATTGGGGAATGCTAGGACAGAGAGAGACAAGTAATAGAATGAGTGAAGAAGGGCCAAAGACAGTGACAAATTGCATGATGGAAATCTTTTCTTACAGACAGCTCTTGAAAAGGTGCAGTAAAGTAGCAGCATGATCAAATAAAACAAAATGGGCTATAAATAAACAAAGGGCAGACGAACAATTTCTGTTAAGTGCTAGTTTATAAAACCTTTGCTCTTTATTGTACACTGCATTTAAGCAATATTCTTTTTTACAAAGCCATTAAAAGTCTAAAGTCTTTGATCTGTATGCTGTCAGAACTTAAACTCTTGATCAGAACATCATTGCTCAGTGATGTCATCTAGATGCTTTGGGTTGCTGAATTATTTATAGCAAATACATTTTTGAAAAGGCAAGAAGGTTTAATCACAATTTTGAGTGATTAACCCTGAAAAGATGTTACTTCAAAGAAGCCACTACACACACATGCAAACGCACGTTGTTTAAGTGCAATCTTTCTCTCTCTGTTTCTCCTACACATTGACTCCCTCATTTTCTGTGTCAGACTGAGCGTGCAAGAGTTGATATTTCACCATCTCTGCTGTTCGTATCAATCTCCCATCGACCGCCTGCAGAACTTCACACAGTTCTGTCTCCAGCTGCTAGATAGATACTCTTCTCTTCTGAGTCGACAGGGCTACAGACTTGGGAAACAACTTTTTTTATCATGTGCTTTGTAACTAAAGTTTCTCTTGTGCGCTTCTGGCTACACAACAAAAAATCTTTTGATGATTGCAGGAAATGCTGCTTGAGGCTGATGGATAGTTGGTCTTAAAAAGTGTATTTCTACATGAGATAAGAAATTATATACGTTGTAAAAAGCAGTAACGTCAAAGTACTTACTTCTTGCTGTAATCCAATATATTCCGGATGATTAAGTTAATAAAACCAGATGCTACAACAAAAAGGTTATCTGACTGCCTTTATAGCGTACATTTATATGTCATCTCTCATCAACAAATAATCTGCTCTTGTAATCTGCAAACCGGGTAAAAAACAGGCAAACATAAAAGCAAAATAAGATCTGGGACACTACACTAAATCAAAGCACACTTTCTCACCAACCATCTAACAGATAGCACACTCCAGTATTCTCCTCCATTACCACACTGCCAGGATAGATCAAATGTTCAGAGAGAATGCAGCAAGCTATGGGCTATCACACAAGAAATCATTCTGGTGTAAAAAAAAAACAACTTGGAGCACAAAAGACTAGAACGAAAAGTGTATTTTTTTAGCCACATTGACTCCTGTACAGCACCGATGGTCTAAAGATATAATGAAGATAAATATGCTTATCCCATGTATCAAAAATTTAAGTATTTCTTTTTTACTTGACTTGCTAATGATACCACATGTAAATATTAAGGATGCACCAATATATTGTCTTATATTGACTAGGGCGCTACCACCGCGACACCGTGGGGGTGTGGTAGTTATAGAATGTGTGTGGGGGGGCATGCATGCATGCGCATATGTGCATGCACGCATTGATGTATATAGGTCTTATATATAATGCATACAGATATTTTGAAATATAAAAATGTAAACAAAGATCAGATATAAATTTTTTAACAAACGTATTTGTTCATAGGCGCCGATTTCTTTGCCCACCGGTGGGTGCTCGTCACAACCAAGCGTGCCGCACAAGCCCTGAAAAGTGAAGCCAAAATGTCTCCCCCATGTTATTCAATGGGACTTGACACCAACTAAACAATTTAATTACACTTCAATTATCTTTTTTCCAAAGCTGTCATTTACTGTTGTTTTTTACCACTCTGATGTAAATTTTTACAACTCTGATGACTGGTCCCGAAATCGCTACTGCGCAGACTCAAGATGTCAGCGCTCAATTTTCATCAATGGAAGAGAGTGAACAGGCGTTGTCCAACTTTTTTTACAGTTTATGGTCACAACGTCAAGCAATGCATAGGCTCTGGAGCACTCAAATGCTTTGAAGAGGCAGAAAGTGGTGCGGTCACGTTTTCTGCATGGTTTTAGATGCAAAGTAAATGTGAAGCAATTGAGCATATGTGCTTGGTAATTTCCGTGGGTGCCTGAGCCAAGTCCCAGAGCACCCACGGGATTGGCGCCTATGTGCGTGTTTATTGTAGCAGCTCCATCCATAAAACAACAAGCGAGGAACCTTTTTGGGGTTATAATGTTTCCAGTCATGCTGAAAACGCGTTCTGATGGTTAGGGATGGGTACCGAAACCCGGTATTAAACTGGCCCCGGGGCTAAATTATGAAAGACCGTAGTATCAGTAAGATCTGACGCTATCGGTTCTGCTATCGGTCCTGGAGAAAAAAAAAATTTACTATGTTTTCTTGCTTAATAATGTTTTCGTGCACATTTTATCTCACCAAACATTTCTAATTTGCGATTAAGACGTTTGTCTGTGAGATCTGCGAGATCTCTCATGCGCGCCGCGGAGGCTGGCTGTCTGTCAAACACAACCACAACAACGAGCGCGGCGCACGCACACGCATAACAGCACGAAAACTACCGCTTAATACAAAGAGTGACGATGGCGGATAGAGCAAAACATTCAAAAGTGTGGTTATACTTCACTAGAGTTGATGCAGACAACGCTCGTTGTCATACAGGTAAGTGCAACAAGATGTTTGCATGTAAGGGCGGAAACACAAGCAATCTGTCAAAGCATCTTTCAAAAGTGTATTACGTGCAGAAAGAAGCTGTGTCCCAATTCAAGGGCTGCGACCTTCTAAGCATACAACCTTAAAAGGGGAGCACTCTGTCTTTTAATGTGGCAGCCTCAGAAGTCCGCGAAGAGAACTGAAATGAGACGGTCTCACCCTCGGAGGACCTATAATTTGCGTCACCTGTTGCACGCGCCCACCGCGCCTGTCAGCAGGACACAGCGGAGACGTTTCTGACTTATTTAAATAAATATGGAATCAGAAAAATATTCATTTATTTTAGAAAATATGACACGTTGATGTAGATTAAACTATTCAACAGTATATAAAATTAATCAACCTTAGAAATACGCAACATAAACAGAATAATATTAACACAAGTCACAGCCTCAAGTCGCGCTGCTGTGACGCAATCGGTCTTAAAATACGTCCTTAGAAGGTCGCAGCCTGCAAAATTCAACCATAGACAACGGTGGTTGCCGCATCAACGTCAGGCATGTATGCTAAAATCATGTTGAATCAACATTGTTCACGTCATTTAAAATAAATGTACAATCTCCCTAATTGGTTTGCTTACCTTACGTTGAAATTCTGTTGATTTCTTTTGGGAGAAATGCTGAACGTTATGCATTCAACATATTTTCTACTTCTTTTTAAAATCCCAAATAAAGAAAAATCAGCATGTAAACATTTATTTAGCCTAAATATCCTATTTAGAGTATTTTTTCTGCAGCTTTCACGCTGGTGCATTAATAAATATATGTATAATATTTAGAAATGATATCCAGAAATTAATTTGTAATAATGAAATGCAGACACATAATTAACTTAATCATGTGAACATAGGTTCGTGATCAAATGTTAACATTGGCCAAAGTACCGATAAGAATACCGTTAAAGCACCGGACCGTTAAGCAGTACCGGTAAGAGTAGTAATACCGTTAAAACCTTAACGATACCCATCCCTACTGATGGTGTACTGGTAGCGCATCCTTGCCTCATTTTTCCGCCCCCAAGCCAGTCATCAGTGATATCATTTGCCTCCCCTTGGAAATAGCACACTTACTCTGAGTCTGCTGGCTGTTTGCGTTTACACAAACCTGAAGACATCTCGCTGGGCGAGATTTTTCATAGTTTGTGACATGCACACCAACGCGTGTCGCACTTCACCACCACGGCCGTAATATTGAAAGATTGCTTAAAAACAACCGATGATCAGGGCAGATTATATCCAGGCAATCAAAGGGGTGGAAGCATCAGTACTCATACTGTGTGATTGTTTTGAATTGGCTGAGTATGACAACACAATTGCAGTTTATATGTTCTGCACTTCTAGGATTTCATGACACAATGACTTCAAACAAGGAGAAAAAAGCAAAACTTTCAGTATCTGTAGGTATCACTAGATGACATTCTAAGTATCTAGAGGGCTGTTTACACCTGGTATTAAGATGCGTTTTGGTCGATCGGATCACAAGTGGATCACATGTGTAAAACGTTTTGAGCTCGTCCACTTTCAACCACATTTAGATGTGGTCGAAAACACTTTTGACTGGTTTGCTTTTGTGGTCTAAACGCGCATGTGGTCGAATGTGATTAAACAGCCACAAATGACCGCCTACTTTCTGCCTATTTATCTAATGTGATGTACCGCCCTGCTGAAAAAAACAGCATACCAGCAAGACCAGCATATGTTGTGTTTTGGTGCTGGTTTGCTAGTGTACACCAGCTAAACCAGCATCAAACCAGCATCAGCACCAGCATTAGCAACAGCTAAACCAGCACCAAACCAGCATTAGCACCAGCTAAACCAGCATTATCACCAGCATCCCATGCTGGTCATACCAGCATATGTTGTGTTTTGGTGCTGGTATGCTGTGACCACCAGCTAAACCAGCATAGACCAGCATAATTCCCATGCTGGTCCATGCTGGTTTGATGCTGTTTTTTTCAGCAGGGCGAGCAAAATATTTTACATCATTTCTGACTTCTATCGCAAACACACAATGTACAGCACTATCTCTTGTTCTTTCATTAGTTTCATTTTGCGAGCGAAAGTTGCGCAAGCTTATTTCATTAATTGCTCTGAAATATCAGAGAAAGCTCTTACATATACATGTATAAAACACTGTGCAGCATTTTTACTTAAAACACAAGCAGCGGATTCTGACATAATATTAGTTAGCGTCAATTTAAACCCATCATTTCTTCCGCTTAAAATAAAGCAGAGGGACTCGCCCACAGGCCACCCCCTCAAAGTAATCAGGACAGAAGCGAACGAAAGTGGACAAAAGAGACAGATTACAATACTAGGTGTAAACATGAATATGTCTTTCTCATCCACATGTGATCCGATTGACGAAAACGCATACCAGATATAAAAGCCCCAAAGTATTGGCACAGAAATTTCGTAAAATGCATTCGTAATAAACATGTAAACAATTAAACCTAAGCAGATGGAATGAAAATGGCATTTCAAATTTGGTACTTGAGTTTCAGTGGTACTCAATCTCTGGCCTGCAAGTTCCTTTCCTGCATAGTTATGCTACAAACTTGAAAAAAAAAAAACACTATTGATTAAGGTAATCAAGGTCTTTAGGAAAAGCTGTGGTTGACTTCATGTAGCACTGCACAAACGAATGATGCATGATATTAAAATGCGAGAGCAACTGGAAAGCATACCGAACAGTCAGCACTTGAATTGATCTTGCAGTACTTTGATCACTGTGCAGCACTGCATGAAGTCAAACACACCCATCACTAAAAGTTACAGACAGGTGAGTTCGTTCAAGGTTGGAGCTAAGATGGACCATCTTTTGCCAAGATGCAGGAACTCCACAGTGAATAGGTAGCGGCTAGCTGTGAGTGTACATCCGTTAATGTCTACTATGATTTTGCACAACACTATAAATGGCTGTCTGCTCAAATACTGCAATATGTAAAGGAATAGGGGGCTATTTTGGACACAGCCTTTGACTGTGATATTGTAGATACAGTCTTCGGCTCCATCAGAGTCGACAAGCTCCCTGCAAACCTGTCCTATCAATATGCATTCCTTGCACTGAACTAAGGGCCTTGAGAAAGAGGAGAGTGTCCAACTTCGTCTACCTCTCCAGTCATCTTAGAATAATGATTTCTGAAAAGTTGGCACAGTGACAAACCTTTGGAGGGAGAGAGGAGTAAAATAAAGAAAGGTATTTTGGCAGCAGTCAGGCAGGCAGGCAGATAGAAAGAAAGTTATTTTGTCTTCAAAGAGGTAGAAAGAAATAGATTGACAGGAAGTAACAGCACATGAAGCTGAGAGCTTTTTATTTGTGATACGTATTATGTGAATTAGGTTAGGGATTTGGGAGAGGAGACTTCTCTAGAGACATTTTGATTACCTAGGAGGATTAAGTACTGCATCTGTATTTTAACTTCATCCTTGACATCAAATGATAAGCGTCCATCAACATGAAACAGCTTTGCAACCCATTTGATTTTTAAATTTATTAATATTCAAAATGCAAAGTTAATATCAGAGCAAATTAAAGACACACTATGCAGCAATTTTACCTTAATATAACAGCTTCAAAGTCATTTCGATGGTAAACGAAGTCATAGTATGGCGAATCCTCCCCCTGTTGAAGCTCGGGAAGGACGCCGCTACCAAAACCAGCAATGCAAGCTTGAGAGAACCGCCCCTGACAAATCTCGCGAGAATCACGACTTGCTTTACGGCAACGACGTCACACACGTTAGGCTTGTTCGACTTCGTGCAGCGCTGCAAGAACCGGCAGTCGGATGACGTAAAAGTACCGCGAGAATGATCCGAGACGGCACTTTGACGTCATCCGGCTGTCGGTTCCTGCAGCGCTGCATGAAGTCAAACAAGCCTGTAACAACAACTGCACGCGCGCATTTGAGACGTGATGCTCGATGAGGGAAACAGCTAAGAAAAACCGTTCGGAAGAGAGTAGAAAGCGAAAAAGAGAATCTGACCGAGTTCGGAACCGGACAAGAGTCCCACTCAGTCAGGTTTTTACTCGTTGGCGTGAGCTAATAGACAGCCCTGGATGCAAAAGGGATGCTGATCTGGCGATCTTGTTGATGGACAAGTAAGTAAATCTCTTATTTGTAAACTTGTTTGCGGTCTAACTTATGTTGTATGTGGTTGCGCTTGCTTGTAGTGTGTATTTTTTTACTAAGCTGTTCATTCATCCAGTGTTGATAATTAGACCAGTAAAATAACTTCAACAGGGGTCTAGCTAGCTTACGATCATAAGAGCATTTAGCAGACTTGCTAACAAACACTCGTTTCTCTTACATGTTTTTTTTTTGGCCATCTAAACTCAAGTGTTGTGTTGTGATGTGTACGTAGTCATTTGTCTAATTTCGATTTCTTATGGCCAACGAATAACGGCCAATGTTATGAAATAATGCAACGTATACAATTAACTTTGTCAATGCATTTTGTATGTTTACATTACAATTAAAAAACAAATAAAATTATACAGTAGACATAACTTTAGACTGTAGACTGTTTACTTGTGATTAAGCTGCAATCTTGTAAAAACGTAATAAGCCAGCAAACGCGGTAGGCTACTTTATTATTATATGCCTAACTAGTTACTCTACACTTGGCATAAACTTCTTATTATCCAATTACCATCATCTGTAGTTTAGTAGACATGCAGTAGCCTAATATTTGTATGAAATTGTGAAACATTCCCTGGTCATTATCTTCGGAGTTCATCTCACGCCCAACACTATCCTTACAGTTACGTACAGAGTGGGCGTGCGAAATTACGACAGTTGCAAGTTTTCCCCAGTGACTCTAGGGGTCGCTGTTTGACAAAAACGTCAAACTGCATGGAATGCCTTTAATGCACTGAAAAAGAAAAACATTTTTGGAAAAACGTGCACAAAACAGTAGGGCTGTGTATCGCCAACAATTTCCCGATACTATACGTATCCCGATACAAGGCCATGCTGCGATGCACTTACATTTACATTTACATTTTTGTTCAGAATTTAGTAATTTTTTTGCTTCACATCATCTAATATGTGAAGCATTAAAACAGCGAGACATGTGCTGAGCCAGCTAGAGACAAGAAATCCCGGTCGAAAGTACAAGCTAGAGGGCAAAAGCACAAGGCCCCCGGCCCAACATCACATCCAGCCACAATTCTCAGAACTGCACATGGCAGGGACTGGCATGCCACAGCCAACCAGGGTCCAAAAGCAGCAAAAAAGAGAAAGAAAGAGAAGGGGGGGGGGTAAATATAATCTTATAAGTATTTTATATATATTTAATATTAGTCACTGTTGCTACCTCTTCCTGACCCCCGTCCCCCAATCATGTGTGACTATTGATAGTGTATCATTGAGGATGGCTTTAGACAAAGAAGGTCAGTGGATTCAAGACTGTTGCAAGTTAAAGAGAGATTACCAAGAAGGATGTAATTCTGATGTATTATTTTGAGTGAAGATAGACAAGTTTTCCATGGAGATGTACTCTATTAGTAAATTTTTCCAAGTTGTAATGCAGTGTTTCCTCTAGGATTTTTTTCAGCTGTGGCGGCAGGGGGCGCCCATGATGATTAGAAATGTAAAAAAAAAATGTATGTAGAATATAGGCTACAGTAAACTAACATGTATTTTTTTTATAATTTTCACACTGTCATTTACTTTTCCTTATATTTATAGCATATTGCTTTTCTATGTTTGATCTAAACTGTATTTTCTAAAAAAAAACGTTACACAGCTACGTACGTAGTTCGGATATTTCATTGTAGTTTTAATGTAGTGTGCATTGCAAGTTCGTCCTCGTGTTTAGCGTACAGAGCTGTTACAAAGTCATGCAGTCCTGTTTGATAATCCGCACCGCTGTGATTGACAGAACAACCGACCAGTTATCCGACATCAGCAGCAATTTTATTTCACACCCGTACCATTTGACATAAAGACTGTGACCCCGAGCCGGTCACACCGCAAATCGCGCAGTTAAATATAAACCTTTACCGGTCTTCAGACAGATCTTAAACACAAATAAGCACGGGACATTTAAAAACGAGTCGAATTTTGGTCTTGGATGTTAGACCCGCATTTTACTCTTGTCTATTTAGTCCCGACCTGCATCTACAACACAAATGACACGCGAATAGCCTATAACACCCGTTAGATCAAATATTATGCGGTTCACCCGCGGGTACCCCGACCCTGCTGTTTCGTCTGAAAACAGATAAAACAGTCTCACCGTCTGCCTCAAGTTTCTATTACCAACGTTCTTCTCTTCCACGGGGATAATGTAAGTTTCCTTACAAACAGATTCGACTATTAATGTCTTGCAGTCGCATATAAGTAGTTTTCAGTATTTAGCCTTTTGTTTTTGGACAAATATCTTATCATTTAATGTGAAACTTTGTGAGTGTCGATCTAAAGCACAGACGATTGACTGACAGCTGAGCCGTCAGCAGCGCGCTGCGCTTATAGCCTATACTGAATAACTAATGGCCAGATAAGTTGATAATATGAGTACAGTGATTCCAAATGAATGTCCAGAAAACTCGTAATATGTTAAATCAAAAGTTTAATAATGTCTTTTCTCGCAGCCCTGCGCTGTGTTGGTGTAGATATGCGCCGGTGAACATCATATGCGTGATGACCTTGCAGCTTAAATTACCCTAAATTTATTGTCATAAAGATAAAAGTAAAACAACATTCGAAACTTCAAATTATGTATTTTTATTTGTGTAAACTCACAATAAGGAGAAAACCTTGTGCTTATTTATAATCATTAAAAACATGACGTGCTTTCTGCTTCTTTGGTTTTAGAGCGCGTCACAAAAAAGAACAGAAACTCAAATACTTTTTTATTCGTTTTGTCAATTTAATAATTATTTAAGTGCAACATATTTCGTATAGGCTTATTTATTTTATTATTATTTCTCAAAACAGAAACGTAGCTTAATAATCCTCTGTTGATTTAAATCTATTTGTGCATGAAACTAAACCCATGGAGGAAATTATGATATTTTAGGAGATTTATTTATAAATGAGTGAACAACGCAAATCCAGAAAGGAATTTATTTCTAGACAGCCAGTCTCGCAGAGCGGACATTTCGGTAGCTTTTTTGCGAGCTGCCGCTGTGGGTTTTGTCTAGAAGGGATACAGCAAATGCCGAAAAGTTAAGGATTAGATTTGGAGGTAGGATTATTAGGATGAAAACAGCGGTTCTGGCTAAATTAGATACAAATACATCCTACAATCGTGTGAAATTTTGTGTTTAGAGTTGGGTTTGGTTAAAGGATTAGGAAAAAACAGTGCTCATCCAACGAGATTTCGTTTGCTGTATCCCTTCTATCCACAACCGCAGGCGTGGCGGGGATGTTTTAGGAGTGGCGGGCCGCCACGGTTGAATGTATATAGCGGAAACACTGTAATGTGTATGATGTTCCTTGATTTCCAGTTCATGAGGATAGTTTTCTTGGCCATAGTTATAGCCGCTAGGAGTTATTGAGTGTTTGTACTGTTTAGATTAATTATAGATATGTCACCTAATATACAGAGGGAGGGAGACAGCGGGATGTGACATCCCATAAGGTTGGGTAGTGAGTTGGTAACGTCTTCCCAGAATTTTTAACTGAGGTGCAATGCCAAAAAGCATGTAAATAGGTGTCTAGGGTGTTTTTTGTGCAATGTGAGCATGTTTTTTGAAGTAAAACCCATTTTAAATAATTTCCGTCCAGTTAGGTGAAATCTATGAAGTACTTTATAGTTGTAAGTTCTAAGTTAGCGTTTTTTGTCATGAAGTACATCTTTTTGCAGATTTGTGTCCAGAAAGGTCAATTTTAATGTCATGTTGACATTAGGTTAAAAAAGCACCAATTGTTTTCAACAATATTTGGTTGGCAACACAAAAAAAACTATTGAGGAGCTCAGATGCAAAAGCCTCTAAACGCCACCTCCATCAAAAAATAGATAATGCTTAACCGAATGCTCTCAGCACAGATTATACATTGATTAAATATTTTTGCTTAAAGTCATTCAGAAATACCAGTTTGTAGCCAGAATCCATTACAAATCTGATATTTAGAGGTAAACATGTCCGATGCACTTAGAGGGTTTTGCAATTGAGCTCTATAACTGTCCACTGTGTACTACTGTTGTGACAGCATACCGAAATGATGGCTTTCCTAGTTTTTGAGCTCTTATATTTTTCCTTATTTTAATAATATAAGCGGGTGCACCAACATCTATATCATCTAAAATCATGCTTGAATAGTTTGTAAATCCACTACGACTTGACAAAAGTTTTCAACGTAAACATTTACTATATTCCTTGATCTCACAATCACTGGTCCCTTTTGGATCTTATGTGCATTCAGTGCATTCAGGTGTTAGACAAACACTGAGAACCAGCATGGGTGAAAAAATACCCAAGGGGCCTGTAACGGTTGTTGCTACCCACAAACCCCAGAAAGTGAAAACTTGTTCTGTGTCCCCTACTGTCAGGAAGTGTTTGATTCAAAACAAACAACAAAACAATGACAGCAAGGCGCTGTGGCAAATGCAATCAGCCCACAATACACCAGCCAACATTTCTCTCTACCAGCAGCTCTGAGAGCATAAAGGCCTTTGAGAGCTGTGCTCAGCTATGGGAGCAATCACAAGTGTTTTGTGTGCAGACGAGAAGAGGTGGGGAGAAATGCGTCACGAAGTGTGCTGATCAGCTGCCTGCTAAGCCGCTATTTCACACACACACAAGAAGAGAATTAACGAATCAAAATTCAAAACAACACCAACTGCACACAGGACAAAGAAAGCTGCTCAAATCCTAAATGAAAGCCTCCCAAATGCTAAACCCTGTTCCAAATGTTAATTCGCAAACATCCTTTCTCATCTTTCTCAGAAACAACGGCATCAGCTAGTACTGGCCAGGATGACTTTCGCTGCGTCCCAAACCGCCTACGTCCATACTATATAGTAGGCAAAGAGTACGAGAAGTAGTGCTTTTCGCCTACTATATAGTATGGAAGTATGCGGTTTGGGACACAGCATAGGTCTGTGTATTGGCAAGAATATTGTGATACCTGTCACGATACAGGTGTTGCGATGCAATATGTTGCACTGCATTGGGAAACTATAAACCAAGGCGATATATTGGGATATTTCCTTTTTTAGAAATTTAATAGGATATCATATTAGGAAAGCTGTGATGGAAACCACAGTGGCGTGCCCCTATGCTAATACTTCCTGTCACTGTTTTAGTTCAGAGATAAGAAGAATGCCATCTAGTGGTCGGGATGAAAACTCCAAACTGTGTGATCATCTATTTCTTTGCTATATAAACAACGTTATTTTGTGTATTTGGAAGAATACAATGTGTTTGGGTGGTTTATGGTTAAAAAACACATTGTTTTCCACATACCGTACATTTTTGTTACTCCAGATATCCCTGCCTTTCTCAAACGCTCTGATTTTGTACAAAGCTCACCGATCTGAAAAGCGCTGTGTGCCCGATTGGCAAGCTTACCAGTACGTTGTGATTGGCCTGAATGCTTTTATGTCAGCCGGAAATGTGGTGCTCCTTACCATGTTTTGAAGATAAGCTCACAATGCAATGATGACAGGAGTTAATATCGTCTTTACTACCTTATCAATACGAGCCGAATCTGATGCAGAAAATGCAGAAGACCAAGCTGATTGACCAACGTTGCCAGTGTGGCTTGAACAGGACGTAACATATTGGTAAAATAAGGTTGCTAAAACATTAAAGCCATGTCTGCATTTGTGATCATAGAAACGACAAACAAGCGCTACTCTGCAATGCAGATAACTCGCGTTTGAATCATGTTTAAAGGGCAGTTTACATTTCGCGTCTAAAACCGCACAGAAAACGCGATTGTTGGTTGGTTGTTGTCATATGACCTGCGGTGGGCTTGCGGCATTCTGAAAAGTTGTGATGTTTTTAACTCGACGCAGAAAAAATAAGTGCATCGCACCACGTACGTGTTGAGATGTTTTTAACTAACCGTGGAAAAAATAAGTGCATCGCACCACGTGCGTGTCGCAACCACGTCACTTCCGTTATGAGTGTGCATACCGCAAGTCTACATTAAAATAACAAACTTGAGCGTACAAAAGACGCAATATGTGAACCGCCCCTTACTCAGTAGTAAATTCTTTAAATATGACAACATAGACTACTCACAGTGAGTCAGAAGCGCAAGGAATTATGATAATGACCATCATGTCCACGTCAACCGGCCCAAGAAATAAAACATTTTCTACAATCTGTTTGTTTGTTGTAGTCCAAGAAAAGAGATTTAAGTTGGAAACTATAACTCGTGTCATTGTTTACTTTGGGGTTTGTAACTTTTGCATATCATCAACATGTACTAATATACACTTACACACCAAAGGAAATTTAATGGAATCATACGCGGTCTTTAAAATATCAATATTATTTTTTTCCTTCATAGGGATAACGGGATATACTATGAAGCTAAAAGCACCATATAGATTCTAGATAGACAGACAGACAGACAGACAAAGACCAAATAAAAACTGCATTTATATAATATGATTATTTAATGTATAAAACCTTAAAAAGTATAAGACCTACTTGGTGGGTAGTAAGACCTTTCTTGCCGATAGACACATATAGACACACTATATTATGATATGTTTGAACAAATCTACCATTATCGTTTTTTTTTAATGTGTTAATACTGCTCAATTCTTACAAGTTTGGGCTTAATCCAATGACCAAGCAAAATACCTTTAAGAGCACTAAAAATGAAATCAAATACTTTTCGGGGGGAAAAATCAGTCAATAAAACGGGAGCTTTAGAGCTTCTAAGAAGTAATTTTGGATAAAAACATCTGCTAAATGACTACTTTCAAGCCACTGAGATTACCTATGGTTTCAGAGGCTACTGTCACATACCATGCTAATGCTAAAACTACAGCATATGGCTGCAAATTATTTTATCTCTGTTCCGTTGAATGAGTTGAACAGCTGTTCACAACTCTCAGGTTGGGGATTCATTTGAGTAAAATCCTCCCTAAACTCACCCACTTCAATTCCAGTTCTCACAACCTCGTTCTTCATTTTTAGATTCCCCACCTGAACTTCTTTGTCCTCAAGTAGGCTCATTACAACATTTCTTGAAAACAGTGGCAGGTGTGTGAACACTAGGAGGCCCTTGAAACGTCTAGTAGTCAGGAAGTGGGGAAAGTCAATTTAGCACACAATACCGCTTGCTGAGTTGAGCTTTTATGTGGAATACTTTGAATCATTGTAACCACGCTAGCAGCGCGTCTCAAACCAGTGCTGTAAATGACAGGGAACAGGTCAAGACTTACTTGAATTAACTCCGCAATTACCTGCTCAGCAGGAGCGTTGTGGGGTTTTCACTTAGGTTTGGTAAAATGTTGAAAACAGGCTTAAGTGACAATGGCACACACACACACAGTTCACCTGTTCAGTGACATTCACAGCATCTAGCAAGTGGGTGTGTGTGGCTTATTCTCACTCCCTCTGGGTCTCCTCCACCATCCTGTCCCTCCGAGGGATGACAGCTCAAGCAACATGACATTTAAGCCCCACACTCCCTTCTTTTATCTCCACCTATCCATCCATTCTTGCCTGCGAACGAGTCAAAACTCTCCCAACGGGACTCGGGCAGGGCAATCAAGTAATTATGGGGTTGGATAAATGTTTCACGCTTGCCATCGTTCCCCTGTGGAAAGTGACATGCGCTTTTACAGATAAATAAGGCGCTTTCTGTCACTTGGGATGGGTCAGAGGGCCGTGAGTTATTTGTTGATCTGATGTCACTTTTGTCTTCCTTAATCACTATTCCAGGCTATTAAACATCCAGGGTGACTTAAGAGACCACAGACAAAAACAGCAGTTTATCTGTTTGAGAATATGTACTCTCACTGCAACAAAGTGACAAGTGTTAAATCCTATCTTCTCAAAAACTATCAATTTTGCGCATTCGTGTTCTAAAGTAAATGCTGCCGGCATATAGAAGTACACAAGCATTTAGATACAAATGCATAAAGCAAATGTTTGTCAAGTGAAACTTCAATTTTGTTTATTGAGAGCTACTTTTGTTTAATTTACAGTCACCTGTCCGTCCTTTGCTCTATACATATAGGGACGGTTTCCCTCACATGTCTTTTCATAAAGTCCCAGACTAAAATGCATGTTTCTGCCCTAATTTAAAAACCCCTTGTACTGACACACCTTGACATATATCAGTAGGACTGTGACATTAACCACGTTACTGCATCATTCACCGCAGTAATGAGATGCCTACCGCGGTGCTGAGGTCATCATCATCGAACTTTATTAAATTCGAGTTATTGTTTTTTTGCTGGTGAAAGTTACAGAAGTGCATATGGTGTGTGATAATAATCATTGTTTATCATAATTTAATGTCCTCAGTTCTATGTTCAAGGGCTTCTAGAGAAAAAACAGCTTCCTGCATAAGGGGGAGGGACGGTCGGTCCATTAAACACACAAAAACTGCTGCAACTTTCTTAAACATGAAGCCATTAATTTATGCATTTCATTGATGCCCAGGTGCTCTGATATTTCTTGTGTGCCAGGAAACGGTACCAACTCACTGGTTTTAAACCCCTGCGTGCATAACAACATCTCTAGTGCAAGGAAATTTCGGAGCCACGTGCATTCAGGTGGGAGAAGGAGTCCGAGCCACGTGCATTACAAGTTCTCTCACGCAAGGAGAAGCCCACAAGCTCTCTCGGGCAAGGAATGCGTGTTGATGATGATAATAATAGCATAATATTAATTTAAAACTATAATGGGCAAACATGCCAACTATTGTTATGAAGGCTAGCACTATCGGCCATAGGCCTATTTCTTCATTTCGATGGGAGGAAATACCACTAATCTAAAATAAACCATCCTATGGCATTTGTCAGATTTGGGAGCACCACACCTACCTTAGTAAAAACCTTACTAAAACCTCAGGCCAGCAGTCTCCAAGGGCTTTGTGAAGTAACAAAGTGACAGCAGTCAGTCGAGCACTTACTGACAGCGTGACTGGTTATTTGTTTGAATGCTGCTCTGTTTATATCTGGAGGTGCTGTAACAAGCTAATTTCTCCAGCTCGGGATAAAAAAGTCTTTTTATCTTCTTGATTATGTAAATAGAGTCTAGGGATGCATAACGATTAATCGCGATTAATCTATAATAAAAGTTTTTGTTTACATCATTTGTTTGTGTGTGTGTAAACTGTGTATAATAATTATGTATATATAAATATGCACACATGCATGTATAATTTAAAAAAAATATATATATATATAATTTAAGTATTTATATTTATATATAATATAAATTATACATAAATATACAAATGTATATACACATGTAAACATTTTTAAATATATACATGCATGTGTGTGCATTTATCTATACAAAGTTATTATACACAGTTCACACACATATATGATGTAAACAAAAACTTTTATTCTGCTATAGATTAATCGCGATTAATCGTTAAGCATCCCTAAAATAGACAGCAGAAATTCAAAGTTTCAAGAAGTTGCGTTTGGAGGAGTGCGTTTATATTGTTACCCGAAAAACAATGTCTAAAGAAACTCACAGAATCATTGTTGAGCTAGGAATGTTCTTCCTATAGCTTTTTCAGGTTGTTTTCTATGAAATGTATTATACAAAAAAATGGGTTACAAACGATGACAGAAAATGTTCTATAACTGTACATTAACATGGGGCGAAAGCGTTAGCACTTCTCATTTACTTTTATTCATGCCTTGCCAAACTGAATTGTGGATCCGTCAACGTTGCATCACTGCCTTTGCTCGCGGCAAAAGTTGAACATTTGAAGGTGTGCGCCAGCTAATCAGATCGCCTTATGCAAATAACCTAGTGCGAGACAGCCAATTACATTTATGCGAGACCGGAGCATGTGTTGCGCACACTGTGATTGGGTGTTGGCCATGCTTCAGACAAGCCTTCCATCAAGCGTTAACGCTTTCGCCCCGTGTGAATGTACCGTAATTCCTATTATATTCAAAAGATATAAAACCAAACGTTAGCATATAGAAATATATAATTTGTTGGTTTATTAATAAACATTGGCAAGGGATGGGTGGGTTTTTGTTACTGCGTGATTTGTTGCTCCTTGACCACCCGTAAGAAAAAATCCCATACCGCCACAGCCCTATATATCAGTGCCATTGTTTTGGTTTAAGATGCACACAAGTATTGTTTTTTGTAAGTTGTTTGTTTGTAAATACAACTTAAATGTCCTAATATAACTAAGGCCTGGTCCTGGATTAATCTAAACCCTCTCCAGGAAACCACCCCGTCAACTTTTTATTAACCTCAAAACTTTGTTACTATTTTTCGATACATATTTTCCCTTTCCTACTTGCTCCATCTTCTCATATCACTGTCTCTCTCTCTCTTCTGTTCCTTTCCCTATAATACAGTTTGTGGTGATACCCTTGCAGCAATAAAGGATTTCGGGTGGATTGCTATAAGAAAGCTCCATGGCAAGACACAGCCGTGGCGACAGCACTCCGGATTAGCTTGGCACGCCTCCTCACCCTGAGACCCGTATCTCAAAGCTCTTAGTTCAAGTCACAGTTTCTGAACAGAAAAAACATCAAATGGAGAGGAGAGGAAAGACGAAAGCACCATATGGCATCAAAAATTCAACTCGGAACACGGAGATCCTTCAAGGACTTTCACAATCTGTGTGAGAGTCTGAAATGAATAATGAAAAATCAATCCGCCGTGCTTTGTGTGAAAGTGTCTTGTGTTTGATTGACAGGTCAGTGTCAGGCATAAATCAATGGAGATGAAGCAAGAGCTTGTTCATTATGCTGCACTAATGAACGCCAAGAATTCTGGGCATACACGAAACGTGCACGCACACACATTAGTCTATCGTGATGCAAGCTTTTAACAAGGATGGTGTGGAAAAGTTCCCAAGCTGTTTAAATCAAATGTTAAGGTCACAATGTAGCATATGTGCATACAAGCGGGTATAAAAAAAATTGTTAGGAATTACTACAGATTTAAGAAACACAAGATATACTTCATACAAAACAAAGCCATAAAACACACTGTTAAAAGTGAAAATTTGGATCAACTTAAAAAGTGAAAACTACTTTAAGTGAAAGATTTAAGTTTAAACAACTTTTTTTTTTTTTATTAGGTGTTACCAACTTAAATAATTTTGATTTATCTTTTTCACATTTTACAGTGCAGGGGTCTAAAACTTAAATTGGCTTGGGGGCATTTCTGATATTGACATCTCGTTGGAGGGTCACAGAGCTATTTTAACATTCAAAAAGAGCACAGCATTTCTGTAAATATATTATTATTAACTATTATTTAACATATCAGTCATTTCAGTCTTATAATACTTTTTTTAAAGCAGAAAATACCTATTTTCTTAAACTTTTCTTAAATAACTTATTAAAACCTTGTATATACTTGAATAAACTGAAAGCTGTGTGGAAATGTGCGTGAGTGAGACAGATGCGTAAAAAAGAATACAAAACCACCTGAACATTATGCCTGATCATAACACAATGCGACCATGTAAAATTTTAACAAAATAATAATTATCACATTTGCAACCATTTTGATCTAGTTACCTGTGTATTAACAAATTGATATCTCCAGATTGTTTAAACCAGTGGTTCTCAAACTTTTTTGGTGTGCGGCCCCTCTTGTATACAAATCATCCCTTCATGCCCCCCCAAAGAAAATTTATGACATAAAACCTTCCAAAACTTAATATTTTAATTAAATAAAACATTAAATGATACAATGTAGTCCTGTTGATTAATACTCTTATTTTTCTGAGATTTAATTACACAGAATTTCTGATCAATTAAATTTATAAAATGTCATAAAACTGGGGCCCCGCTGGCACCATCTCAGCCCCCAGTTTGAGAACCACTGGTTTAAGCTAGTCCACATTACCCATATAATAAATATGTTCTGTTGTATTCTTTGATCAAGTCATGTCACATCAGGCCAGTGTAATTTATACTAAGGTTTTTTTTACAATACGATTTTTAACTTTGGCATTACAGTTGCAAATTTTTAAGTTTACAAATGTTATGTACGTTATATAAAATAGTGGAGTGGAGTTTGAGCTTTAAACTTTGTAGACCTACATTATTGTAGCTCCTCTATGCCCTGCCTTTCTGAAATGTGCCGATTTTTTACTAAGCTCATTGTTCTGAGAAATCATGGTGTGGACCGATTGGCCTGCTATCCAGTGCGTTGTGATTGGCCAAATACCTCAAGTGCGTAAATGGAAATGTTACGCTCCTTACCTTTGTTTGAAAGATCAGCTCCCAAAGCAATAGTAAAAGCCAGGAGATAATATCGTCTTTACTACCTAATCAATACGAGGCGAGCCTGAATCTGACCCAGAAAACACAGATGACCAAGCTGATCGATCAACTCTGAAAGCACGACTTAAGCAGGATGTTCAGGTTGGTAAGGATACTAAAACATAAAACCATGTCTGCATTTGTGATCATAGAAATGACAAACAACAAGCGCTACTCTACACTGCTCAAAACCCTATCGTCAGTAGGAAATTCTTTAAATATGAAAACATAGACTACTTACAGGCTGTGAATCAGAAGAGCCAGAGTGTCCTTGCAAAATTGGAATTGCTTCACTATTTAGACGAAGCCTTTGTGCACATCCAGTATACTCTCCCATGTTCAGGAAACAAGTAAATGTGCAGAATACAATCTAATATTTGAGCTGTACTGTTTTGGAACAATGTTGTAAAAAACTTAACCATTGATTTCTTATTGTTTCACAAGGAAAAACACAGCGTCTCCACGACATGGCGGCGGCAACAATACTACAGTTCGAATTAAATTGAGTTGGAATTAGTACATTTTCAAAAATAATTTATTTCTATTTTGACATCCTCTATTAAAATAAACTTCAAACGATGTATTGAATGGATTTATTTTGGAATCTGACAAAAAAAGTTGATAGAGTCAGCAAAGTCAATTTTGAGATAATCAAGTTAAAAAAAAAGTAATATATATATAGGAAAAATATATGTTCAACTTTTTATCTTTTTTTATTGTTTGATTGACATTTAGACAGGCAGCTTCTACTGTAATGTTACACATCAGATGTTTTCTCCAACAGTTAACCAAACATTCACTAAAGACATAACAGATTATAGGTCCTACCTGTGTGAATTCTTGTCAAAACAGATATTTTTAATACTGTAATTCTGTGTAGATGTCTATATATTGGGTGGCAGGCTTGCATGTGTCAGATCTGTCAATCAGCCCGAGGAAGACAGCGAGGACCTCTTTTAACATCAATTAGGTCCCATTTTTATCATATTTATCATCAAGCAAGTCCTGCACTTTTTTTCAGCTTGACACAGGGAATTAAACTCAGATCAACATTCACAACGAGAAATGTCGGCAAACTGGATTTGAGCAGAGATCAGGGAGTTCGTCACTATTCATGCTGAAGCTGAGATCATTCACCAGCATGACAGAACAGCACATCACACACTCCTTATGATCCTGTCATAAACAAACATGCATGCATGCATGTGGTTTCTCAAGGGAGAAATCACGGATAATTAACAAACTTCGGACCCTGTGGAAAAAGTGCATGACTTTAAATACATCATGTGTCTTTATGGGCTCTTTACTGTATGTGTGCATGCAAGCATTTAATGTAATGCATAGGTAATATAATACAATGTATGGTGTTATAAATCTACATACATTTAAAAAAGACTACAGGATTTATGATGCTGATGATGACAGTTGTAATCAAAGTCTTGTGAAGAGTTATGGTTATTAACCCTGAACATAAACAAACGCAGGCACAAATCAATCGAAATGACAAACCAATTCCAGTCCTCGTGACCCTTTTCTTTGAAAAGAACAGCTGATTTTGAAAGTTCAGCCTAAACGTATGAGTTCATTCACAAAAAAATTTACAGTAAACTTTGCAGCGGCTCATCATCCTGAATAATCCCAAACGTTTTTGCTTCAGATGTTCATGCATCGAGCTGGAGCTGGTACCGATGTGATATGCTAACGAAACCTTACAGAGTTTACAAACCAGTCTTCTATTACCAGCTAATATGAAGTATTCCCATACTTGGACCCCTCATGCCTTTGAAAACTTTTGCAAACTAACTCATTTGACATTGCACTCGACCCCGCTTTATCCATTATCTTTGAACACGGCGGACTGAGCCGAGTGGTGGAGAGATGATAGACATAAGATTCGCGCCTACTGGTGTTGTGGAGGAAGCTGTTGTTTTTTAAGCATGAGAACAAAATTTAAAAGGAAAAAATAATGGAATCATATAATTATCAGCTTCGACGCCGTTGATTCTATCGACTAATCGTGACAGCTCTAGTATGCACCCACCTTTGTATTAGAATAAGCATTTAGGACAGTACCCCTATCAGAAAACATACAAATAAAGATCATTTTACCATTCCAACTCATTTTGCCAGCACGAGTCACATTTGGGTCATGAAATCCAGATTAAGAAGGTGTCCAGCATCAGAATTTTTAAAAAGCCCTTGAAGCCAATTTTTTGCACATACCGTATAAGATTAAAGTCTGAACTTACTATAACCATTATTTTTAGAGGATTTAAAAAAATATTTCCTATAGAATTATTTACATTTTTTAGATTATCATTATCAAAAATTATCATTTGCCGCAACATGATATTACATTAAATATATGCATTTACAAACTCATGTTTCAGTAATGAGAACTAAAAAGTTGTCTAGGTACTATAACAAATAAAATTTCAACTTTTATCTGGAGAGAAAACATTTAAACTGCTTATCTGGTAGCCATCTTGAGTGTCACAGTCAATTATGTCCCTTACAACAAATTTTTTTTTGAAGATGTTAGTTCCTTGAGGGCTTAAACAATGATTGAAAATTGTGGCGGATGATGAGAAAATTGGTCTTGGACACATTTATATTCCTTATTATTGTCTCTACATTTACCAATGATCACCAAATACCACATATTTCTTTACTGTTAATGTTTATAGTATAACATGCACTGAAGCTTTTTAATTATAAATATTTCCATGTCAAAGAACCCAAATCCAGTCATGGACATGTTGCGGTAATGAAAATGTTCCCCTTAAATGTGGAAAAAACAACCAAATTGGTTTGTATAATGTCATTTGAAATCATGTGCAAAATAGTACATGAAGAGATGTTTCTTATTTTAGCATTTACTTTTTTAATCAAAATGTTTCATAACACAGCATAAGTCTAATTTCGCGAGAATCACCCATTTGGTCTCAGTGATGCCTTTAACATTCCTACAGTGGAAATTTCAACATGCACTGTTGTTTTCTTCATATCATTTTCACAACAATAATTTGACTGTGTATCAGAGCATGACGTTATAACAGAATAGTAATTTAACACGTTTGCTTGATTTGTGGCACAAAACAAAAAACTTTAAACTCAATTAGTTATTATTGCTTCTCTCCAAATTGTTATCACACCAGTAATTGATGTCTGAGATGTGTGTTTCAGGTTCACTGGTTTGTATCAGTTGAAAATTAGTTGTTTCATCTTTTCAGTTTCATCACTTTACATTGTCACTTTAGTAAGGAGATTTTTAAAGATAAATAGGTAGGAAAGAAAAAAAGTCATCAGACTTTGCTTCAACCTGAAAGACCATCTTAGTCATGGTGATTAGAGCTAGATGACCACCTTGCTCCAACTTAACTATGCCTCCTAATAACAACAACTTTTTTTTTTCCAGCTGACTTTTAATCCTTTGTAAATGTGTGAGCAGATTCTGATTTACAGTAGGGCAAATGTTAGAAGAGAGGAGGGGAGAGGAGTGCTTTATTTTGGCAGCTATTTCTTCTCCTGTCCTCCTACACATGTGCTATTCACAGACTCCTCATAGCAAGCTCAGAGGGCACTGCACTCACATGGATTAATTCACATACAATAATATTTTAGCTGTCAGATGCGTTCCTGCTTTTCATCTCCCAGCTAAGCGTTTAATTCCATAACAAAAGAAGAGGGAACATCTGGCAAGACACACAATACAATGCGGGCGGCAGGGAAAAAATACAACATAAGCCGAAAAATTAATTTCCCCAATCGCATCTGACACATCTCCGTCTTAATGAATTCAATAGTCACAGACGCAGGAGATTGCGACTCGACGAGCATCAACAAAGACTTGTTCAAGAGACTTTTGTGTCTGGGCGGAGGTGTGTGTGTGTTTGCGCAAATGTGCTTTTCTCCTGGCGTAAAGCGGTACAGCTTGACAGCAAAGAGGTAAATGATGTACTAAAACACCATCGTAAGCTTCATTCAGCATTGTCTCCACACACACCGATTTGGCGACACAGAACACGAGATAAATCTTCGATAAAAAGTGATTCCACTCACCCTCCCATGACTGATGAAACCATGTTTGTGTGCAATTCTGTCTGCCTCCTCTGCTCCCCCTACGATGTGGACGGCCCACGTGTTGGTGTAGATGCCTCGGTCAGCAGTTGCGTGGACCTCAGCATTCTTGAAAATCGAAAACGCTCCCAGCAGCAACAGAAGGGTCCAGCGGCCCTCCATGAACAGGAGTGCACAGGCTCCAAGCCTTCTGGTCTTCTAGATGGTGTCTGATTTTCTAATGCATCTGTGGGCTGCGCCGCAAATTCAGCAATGTAATGACCTGGAGAAGATAAGACAGAGTGTTGGCAAAGAAATACAAGCAGACTGAATAACCAGCTTCTTCTATACAGCTCAGGTTAGCTGAACATAGCTGTTCAGTCAGAAAGGGACCACAGCAAGCCATACATTTTCATGAAGGGAACTTGAATGCTATTGATAGCATTACACTAAGGGAAAACTGGGATACAAACAACACTTAGTTGGACAAAAAAAAAGGCTGTACGATTCACATCATGTGCCATGTTTCTAGAGCAAAAAACTCTGCTGCACAGAAACATCCAAACTATAACAGCAGCCTTTATAGGCCAACAATTAGGGTCAACGAAACACTGTTTTATATAACGGCTGACACTGTTACATTGCAACAATGACCCTGTGGCTTTACAGTATTGCATTATCCATCAGAGAAGTCATGCAATACAAAGCAAAGGTGTCCTGTGAGAGTTGAGCAGGTTTTGCCGATTTTGTAACTATTCTTGGCTCAGGGTTTATGCAACCTCAGACACCAAAGGTGCATAAACAATGCTGGTTCAAATGCACATAGCTGCTTTAAATCAGCGAGCACGCAAATCAGCTACTATTATCCTGCTGTATGGTTGTGAAATACGAAATTAAGAAATCTGAGTGTGAAGCAGAAGCTCAAGGTGTTATAATGACAGAGCCAAACAGCATAATGCCCTTTAAATTAAGGTTTCAAATGACAGAATGCCATTAGCGAACCCAGTCCTTAGTGTATGACGGCTACCAAGGCGGATTTTAGCATTTAAATAGCACCGCCTCGTAGAAAGAAGCTAGGATCTTGGTAAAGAAACAAACAAATTGTCACATCTAAATTCTGCATTACAGAGCTCATTAAAGCCTGGCACAGTGCAGTGAGCTGGAGAGAGAAACAGCACGCAGAGAGTAACAGAGAGTAATATCAGCACACTTCCCATTAAAACTCCCATAAAAACCAGGTGTTTACCACACTGTAACGGCCAGTGAGCAATGCCTGTCACTTATAAACTCAAATCTAATCAATTGCTTAAACCAACTAATAGATTTATTTTAATTAGGGTAATTTAAGCTAGCTCTAATCAATTTGTAAGACAAATCCAAAAGATATTTGTAGACATGAAAAGCGAGCTGACAAGTAATTGTTCGGCTCTTGCAGCCTCTTATGCCATTTTCACCTTTGTCAAATAACCGCTAACCATTTCTCATTCGATCTCGCTTCAATCACCTGTTTTGACAAGACTCATTTAAAAAGAAGTCTCTTCGGAGGAGGTAATGAATGGTTTACCTTTGAAATAAAACCATCGTAAGATGTGAATGTTAATTCTAAGTCAATGCCGTTTTGACACAATGAGACTTTGGAGGCAGCTTCTCTTCAAATATTTCTCTTCATTAGATCTGATAAAGTCTTGTGATGGGTTTGGCTTATATAAAGAGGATTTTGATATGATCTACAGCGATTTTCTAACTAAGTTTACAAGCAGAAAATGGAACAAGGCCAGAGGGGTTCTGGTAATTGTTGCATTACAACCCACGACACTGACCAGAAATCATCAAAACGCTTGGTTATCGAGCAACCGAAAACTACATCAGGGACCATTTAAATTTTAATAATGTGCAAATGTCCGGGAAGGTGAAATGGAAGTCGTTCAAATGAATTTTTGGTGAAGGTCATGCTATCAGTCTCTATGCTTCAAATAATTTATTTTTCATATTTAATTACTCCAAAGAAAGAAAGATTACGCAGCTCTCGCTGAGGACCTGGCAGGCTGTTTGCTTGCAAAAGGCGCGATCCTGGGTGACGCTATGTTGGCACAGGGGGCCAAATTTTTATGGCGTGTTCTCTAGGGAAGAGCGATCAGTAATTACCATGCCTTAATAACTCCTCATCAAACACAACTACAACTACTAAAGCTTTAATGATCCATGATGGCTCTGTAAGGGCAAGGACTGAAAAGCTTTATCATTCATTAGAAAGGGAAAGGCAACATATACTCTCATATGCTCTCTTTATCTCACCGTCCTTTAATCCCGTTTCTTGACAGGAAAAGATATCGAAAATGACCACACCGACTGTTAGCAGGAGCCTTTAGGCAAAAGCCAGTTTCATAGTCAAACCTGCCAACAAAACCAATGTTTCATGACAGTTTAAAGGATGCTTGCGAAAAGGGCAAACGCTGAAAAAAACATTATCAGACGGCTATAAAAATATATGTGCTGTTATCTTCCCAGCACTAAAGGGGTTCAGATTCTCTATAAGAAAACAAACATTTCTGAAGGATCATCGCACACAGTTATGGATCACATGAAGTATATCACTGCAGTCTTTTAAATCCACTCTGGGCTAGAAAAGTGATGGACATGTTCATGGTAGTTTGTTTTTGTTGTTCTGCATTTGTTGTAGTCTGAGCACATTAAATATTTCATTAGGTTTCATTGGGTTTACACTGGAGAGACTCTCACGTGCACCGTAAATCATTCAATGTCTGTGAAAACACACAAAAAATGCTTTACAAAATCAAAAAATACTGCCATGTTTTTTGTCTCGTGTCCTTTAAAAATATAACGTTACACCTCACCTCAGTTTTTCCCAATTTAACGCAACCTGTATGTAAATGTAAAACAACTATATCATCTAGTTATAAAATCATTATTACAACTATTACACAAATAGTCAATTCAGATATTAACGTTACCACAGTCAACACATTTTTATGTTAACTTAACTTACCTGAGAAAAAATGTACTAAACAAAATGGACAACATTAAATACAATAACGTTACGTACAAAATTCCCCTAGACAAACAGTTTTATTAGGCGTAAGTTAAATTGCACAAAAATATCAAAGCTTATTAAAAATCTTCTTGCATTTGCACTTTAATATTTGACTTTAATTTTGCGATAATAAAACAAACAGAACTGTCATTTACCTCAGACATGAGACGGTTGACACCTCCTCGAGTAACGGCAGCACGCACCGAGCTGTCATTGCGCTTTCCACATCTTGGAATTCCGGTAAACAGGCTTACATTTCAGATTTCAGCTCCGGTTTGAACTCCGTTCATCACAGAAAAGTAAAGTACAACCGTTGAAAAGGCAAAGAAAGAAACCGTTAAAGGAGAGCTCGCTCCGCTGCTCGTGACACCTTCCGCGCGCGAGACCCCCCGAACTCAGCATCTCGCGCAGTGAGCGCGCGGATCGATGAAACTTTCAGCAGCACGCGTCTTCCTGTAGTCCTTTGTTTTCATTATTTAATGTTATTATTTTGTTTTGTAAGCCTGGTTGATCAATTGTGGTAAATCGGCGAATTTTGCCGCCTGTGATGTAACGTTCATCTATACCGCTTGTTTATTGTTTGACAGAAATAACGGGCGCCGTGCACAAATCCGTGGTAATTACAAATGGCCTACAATTCCCAGGAAGTACGTCATGTTATGAACCTGTTTGCGGTCTGTGATTCGCTGGCTCCATCTGCAGGATTCATACATACTGTTCATCATGATATCACCGTTTTCAAAATCATCTCTCCTCATAGATAAACAGTTGCCCAAGGACAAAAGCAGACAATGCAAAGGTATGTACTGTCCTTTAGTATTGCATTGCCAAATTTTATTGATACACATCACTGTATAAACAACACAACACAAGTTGATCAAAGTGCTTTATAAAGAGAGAAGACACACTAATACATAAGATCAAGATATAGCTGTTCTTTAGTTAGGTATCGGATATATCTTAGCAAAACCTCAAGTATGATTCGTTAGCTTAACTGAGAACTACATTAGCAGCACAAAGGTCATGGGTTTGATATCTAGGGAACGTGCATATTGATAAAAAAAAAATATGGATTGAATGCACTGTACATCTAGATAAAAGCATCTGCCAAATGCACAAAGGTAATGTAATGTAAATGTAATCAGCAGCATGCCATGCATATTCAAGAGCAAGAAAGTCAGGATCATTAAAGCATTTAATCAGATTACAAGTAAATCTCAGTGGAGAACAAGCCAACTGCGATACCTACAGTTTTTGTTTTGTAGGAAGACATGCAATTATTAAATCAATATTTTTGTCAATATTTGTGTGCAGGTAAGGCAAAATTTCCCTCACAGAGCTCTATACACCTGATTTTGTTAGTTTCTGCGGCTCTGTGGGATAAGCCCTTGCAAATAGTAAAGCAAATACTAAATCATTAAAGTCTTACATTTCAAAATGCATCTAGATAGATAGATAGATAGATAGATAGATAGATAGATAGATAGATAGATAGATAGATAGATAGATAGATAGATAGATAGATAGATAGATAGATAGATCCACTGAGATTAAAATACAATTCAGATCTATCAATGTCATCCTGTACTGTTGTACTTTATAATAAGCATAATGCTGATTATAAGTAATGGAAAATAAACACATAATGGCAGATGATTAAGCTTCTCACTGGGTAGAAATTTAGCAGACGCTTTTATCTAAAGGAAATTACACTGATTACAGAACAATCCACCTGGAACAATCTCAAGGGCATCAAACCAGCATTAAGCTGTATCCATTATGCCACACCACCCATGAATTATATTTTGCTCAAAGAAAATTAAGCATGCTTTGGACCATTAAGATGTTTTTGCATTTGTTCTTCAAATAAGTATTTAAGACTCACACAGACGCATACTTATGTGGAGGAAAAGGTGAGACAGTGTAGCAGGTGGTCCTGGGGTGTAATGTTTTTGCTTTTATTAGAAGCTTCTAATGTTTTTAAAGTATTGAACATGTGTTCCTTTCTTCATAACTATTTTAAAAATTAAAATGTGGAAAGTTTTATCAAAAGGTGAATTATTAAGATTCACCTCAACTTTAACTTCTCTTACATCACAACAAAGCCTACAATCAGGGGTTCTGAACTTGTATACCAAGGACCCCAAAAAAATGATGAACCTTTTGTGATGGACGCCCTTCCTAATATATATTCAATATATATATTATTAGTGCTGGGCATAGATTAATCGATTAATCTCATACAAAATAAAAGTATTTTTTTGCATAATATATGAGTTTGTGCTGTGTGTAAATATTATGTAAATTTAAACACACACACACACACACACACACACACACACACACACACACACACACACACACACACACACACACACATATATATATATATATATATATATATATATATATATATATATATATATATATATATACATATATATATATATATATATATATATATATATATATATATATATACATATACATATATATATATATATATATATATATATATACACACAGTATATATACGGTGACACATATATATATATATATATATATATATATATATATATATATATATATATATATATATATACACACATTTAAGAAATATTTTATTTATATATAATTTATTTATTTTTTTATAATATAGAATATATCAAAATATAAATAAATATATATACACATATAAATGTTTCTTAAATACATAAATGAATGTGTGTGTGTTTACACACATAATAATTACAAAAAATACTTTTATTTTGTATGAGATTAATCTAGATCAGGGGTTCTCAAAGTTTACATTCAAAGGTCCAAATCTGAATTCTCATCATTTTCATAGGTCCGGAAAAACTGGTTATTACAAAAAATTGTCAAGCATGGTAATAACTTTATGTAAATCATTAGTTTATATAACAATCAACACAAATAGTTTGTGAAAAACATAACAAGTGTAGAAAATGTAAAAACATTTTTTTAAACATAAACACAAGAAATATGCCAAAAGTAACCAAGTGCAAAATACAGAGCAACCTAATAAGAGAAATGGCACAGTTTGTTTTCCATCAGATGCATAAACCATGGCAAAAAAAGTGTGGTTGGTAGGCAGAGACACTAACCAAAATTAGGGGTGCACCTATAAATTAGCTGATGATGCTTGCTATGCATCTCAATGAATTACTGTGAAATGCCGCTACATCCAAAAGCCAGGGGGCGCTCTCGTGCAGAAACTCAATATGCGCTCCAGACGAAGAACCAGACACACGGCAGCTCCAGGAAGGATATATTTATATTTCATGTTCTTCAAACCTTTTCAGGTATTTTCATGATAATAAAGAATATGTATAAAGATTATGTTTGACGAGTGTTGCTTTTTCAAATGCATGTTTTAAACGACTCAAACCAACAGTGATTTCAGATTGATAAGGACTTACTGATCAAAAGCCGTAGTACATGAAGTAGCTGTGCATAATATCTGGGTGTGATGGCTACAGCGTGACACAGGAAATTTTTAAATAATTCGTTTTATTTTCGGACCAGGAATAATCTTAAACCCAAAAAGTAAAGAAAACTAAACGAATGGTTTACAAGTTTAATATGCATTTGTAACGTAGCAAATGCACACATTTAATCCATCACATAGAAATTAATGCACTTGTAAAATGAAGTTGACGCGGGTCCGGATCAAGTTCCCGTCGGGTCCGGATCCGGACCGGAGTCCGGACTTTGAGAACCCCTGATCTAGATTAATCTATGCCCAGCACTAATATAAATATACACTGTATATATAATAAAAAATATAACCAAATGATTTGTGGTGGTGGCATTAGGCAAATGATGCCTAAATTTGCTACACACTGTTGTTTTCACAGTGGTGGTGTAATTTTCATCATAAATGGGTGAGAATATCTGATTGGTTCCTCTCCCTTAATGTAATGAAACAGTTTTTTTGTGATGGACCCCCTTCCTAAAATATATTCAATATATATATTATTAGTGCTGGGCATAGATTATATATATATATATATATATATATATATATATACATATATATATATATATATATACAGGGGTTAAATTGGGATTTGTTATGTGGGGGGGCCCTGCGGGAAGGGGTACTTCAAGGGGTAACATGTTTAATACTGATGATAGCAAAGCCACTGGTGTGTTTCAATGACATTCTGGACCTCTGATAGGATTTGATAAGTTTCAGCTTTAAAGCTGTGCCAAAGGTTGACCCAAAATATTTTAAAAAGAGCTTCTGAATTTTAAATGATGCAAATCTATGTGTTTGACACCCTATATCCATTTGTTGCACATATCATTATGCACAACTGATCAAACTTTAAAGGAAGTTTAAAGAATCAACCTCCTTAAATAATTCTAGGCATAAGATACCCAAAAAGACTCAATTAACAAGAAAAGGTACAACACACAGTACTGTATCAGCAACATGTCTTATAAATTAGCCATAGAGATTCCCTATGCTGGTCAGCAGCTAAAACAATCATATAGTTAGGTTTGATTTGTGTAATCAAAATACATTATTTTATTAAACTATACAATAGTTATATCCAGTGTTATCCTTAACATAATGTAATTAGATGAGTGACATAAATACTTTAATCCTTTACACGTTTCTAGTCTTCTATGAAGTTTTCTCGACATGGGCACCATTCTTACCTCTCTTCCTCTGTCTCTCTCTCTCTCTGTGTCTCTCTCGTCAAATGATCCTGCGTGAGAGCGCGTTCTTGAAGTTCCGAGTTTTTTCGCTTGAGTTGCATAACTTGCGCGAAGACGCATCTAAAGGGAAAAGCGCGTGTTTTCGCGGCAATTGCGGCGCCCAATTCGCGTCATTTTCATCGCTCCGTGCGAGGACGCGTCTGATTGCGTCTTTGCATTGACTTTGTATGTACTCTGCTCGCGCAAATCGTTGAACTTGCGTTGGTGAATATGCCCCATAATGAATGAAAACGCATTATTCCCTTCGCGTCAGTGCACACACACCAGCGCAGCGAGTACACTGGCAAGAGCAGAGCGCGACCTTCAGCCTATGTGCCGGGGCTTAGCCCCGGACGGCCCCGGCCCAATTTAAACCCTGTATATATATACATATATATATATATATACATATATATATATATATATATATATATATATATATATATATATATATATATATATATATATATGTGTATATATATATATATATATATATATATATATATATATATATATATATATATATATATATATATATATATATATATATATATATATATATATATACACACATTTAAGAAATATTTTATTTATATATAATTTATTTATTTTTTTATAATATAGAATATATCAAAATATAAATAAATATATATACACATATAAATGTTTCTTAAATACATAAATTAATGTGTGTGTGTTTACACACATAATAATTACAAAAAATACTTTTATTTTGTATGAGATTAATCTAGATTAATCTATGCCCAGCACTAATATAAATATACACTGTATATATAATAAAAAATATAACCAAATGATTTGTGGTGGTGGCATTAGGCAAATGATGCCTAAATTTGCTACACACTGTTGTTTTCACAGTGGTGGTGTAATTTTCATCATAAATGGGTGAGAATATCTGATTGGTTCATCTCCCTTAATGTAATGAAACAGTTTTGTTTTTACTATAACAGTTTTAGATTATGTATATTTAAACCGAATACTGTGTTTTTGACCCATGTGGTATTTAAATTGTTATATATCATGCTAGTGCTAAACACTAATAAATGATGTACATAATACAATAATAAAATCTGTATTTCTAGATACATTTTTATATTTAACTGCACTTGCTCATTTGCAATTTTACTATTTCCACTTTGTGAGATGCTAAATGCCATTTCATTGCTATGTATATGTACTATGCAATGACAATAACATTTTATCGATATGGGTGAGCAGGCACAAACTAACTTGGTCAATTAATAAACTAAAAGGGTTCATTGAAACATGGCTACTTTACATATTTATACAGAGCCGGGCAATCTGTGCTTTAGGTATTTTTCTCTTACTGTCAGAAGATGATCCCATGTGAATTTTTTCGTTAAATATTGAACAAAAAGTGTTTTGGAGGAAGTAGATTTCTTCATCTTGTGCTTTTTTCACTTTCTGAGTTGGGTGTGTAAGTCACCAAATCTAACCCTACATTATTTTAATCACTAGCCGTTTCTCAATGTCAAGGAAGGATCCTCGGAAACTAGAATTTCGAGGATGCTACGTCATCGACGTCGGTCGAAGGACTGTTCCAATGTCGAGGATCCTCGAAATTTCAGCCAAGGACTGAGTCCTTCGTTCGAGAAATATCCCATATACAGGAAAGGATGCAAATTTGTATCCTTCGCGCTCTTCACGCGCTGAAATCACCCACAATCCTATGCGCGCAGCACCGAAAGCACACCTTTCAATCACGCAATGACGTAATTACGTGCACTTGTTAGCCTGTTCCATTTAACGTGTTCTCCGAATGCTTAAAAGGAGCCTCGCCTAGCATCTGAAGGAAGTGACTTGTAAGGACTAGTCCTGCCAAGGAAGTATCCTTGACATTGAGAAACGGCTACAGTCTTGTTACCAACACCATTTTGAAACATGTCAGAAACTCCTATTAACTGGTGGCTGGGATTGAAAACACCTTTACACAGCAGGGTTAGTTGTTACACAGTGTTACAATTAAGCCACAGGTTTACAATGATAATGAAATGAAAACAATGTAAATACTATTCATCAAAATGATAACTGTTAATACAATATCAGGGGAAATAAATTATGTTTTTTTTTTGTCTTAATTGTGCACCTTTTTAAAAATATCTATTTATATGCATTGATGCATAATACAAGGATGGTTAGATGAAGGATCATGGATGGATAAATGTGTGGATATCTATTATAGGAAGATAATATAAACTATATCTATCTTTAGTACAGGGGTGGGCATCGAGGGCCACAGTCCTGCAGAGTTTAGCTTCAACCTTAATCGAACACACCTGAATGTCATTTCCAAACAGTCCTGAAGACTTCAATTAGATTTTTCAGCTGTGTTTGATTAGGGTTGGAGCTAAACTCTGCAGGGCTGTGGCCCTCAGGACCAGGAATTGCCCACCCCTGCTTTAGTATATAGACAGAATTTCATTAAATTATTATTTGCTGTAACAAAATTTTCTAGCAGGTGTTACCACAAACTCTTTTTCTAGTCTGTTTGTTACAATGAACTCCACCTTTGGGGTAAGTTGTAACGTTTGCACTTCTGTCACTTTCAGTGTAATTGTACGATAACATAAGGTCTCACAAACAAACTTTAAGTGTAAATATTTTTTGAATGATAAAGCCAAAGCCAAAAAGTGTGCCCCACTCTCCAATATATCAATAACTTAAGATAGTAGTAAATCAAAATGTATTTATTTATTCATTAATCCAATAAAACAGCACTGACACATTATGCAAACAAAATTCAATGCCTGACTAATAACTAAAATAAACACTAGAGGGCGCGTCCATGTTACAGTTGAGTTGCTCTCTGATCCCTTGCCTGCCTCACGTTCATCTTTCAGCGCATGCGCAGCGCCGTTCTTTGTTGTCACGGTCCAAATTTATCCCGGAATAAGGAAAGCACGCATGTGCCGTGAACCCGGATGTATCCAGGACTTTGAATAAAGAACAAAAGCGTCGGGTTGAAAAAGCATCAGGATTGTTGATGAAAAATAAGGGATTTAGAGCGTTCCGGTTCGGGTAATGTATTGGTGCACGGTTTAGATTACGGATGATTGTAAATCACATGTTAAACAGCAACTAGTTTTCATGCATTTACAATCTGCTACGCAAACGCTGCGCCGTATCCATGCATGAACACTGTAGCAACAACCAAACATCAAAACTATAAGTAATACAAATCGTAACACCGCGATGCATCTAATACACGTGTACGGTAAAAAGTATGAACGCGGCAGCAACTGGTCCGAGCCAGAAGTGCTCGAACTTTTGCAAATCTGGTCGGACGTCACCGTCCAAACCGAGCTGGTGACCTGTCTCCGAAACCAGCACGTTTTCAACCGAATCGCGAACACCCTTCGACAAAAAGGCATTAATCGGACCGGCGATCAATGCAGAGAGAAGATCAAGAAGTTAAAGTTGGAGTACAAACAGAAGACGCTGAGATCCGCGCGCTATTATGAGCTTATGGAGAGAGCGCAGAGTAACCGCTCCGCCGCCTCCTCCGGTACTTTTCCCGTGTGGGGGGGTCCCGTCACGAGCCAAGCGGTCGGGGTCCAAGACGCCGCGGTCGGGTCAGAGGTCGCGTGTAACCCGCCCAGATCATCTGAGATACTGGAGATCAAAACGGAGGTCATGAGCTCGGATGATGAAGCGACGGGCCCGCCCGAGATGTTGTACGAGTTCGGACCTGTTGACGATGATGATGAGGCCAATGCTGAACATAAACAAGCAGGTCAGAACCCACAGGACGTGGATGGGGAGCAGGGAAACACGCACGTGGTGTGTTCCCCATCAGGTATAGTGATGGATACTTATGTGATACAATAACAGACACGTTGGAGTAATACCATGGTGCTACCTTGTTTTGATTTGCACGTTGATGACGTATGGTCTTTTAAACGGGTCCCATGAGAATGCCATATTCTTTGAAGTACCATTTAAATTCTAGGGTATAGACACCATGATCATTCAGTACAGTGTTATTGTATTGCTGTATGATGGAGTATTGTAGGATTAGTGTAAAATACACCATAGTGCATTTCAATTTAAGCAGAGAGAATAAGGTGTCTGCAACAAGGGTTATTGAATATGGTGAGTCTTCATCAGGGGTTATGATGCCAAGGACCCCAAAAAGATACAAAGCAAAAATATTCTGCACTGTAAAAATGCAGCATGACAACTTGGTTTTGCAAGTCAATTTAACCTACTATTTTTCGTTTTGGCTCGTAAAAATAATTTTTTTGAAATAAAAACTTGTTTAACATATTATTTTAAGTTAAAGTAACATAAAAATATATGTTGATTTGATAAAAATACTGCATATTTATACAGTCTGGGAAGGGACCCCTAGGTTCGACTGGTGGTCCCCGGACCAAATTTTAAAACTTATGAACCTTGCTATTTTCGAAAGTAAGTATATTAAATGGATAGTTCACTTTAAAATGAAAATTCTGTCATCATTTACTCATCCACATGTTGTTCTAAACCTGTATGAATTTCTTTTTTCTGATTAACACAAAAAATATATTTTGAGAAATTATGGTAAACACACAGCAGATAGTCACATTGGCTTCCATAGTAGGAATTAGTGATAGACCGATATATCGGGCCAATATTTGCGAGTTTTGTTTTGTCATCAGCCGATACGTGGCTGCCGTGTTCGCCGATTTTTGTCCGACATTAGTTACTGACAGAGCGCTGAAAGCTGCAAGCGATTGCAGGTCATGTGTCTAAAAACAACCAACGTTTTCATGACAACATCGAAAGTTTGGCCTAACAGCTGATCATAGATGGATAAAGCGGGTTTTTATTTCTCATCTCTATGGGGCGGTTTCCTGGACAGGGATTAGACTAGTCCTAGACTAAAATAAATGTAAGAACTGTTCAAAATAACATCATCTCTTTTTAACATATTTTTAAATACATTAGTGCTCTGTGTTTTGCCTCAAAATGGACACAAGTAATGTTTTTAGTAAGGTATGTTTGTTATAGTTATATTTACTAATTAAACTAAGCTCTAGTTTTAGATAATTCCTGTCCGGGAAACCACCCCATATGTATTTGTAGTCGTAAAGTGCTAGAAATCAATATCCTTTGCTGATAGTTCCTCGTCATTGTGGAGAGTGCAGTTCATGGTTACATAGCACCCTCACCTGTTTTTACTATTTGTTAAATATAGTGTTTTGTTACATTTTTGTATTGAGACTTGTAACATTTGGCATCATCATTATGTCATTTTTATGATGTAAATTGAGTGAGCAAAAGCATTATCGGCTCCAAATATCGGCTCAAGAAAATCGGCAGCCTGTATCGGTCATTGGCTAAGGCTGATGAAAGAAAAATCTGCATCGGCACTGAAAAATCCATATCGATCGGTCGATCCCTAGTAGGAATAAAAAAATATGATGGAATTTAATGGGTACCGTCAACTGTGTGCTTACCATTATTTATCAAAATATTTTCTTCATCATTTATCACAATGCTGCCAATATTTTATTCCTACTATGGAAGTCAATGGTCACTATCTGCTGTGTGTTAACCATAATTTCTCAAAATATCTTCTTTTGTGTTCATCAAAAAAAAAGAAATTCATTCAGGTTTTTGAACAACATGAGAATGAGTAAACAATGACAAAATTGTCATTTTAAAGTGAACTATCACTTTAACATTGAAATGCTTTAAAGGGGACAGAGAATGAAAAACCATTTTTACCTTGTCTTTGTTGAATAATTGTAGTCTACCCGCATTCAGGAACATACAAAAAGTGCTACTCATGCTTAACATCTCATAGAAATTCCTCTTTTAGAAATGTCAGCCAGAAAACGGCCCAATCTAAAAAACTGATGCTTATGGCATCACAGGCATCTCACTGCCCCTCCACTTTAAAATAATTGGCTAAATGTTTTGAGTGGCAGCAAAGTCAGCCAATCAATAATGAGATTGCAAGTTTAGCCAGTAATGGGAGCCAAATAGGTGCAAAACCACTTGTTTAAAATCCCCCACTCTAATGGCGCTTTTCCATTGCATAGTACCCCACGGTTTAGTTTAGTTTGGGTCGGGTCAGCTCACCTCACTTTGGCGTGGTTAGCTTTTCCATCGAGTTTAGTATCACTTCGGAGTGGGAGGGATTATAGGCGTGTCGTTATATTTACGCTGCCTACTGCTGTGACATCATACACGTGAGAGCGTTGTTGTATATTCCTATACATTCATTTATTTCTCAGTCTGCCACAAAATTAAAAATGGCCACCACTAATAGATGTTTGCACATCGCGTTTATAACTACCTCTGTCTCACATGACAGTTTCTGTTCAAACACCCGACCGGTGGCGTCAGTCGACGGCGCTCCGCTGAGCCTCATTCAAGTTGCATATAAGCATATATAATGCGGACGTGCACGTCGCGAATGTGCCGCCACAAACTGCAAGTCTGGAAAAAACTGTTATGGTGTCCCGGATTCTCAACCTACGGGTGTTTTTCATCGCTAAAAGGGTGTTTGGAAACTTATAGCAGAACACAGATAACAACATGTTTGCTTGAGACAGCGCAAGCTAGCAGTAAGCTAAAGCTAATATTTACATTATAGCGATGACGTGACGATTCTCTCAGACCAATCAGTGATCTACAGTGTTTTTGCGTCACGCTTGGTATCAGCTCGGGTCGCTTGGAACCCCAACCGAGGTGGTACGAAAAAAAGTATCGGGTACTACGTACTGCACCCAATGGAAAAGCTCCCAAAAGTAAGCTGACCCGACCCAAACTAAACTAAACCGTGGGGTACTATGCAATGGAAAAGCGCCATAATAGAGCGATCTGAGAGAGGTTTTTAGGAAGCTTCTAAGGCATTACAGACCCAAACAAAATTTTTCTACATGTCACATCACAGAACAAGGATAAATACCCCGTTCAATCATTCTATGTCACCTTTAATCCAAAGTGACCTACAAAGAAAAAGTTATTATTAGGAATTATTTTAAGTATTATTTCTAGAAACTTTTATTTTTAGGAAATATGTTGTTTAAAATGTTATGAATAAGTTTTATAAGTATAAGTTGGTCTAAATCAGTGAATCTTAACCTTTCTGACTTCAGGGCAAAAATTTCCAATTAAAATTCCCACACTATAATATTCAAAAGGTTTGTAAAACTGGAAATATGTGTGTTTGTGATCAAACTAACCTAACATTAATGTAAATTTTGCTTCGTTTTAATGCTTGTTTGGTCTTTTTCTAAATGATTTTAAGTCATCTTGAAGCCCCCTGTTTCAGAACCACTGTTCAAAGTACATTGTTGAATTGCTCTATTTAACTGGCTCACAGTTTCTAGCTAATATTATCCATATTTATTTGGCAGATCTGGTCATTTTAGCAGTGCAAAAGTATTATTGCAGTATTCAAGCCAGCTGGATTGAAATTCAAAGCTATTTCTCTACCATTAGCACTCTTTTGCCATCTATTGCATTGCTTTCTGCACCACAGATGTTCCTTGTGGCAAACCACATCACTTTAGTGATACTTTAATGCACGTTTAAGCCGTACACAATTTTACATGCACAGGACGTTCTCATTTCATATAATTCATGGTCGAATGTTTGATATTAAACAATAATTTCTTCTTCGACATCATCACAGATTTTAGTGACCAGAATATGACTGGCTCCTCCGGTGCTGGTGTATCCCCAGCAACTGCTCCCATGGCGATCAGAGATGGAGGTAGTCATGGCGACCAAGAAGGCCACAGAAGTTCCGGATCGTTCCATCAAAGAAAGCGTCGCAGGGTGGGACGAGGAGGTGACGGGGCGTTGTCGAACGCACTGGCCGGGTATCTGACCTGGCAAAAGACGGCAGAGGAGCGCTTCCTCGCTCTGGAGGAGGCACGGTTGCGTCAGGAGGAGCGGGCTGAGGAGCGCAGGGAACAGCAGGAGGAGAGACGAGCGAAGGAAGAGCGAGAACACGAATTTCGAATGATGTCCATGTTGAGCAGAGTTCTGGACACTCGTGCGACGGAGGACCAGGGAGCCTCCACCAGCAAGGCATCTAACCCTCTACTTGCACCCAGCTTGTTACAGACCATGCTACCACAGCTGGCATTCGACAGTGCCAAAACAACAGCAGTGCCCAGTGTGATTTGGGGCGGTCAGACACCCCTGAACAGTCCATACCTGTCTCGACGTGGCAACAGCATGCGATTGCAAAAGGGAATCTTGCAGGAAGGCTACGACCAGTATCATGCAGACAAATACGACGAGAACACAAACCCTAATGTTAGTCTCTCTTAAAACAAATGACAAATGTGTTTTCAAACTTTTCACGTCCAAATTAGATTTTAAATCTCAGAGGCTTTTGGACATTAGAGCATCCTTGAAAATTGGGGAAAAGAGTTTAAAAAAAACGTTAAGATAAGATATAGCATTTCCCATAACAGAACATTGCTAAAATGGCTTTAAATTTAATATCGACCATCCATCTGCAGTCATTTGCATACGACTACTACCACTACTACTACAAATAAATTGTCCTTTTTCCCCAAAGTGGCTGCGGTTAACTCCCAAACATTTGTTCATTTATAATAGGACTTCAATAAACAAAACGCACTTGGTTTTAAGGGGTACACTTTGCTAGTTTCTAAATTAGAGGCCAAAAGTCCTTTGAGACCGTCTGGAAATGTAGCTGCAAATCTGTATGGCTTTTCTCATTTTAAAACACTTAGTTAATGCTGTGTTTTGTTTACCCAGCATCTGCTGTGCTGTAATATGCTGTGGTTTTATGTCTTTTTCAGGGCATTATCAACATGGGAACAAGCGAAAACAAGCTGTGCTTTGACCTCCTACAGAAACGGGTGAGAAGTGATTTTCATACAGTGTTTATGAGCGAATAGCATTTGTAAGAAATAATAAACAGCATACTGTGTGTGCCATGTTCGGTAGAGAGGACTTAGTTGATAACACATAGACGCGCGCAAATGAAATTCATGGTGCTTAATGAGGCAAGCATACAGTCTTATGCTACTCATAATCTTAGGGTGTTTTCAGACCTGAGAGCCTTTGTTTCGGGAACCTGGTGTGTTTTTTTCCTGTTATGCTTTTTAACACATTATGTGCAATTTTGTGTTAAAACACAAGTTGGGTTAAAAGTAACACAAAATGTGTTTTGTTTCAATAATAACGCAGAGATGTGTGTATTCCACACCAAAACAACCACTCTGAGATTGCAAATGAACTTTGGAGAGGTTCGCTATAAGTGTGAAAGCAATCCGACCCAACGGACCAATGAACAGGCTGTCTTATTGCTTTATTAACCATTAACAACACGTCAACACCATTCAAAACCAAAGCGCAGCTGTTCCTTATGAAATGTCTTAATTGCTCTTCTTCGCAATGGGTACATGGTAAGAATGTTGTAGGAAAGTTTTGATTCCAGCTCAAAATAATGAAGTAATATAACCGCAGATGCCAAAATGTCCAAACAAAAATCCCGCAAAGGTGCCGTCTCTCATCCTGAGTTTTGAAATAAAACTGGTATGGTTTACCTGATTCTCAACATGTGGATGTTTTTCATCGCTAAAAAGGTTTGGGAGCTTATAGCAGAGCACAGATGACAACATGTTTGCTCGATTGCAAGCTAGCACAGGTAAAGCTAATCTTTTAGCATTATAGCGATGTGGTGATTCTCTCAGACCAATCAGTGATCTACGGTGTTTTCCCGTCACGTTTGGTATCAGCTCGGGTCGCTTGGAACCCCAACTGAGGTGGTACGAAAAAAGTAACGGGTACTATGTGCTGCACCCAATGAAAAAGCTCCCAAAAGTAAGGTCACCCGACCCAAACTAAACCAAACCGTGGGGTACTATGCAATGGAAAATCGCCAAAAATCTAGTCCCTTTGAGAATATTGGGTCTCATTCATTAAGCATTCATATGCATACATTTGTGCGTAAATATGTTTTTATGAACAAATCGTGATTCAACAAAATTGTATCAAAAAATGTATGCAAAAATTCAAGAAAACCTAAAACCACTCGTACGCAATAATCACATACACTACAATCAAATACAAGGCTGTTTTTGTTATTATTATATACATTATATTATACATTACTATAGCCTGCTTTTTTTCTACACATATGAAGATGCACGTAATGATGACAAATTTTCACGCTTTCCTTCCTCACTTTTTAAATCTCTATATGAAAGCGTCTGCTTAGTGCCTAATGTAAACGTCATGAAAATGTAATGAGAAGTCCAAACGTCAATCACTTGATCTGCTGTCTGTTTTATTTTAGATACAGATGCGCATCTCTGTCATATTAATTAAATGGCATATTTGTTAACGCATACAATACTTATTTAATGGGACAGTATGTAGGATTGGGGCCAAAACTGGTATTGCAACAACAAAACTTGTGGCTAAAACTGGTACTGCAATCACCCAACTGGTGGCCAATACACAACATGACAACATAAACATCAGTTGAGGGCTGCAACTCCACTTTTAAATGACAATATCCTGGCCGGACCACTGTTGTCAGTGATATAAGTATTTGAAATGAAAATGATTTCTTAATGTCTAGTGACATATCAGGGCCATTTTATGATTAATTGATAAAAATTTCTTACATACTGTTCCTTTAATGTTACTCTGGTCAGTGGACAGCACTGGTTCCTCCAGCGACAGCATACGCACATGTTGTGAATTAGGCGGAAAGTTTTCGTGAGAAGTTCAAGTTTGCGTAAAAACGTACGCAATTATTAGTGAATGAGACCCATTGCCTTGTGAATGCAAACCGAACCAAGGTGATTTTGCAAAATTGTAGCCATTTAACCCCCAGTTTCGGAACACAGCAATCGATCTACAGGTCTGAAAACACCTTTATATGAAGTGATTTTTTGACCCCTATTAAACGTATAACGTATGACAAATTATTTGGACTATAGACATAGATGACACCTTAAATCAGTGGTTCTCAAACTTTTCGTCTTGCACCTCTTATAGGGTCGTGCATCTCTTCGCACCCCCCCCCCCAAAGAAAATTCATGACATTAAATAATTCGAATTTGAATTAAAACATATAAAATGATAAAATGTAGTGCTGTTAGTTAGTAGATGTATTTTTATTACACAGAATTTATGATGGAAAATGGCAACAAAAATAAAAGTGGGGCCCCTAGCACTATCTCACCCCTTAGTTTGAGAACCACTGCCTTATTTTAGATTTAAGATTACAAAAGATTATGCAAATTAACTCTTGTTTTCCATAACAGCTGACCCGATCCGATATGCTTCACATTGAGCCTGCTTTCTTAGAATATCCCAACTGGAAAGGCCACAATTTGTAAGCCAACATTTACTGTAATTTGAAATTCTTTTAAGTGTGCTTGATCTTCTGAAAATGTCCAAATCTGTTTTTATGTGATTCTTATAAAATCTCATGTTTCTGAGAATGTAAAACTTAGTGGCTGGCTTTTGTTTCACTATATTGATGTAATGTTTTTATCTAAAAAAAATGTTTGTCCCCAAAGCCTAAGAGAGGAAGTTGCTAAGTTCCTGTCTGATTATAGCTGTTCTCCAAATCCTCTGAAAGCAGAAAATGTAAGTTTAGTGTTTTTCCTCAGAAAATGATATTAACCCTAAATCAGTCAAATTTTTGCTTATCAATATTTTCTCTTCTGGTGTATGTGCGCTCTAACGCGTTTATTTTCTCACAGGTTGTTGTTATGAATGGTTGTGGCTCTGTCTTCTCGGCTCTGGCAGCTGTGCTTTGCGACCCGGAAGGTATGAAACCATCTGGTCACTACAAAATACAACTGCGAGTTTGTGTCAGAAACACTGTGAAGCTAGGACACCTTTAACCCTGTCTTTTTTACTAACAGTTAGACCAGTACATCATATTATAAAACGGTTAGTTTTGTTCTAGTCCTTGATTCTGATTGGTTAATAGCTGTGTTTTATTTATGATAAACCACAGCTATATGGGGCGTGCACACCATAGCTGAAAACATCATGCGTACACCGACTGTAGGTGCTTGTCACGTTCTTTTCAGCTGAGCACTTTTGCTTGCTATTACTTCTGTTTCGTTTATTATTCGTTGAATGATGCGCCGGTTGGTTGTTGTGATATTTAAAAAAGCAACATAAACATAATCATTTTTAATATTTTTTGGAGCTGCCTGTGTTAGGGGCGATTCACATTTCGCATTTTTTGCGCGCTCAAGTACGTTATTTCAAATGTATGTGCGCTCATAATGGAAGTGACGCGCTTGCATAGAAGTTAAAAACATTTCAACTTTTAAGAATGCCGCAAGGGCACCGCAGGTCATGTTACAAGAACCAACCGACGGTCGTGTTTTCCGCGCGGTTTTAGAAGCAAAAATGTGAACCGCCCCTTATTGTACTTCTTCGGCGGTACTTATTGAGTTTTCATCCGGCTTTTGAATGTAGCGTCATTTCACCATAATTCATTGAGAAGCATAGCAAGGAGAATATAGTTATCGTTATAGTTTACATTATAGTTATTGTTACAATGTAAACATGGCCCTTTACCGTCGCAAGTGGAAACGGCTATAAAGAAATGTGACTCGTAGAATGGTCGCCCTATTAAATTTTTGGCGAAGTGCTTGTCAGCCTACGCATAGCCTACGGTGTAGAACCCATGCGTGACTATAAATTAAACTTTAGCAATGTAAACCATTGTTACTGCAACTACACAATTGGTTAGGGACTATTGCTTCAAGCGGAAGAATGGCTTTTAGTGATTTTACTTCATAAAAGTTGCATTGATGAATATTTTTTGCTTTAATATCTTTATATTGGTTTAAATTCGTTTTATAAAAACAATAAGGCACTCGTGGCTAGTGCTGTATTGTGAATGAGTCACGACTGAAGGGCTAGCCTTCACTCCGTTTTGCGTTGTGCCTAACAACGCCTTTCAGACGTGACTTATTCACAATACAGCACAGGCTCTCATAACTTATTGCTTACTCAGACGTGCATGTGTATGTGTGTGTTTTACAGATTGCATTCTCATTCCCTCCCCGTTCTATGGTGTCATAACAGAGGACGTGGGAATGTACAGCAGTGTCAAACTCCGGCATGTGCCACTTGACAGTCAGGTGCTCAACAAATATGCTCTTGTTATGCTTGTGTTAGAAATTGAAGGGTTTGCTGTGATCATAGAAATATTAGTAGCAGGCTTAGTTGCCGTTGCTATGGGTGTCATTATCGTACAGTCTACATGCATGTCGTACCCAAGTTTAAATGCTCCATCTTAAAAAAAGTATTGTGAAATGTTACCTTTAATGACCTTAGGGTGACAGCACTAACATCTCTCATAATGAAATGTGGAGGAGTTGTTGGTTAAAACTAAAAACTTTGTTTTAAAGCACCTGGAAGGAAGTAAACGAATGTCAAGCTTTTGTTTTGTCATCTGCTTATAATTCATAAAAAAACAGTGGTTCTCAAACTTTTTCAGCGTTCCCCTTGTGTACGATGTATCTCTTCATGGCCCCCCCAAAGAAAATCTTTTGACATACAACAATGTAAAACTTTAAATTTAAATGAAACAAAACATATTAAATTATACAATATATTGATGTTGATTAATAGTCTTATTTCTTTAAAGGTCTCTGAAAGCCAATGTTGACATTTGAAATCATCCTAAACATTCACGCCCCTACCCCAATAGAATCTGGACCTTGTCTTGATAGACCCGCCCCACACATACACAACCCACTCACTGATGTCGGTTATTAGACACGCCCCTTCCTGCTGATTGGCTACAAGTGTGTTTTGGTAGTCGGCCCGACTCCCCTTTCCAAAGTGTTTTTTTAAAAATCATGCATCACGCCTTTAAGCTTTAATTAGAATTTATTATAAATTCATTTATTTTATAAAATAAAGTCATAATACTGGGTGCCCCCCACCACAATCTCACACAGGCCCCAAGTTTGAGAACCACTGCTTTACAACCTCACATCCTAGTGAATTAACAATCACTGATTAAGTATGAATTTTAATTTGGTGCAATGGATTTTAGATTAGGGAAGACAGGACTCAAATGACGGAAGTTTATCATTTTCTACGATAATGTCTACAGGAACCCCTCAAGGCTGTGTTTTGTCTCCTCTATTGTATATTTTATATGTAAATGATTGTAAGCAAACACAAAAACAGGTTTTACTTAAAGTTTGCTAATGACAGTCATTGTGAATCTTGATGACTTGCATGTCTGCAACTAAATGTCTCTAAGAAAAAGGATATGATACTTGATTTTCGATTAAATGCAGAATCCTCTCAGGCCACCCTTATTATGGGTGAGACAGTAGAACTTGTGGACTGTTATAAATATCTGAGGACCACTATTAATAACAAGGGCTGGGAATCGATTCCAAAAAGAATCAATTACTCGATTCCGAGGCGTTAGGAATTGAGAGTCGATTCCAAAGGTTGAAATCTATTCCATAAGGGAAATCGAATCCTCTTTAAGATTTTTTTTAACACAAACCGCGGACTGTAGTCGATTTCATTTGTCATAAATAAATGGATCCAGGCGTGTGTAGGCAATCAGCACAATGACTGACCCAATGAAATATTTAAAATCGGTTGTTTGATCTTGCTCGTTGTAGTTTAGGACAAGAAGTATAACTCAATCGACAACAACAATAAATCACACTCACGCGAAAAAGAATGCCCCCAAGGTCAACATCAGCAGTCTGGTGCTATTTTTTAAGTTTATATGTGTAAAGAACTAAAAAGTTTGTGTGTGTAAAGTGTGCATGATTAGAATTTAACAGGGATTTTAGCTATAGTTTTATAATACTGAATGAAATATATGTACCACAAATAAATAAAAATCAATCTATCCACATACATAAGTGTATGTATACGTACGTGCGTGTAAGGTTTGTATTTAAAATAGAATCTACCGCATATGGTGAACATATTAGTCTTTACACTGTGTCTAACGTTACTGTCTACACCTGACGCAGGAAGCATGACGTGACAAATCCCTAAAGTAAATGCCTCATTATATTTATGACCAAGCAGCACTCGCAATACGTCTAATAGGAAGGACATGGATTTGCAACAGTCTCTTTTTGTCACTCCCGGTGTAATGTTAGAGAGCTTACCGCTGTGTGGCACGGTAAGACGCGACAATGTTAGACTTGGTGCTGGTATAAAAAAAGAATCGAAAATAACAGTGATGAATCGATTCTCGGAATCGATTCTTTCGATTGCAGAAACAGGTATCGGAATCGATTCCAAAAAATCTGGAATCAAACAGCCCTGTAACAGATTGTGTTTTGATATAAACACAAGCGTTATTATGTATAAATGGACAGTAGAGTTTGTGTTTTCTAAGAAAATTGTGATTATTTTTAGTGATGCACCGATGTATCGGCGTAATTTATCGGCCGATTTTTGATGAATATTTTGAAACCATCGGCATATCGGCAATGGCACGAGAAAGGCTGATACCGATTGTTTATTAATTAACTGCATAAAAAAAATTAGTTAATGTTGTTAATAAAATAAATGTTGAATAGCAAAAACAACCTTTTAAGGTTGTCATGCTGTCTTATTATATTTGTTTTAGCTTAATTTGTGCCTCTTTTATTATGTTGGTCAGTTAAATGTTAATTAGATCCAATCCATGTTCAGTAAAAATAATTTGATGCAGAAATAAACTATTTAATAGACCAACTGTATAGTATTGTATACCAGTGTTTAATATCGGTATCGGACAGAAGTTGTCTGTTTAAATCGGTATCGGCCCAAAAAAAATCCTATCGTTGCATCCCTAATTTTTTTACTATGTTCTTACCTCAACTTAGATAAATGAATACATGCCTATCTTTTTTCAATGCGTGCACTTAAAAGTGTAGTGTGTAAATTTTAGCGTGTGTAATGGCTCAGTCCACTGCTCACCCCTCACTTTTGAAACGCATATAGATCCCACGGTAGCCGCCACTGGACAAACATGTCATCGTCAGAGACAACTTAGTAAAAAAATTGTCTGTTAAGGGCTTCTGTAGAAACATGGCAGCCCAAAATGGCGACTTCCATGTAAGGGGACCCTGGGTGTATGTAGATAAAAACGTCTCATTCTAATGTAATAAACACATAACGGTTCATTATGAAAGGTCTTTATACACGCCTGATAATATAGTTTTGTATATTATTTTGCGTTTCTGTCAAGAGATCCTTTTAAAAAATACACACTGCACCTTTAATCCTTGTACAGCACGTTGTGAATGTGTTAGCATTAAGCCTAGCCCCATTCATTCCTTAGGATCCAAACAAGGATGAATTCAAAAGCCACCAAACACTTCCATGTTTTTCCTATTTAAAGACTGCTACATGAGTTACAAAACAAGTCACCCCTTCACAATTGTCATGAAGGGCAAAATTAGCTATATAGACCAAAAATAGTTTTGTACCCGGCTGTAACATATTATTTTCTATGGGAATTGACTCCCTTTTTAAGCCTCTAGCGCCCAGTTGATGAATTGCTGTTTAAGTCACATCCGTGTTGGCGTCGGACGGTTGCCCCTTGGTTCGTGGGCACAAGTAAAAACTGACTATACTCCGGGCTTTATTCATCAAGTGTAACCTTGTAATGTTACAAACTGTACATTTAAGTGTTATTGTTTATATGGCTCTTCTGTTCATGTATCATGAGTGTTTTTTCTTGTTTTATATGTTTGTGTTGGTACAGCCCACAGGAAATGATGTCAGGCCCTTTCAGCTAACTGTTAAAAAACTGGAAAACTCTCTCGAAGAGGCGAAGAATGAGGTAATTTTTTCTTTATTAAAGCAGACACACACAGAAACGTATGAATCTCACACATGTTTTCTTCTTTTAGGGATTAAATGTGAAAGGGCTTATATTACTAAACCCCCAAAATCCATTGGGAGAAGTGTATTCCTCTGAAGAGATGACCAGCTTTCTTAAATTTGCCAAAATGTGAGTGAAACTAAACTAGAACCACCAAACTGTGTGAACTATCACTTTAAGTGCTTTCTTTAGGTGTGCGGATGGCAATCTGTTTTGCAAATGTTTTCTTACGCCTTATTAAGTTGCCCATTACTGACAAGAAAAATGGCAACGTCTCCCTCGTCTGCACTTATTTATTCATTATTTCACTCTTTTGTGCTTCAGGCATGAACTTCATGTGATTGTGGATGAGATTTACATGCTTTCTGTGTTCAACGAATCGGACGCGTTTTGCAGTGTTCTCAGTTTGAACGGGTAAGAGACACCAACCCAAGCTTTCTCTCTCTCTCCTCTCTTTCTTTGTTTTGCTAAGTGCTAAATGAACTAATGTGCCCAGAGCTGAAATTGAAAAGAACTACACTTCATTACTCGTCATGGAAAATTAACAGTCGCTCTGTCTCGTGTGTGTGTGTGTGTGTGTAATGAAACAAAATCGATCTCATTCGTCTGGCTTTTAATGTTCGACTGGGCTCTTCTTGCGTATGTGACAATTCAAGTTATATCGCCTGTGACAGTCATTACAAACTGCACTAATGTTTTAACAGGTTGCCAGATCCACAAAGAACCCACGTTTTGTGGGGTGTCAGTAAGGTAAGACAAGAGTCGAGATAAATTCCTGCATTGATCTTAAATCTAAATGAATGTTTTACACTTTGATTTGTATTCTGTGTGCATTTATAGGACTTCGCTATGGGAGGGGTGCGGGTAGGTGCGGTCTACTCTGAAAACGAAGATCTGGTTCAGGCTTTGGATCATTTGGGTTGTTTTCATGGAGTGCCAGGACCAACACAGTACCAGGTGACCCAGCTGCTCAGAGATAGAGGTGTGTACCCTCTTTATAGCTTTGTCAAATATTCTGTTGTTTTGTTATATCTATGGCTGAATACCAGTTCCCATAATATCCATGTCCAATCTGCTTTAGTGCATCCAAAAGGTAAAAAGTACCTGGATAACTTAGATATGCCTACAAACCACATAAACTGGCAATTTATGCTTGTTCAGAATGTGCAGTATTTGCACAATATGAGCTTAATTCAAACTCAAATGTACTTTAAATAGCAATTTAAGTACTTTATTTTTATTTATATTATGACAGGGCTCCAGACTGCCACCAAATGGGGGCATTTTGCCACCAAAATTTGAGTGTGTGCCACTGAATTTTACATCCAGTTGCACATGTGCGACCAGTAAATTTGACCTTTTTTTTGTGATGTGACACTGAATTTGAAAACAGCACATTGTACTTTCTGAATCTATCATTAAAATATTTATCAATACAGTGGAAATTAGTAGAAATGTGAATTTGGACAGCATGTTGATTTACAGTGTGTGCCCCTAAATTTTCTGGTTGCGCCCCTAAAATTTTCAGTTGGGGGCTACTGTGCTCCAAGTGAAAAAAGTTAGTCTGGAGCCCTGTCTGATTTTAGTGTTGTCGTCTTTAACTGCGTGACTATACGAATCCCAAAAAGTCATTTGTAAAATAAAGTTTAGTTCAGCAAATTAAAATGCTTTTTAGTCAAAGTGGTCTAAATTTGCAAATGGACAGCTTTACTTGATGTTTTTTTTTTAGACTGGCTGAACAAAGAGTTTCTCCCGGAGAACAGACGCAGACTGCAAGAGACTCACAGCTATCTGACAGAAGAGCTCAAAAAGTTGGGAATTCCTTTCCTGAACAGGAATGCTGGATTTTTTATCTGGGCTGATTTCAGCAAGGTAAGAGTAAAGGTCAAAGTACAGCCACTGTAGAAACATGACAGTGACTTCCATGTAAGGAGACTCGCTGTGTATGTAGATAAAAAAATGGCTCATTCTAAGATAATAAAAACAGTACAGTTTATATTGCAAGGTCTTTATATAATATAGCTGTGTATTATATGGCATTTTTGTCAATAAATCCCTCTAAAGTCGCGTTGTACGACGAGAGTAGGGTCGCGTTGTACGACGAGGGTAGCGTCGCGTTGTAAGATGAGAGTAGCGCAGCGTCGTACGACGAGAGTAGCGCAGCGTCGCGTTGTACGGCGAGAGTAGAGCAGCGTCGCGTTGTACGGCGAGAGTAGAGCAGCGTCGCGTTGTACGGCGAGAGTAGAGCAGCGTCGCGTTGTACGGCGATAGTAGAGCAGCGTCGCGTTGTACGGCGAGAGTAGCGTCGCGTCGTACGACGAGAGTAGCGTCGCGTCGCACGGCGAGAGTAGCGTCGCGTCGCGTCGCACGGCGAGAGTCGCGTCGCGTTGTACGGCGAGAGTAGAGCAGCGTCGCGCCGATTCTCAAGGTGGTTTAATGCATTAAGTCAGTGATATAAATTCACTTTACATTCTATATACATATACTATATTATGTATATACTATACATTCAGTCTATATTATTAATAAGAATGTATGGTTAAGCAGAGAAGCCCAGACCTTATGCTTGCCTGCACATAAAATGTTTTTATTAATAAATAATTTGCTGAATTTGGTGTTTTAATATCACTGTGTAAATGCATTAAGCCACCTTCAATGTTTTCTTTCGTGGTTTTATAAGGGAGTGCCCTTAACATAAAGCTTTCAGATTGTTGCTTTCATGAGAACACGCCTAAAGTGAAACTTAATAGTACTCGTTGCATTTATTGTAACGCTGGACCAGTTCAACAGAGAGCAAGACAACGGGATGTAAATTAAACAATTCTTTATTTCCATATAAAAAAAACGTCACAATATAAAACCGGTTACCCCACTTTTATTATTTGGGCAAACCGCAAGTAGGCAGGTGCTCAATAATAAGAGCCGCTCGGTGCCCAGTCCAGGAGCTCAGTCGGTCCGCCAAACGTGTCGTAATCACAGTCCAATATCACAGTGGCTCTATATAGCCAGCAGAATAAATGCCAGCGAGACGCACAGTACCAGCCAGCAAAAGGATTGCACGACAGGTCCTTGGCGGCTAAAATATTGTAATAGTTCACAAAGCCGCATAGGCCATACAATTAATATCGGCCACAGTGTGAAGAATCAGGAGCTCTCCTACCAACAAACAACATTCCTCACTAACTAATACATTTGCCTTTTATATGAGTGAGATTTTGCCTTTTACAAAATGCCTTTCTGAGCGCATCTCCCTCATATTGTTTTATTAATAAGACAGGTATGTAATTTGGTATCTGCTTTGCCGATTTGCTTGTTCCCATTATTCCAAAAACCAAAAATATTATCACTATATTCTCATTATACATTGACTTTATTTTGAAATTTTACGACTTTATTCTCGTTATATTGCAATTTTATTCTTAAAATTTAATTTATTTGTACTTTTTTTTTTACTTGTAGTTATATCTCGCATTATAATGAATTTAATCTTGAGATTGTTTTATTTTTTATTTAAGCTTGGCCCTATTCCTCCTTGGTATTTATTACTTGGCTGTAATTGTTTTTCTAATGTGTTTTTTAATTGTTTTTCTTGGGTACATAAATCACTGTATTTTTATATTAAAGTCATTGAGTTTAGATCTTTTTTAAGACCCCAATTCAGTTATAAAGTTAACTAGATTTCTTTTGTGATGTCCTTGTAGTATCTGAAAGAGATGACATTTGAAGAGGAGCTGTCTTTGTGGAGGTGTTTCATCAGACATAAGGTCGTCATCAGCTGCGGTCAGGCCTTTCACTGCGTGTCACCAGGCTGGTTTCGGGTCGTCTTCAGTGATCAACAGCACAAACTGAAGCAAGGTCTGTTTACATCTTATAGAGACCTAAAGTGTATCTACACTCTCATTCTCAGTATTAGTTACTCTTTACTATTAAAGGCGGGGTGCATGACCTCTGAAAGCTAATGTTGACATATGAAATCACCTAAACAAACACGGCCCTACCCCAATAGAATCTAGACCTTCTTTTGATAGACCCGCCCCACACCTACACAACCCAGGAAACAATGTTGGTAAGTAGACACGCCCCTTTCTGCTGATTGGCTAAAAGTGTGTTTTGGTACTTGGCAAGTGTTTTTCAAAAATCCTGCACCCTGCCTTTAACTAGTTACTAACAGATTGTATATTTGGACATTTATTCATTTAACATCCCTATTCTTCAGGTATTCAGAGGATCAAAAAGGCGTTGGATGAACTTCGTGGCTCCACCTCACGTAAGATGACGGCACACAGACAAGATGACACAAATGGGTCAGTGAGGCGGGAGGAAATAAAAAACATTAAACACGAATCCAAAGACACGTCAATCGAATCTGTATCTCCCCAAAGCCAACAGCCAATCGACAGGGGGTGCGTAAAAACAGAGCCTGTTTCATTGGCCGACGAGGACTTTGTATTTCTAAACGGCCAATCCTCTATCGGCTCGGAGAGTCTGGGCTCTCTGATCGGTACTCTTCGCCAGCAGATCCACGCGTCTGATTGGCTGGAGAAAAACAAACCTGAACTAGCTGATGGAGACGACCCAATGCAATTGAATGTTTTTATAGATCTGTTAAATAAAGCCAAAAAGTAGTTGGTACAGCACAATTGTAAATCTGACTACTTTAATGAATTTTGAGCTCTATTCCAGAAAAGACACTCAAGATTGTGAAATGGATCGTGTTGAATCACCACAGCAGTATATGAAAGTGTTGTTTTTTTGTCAGAAGTTGTGTTTTAAGATGGCTATCACAGTAATTCGAGATTGATCATTCAACGTTCTTATGTAAGATTTTTCTTTAATTTGATTTAAAGACGTCATATAATGAACAATCATAATTATTTGTTTTGTACTTAAAATGTTCTCCTCAGTAAGGTCCAAAAAAAGGTTTTCTAATGTCAAATACAGATTTATTCATATTGCCAAACTTATGTTTTTGTTATTTTTTTACTGTGTATAGCACCTAGTGCCAAGATCCAAATGGTTTGGGTTTATTGCCATTATAAGGTTATAAGATGACTCTGTTTATTTCAGTCCGATCTAAACCGTGACGCAATAAACAGCACAGAATGTTAAATCTGTCACAATTTACAGTCCTTCCAGATTAATGCAGAGTTTTTTGGTAATTGTTGGTGGCAAAAATCCTTGATCTTGCGGTAAATTTTTTTTAAAAATGCGATAGAATATGCGTGATTTTTATGCAATGAAATTGCGGGAACTTGCAAAAACTGCGGTTGGGGTTTGCAATGATGTTTACGTTGCGTAATTACGTAACTTCATAACGTTCCCATAGCAACAGGGGACATTGCTGCACTTGTGTGAAGTGAATGCAACATTTTTCAACTTTCTGCTAAGATATACGTGACTTTTTGCTACGAAAGTGCAGGGATTATGAAATTATGCAAGCCCCACATATTTTGCTCACGGAAATCTGCAATTTATGCAGCAAAAGTGCGCCGTATTAGAAAAAATATGGCCCCCGCATAAATATGCAGACTTTAGCTGATTATGCATTGGATCATGCGATCGCATAATCACGTTTTTCAGGAGGTCCTGAATATAAAAGCTTTATACAGAGATGTTATTGAACACAAACTATATTGGACCCGACAGCAACCTGCAGTGCATTTATAAATGCTAAGGTCTTAAAGCACAGTGGCAAAGTCACCAGTTTAATACTGATGAAAAAATTATAAACAGCTTAACTCTTTCCCCGCTATTGATGAGTCAACTCGTCAATAAAGAAAAAACGCTTCCCTGCCAATGACGCGTTTTTCTGGCAATCTGTACTTTCGCTATTATCCATCAGGTGGAGCTCTTACCCAACGTATAAAATCCGAAAGTATCCCCTTATGGCAAACTACGTGTATGTTTTGATCATCACTCTGAATCTAACCTCTATCAAAAGTCCTTCACAAAAATGCATTTAGCTCAAATTTTGGTCTTTTTAAGAAACCTGTCCATATTTGAAAGGTTATAAAAAGAGAACAAATGAGGGTCTGTTCTTTTCATTTGATATATTGTATGTTTATAGATTTAAAGAAGAACATTTTCTGGAAGGCATTAACATTTTTTGATAATCATAAAAAATGCTGGCTGGCTGGCAACTTAAAAAAAATGCTGGCAGGGAAAGAGTTAATAGTTGTTTTAGATGGCCCTGTTTCACAGACGAAGCTTAAATCAAGCCAGGATTAGGCCTGAGTTAAATTATATCATTTTAAATAGCTTTTAAATGTTGAGAAAAAATAATGCCACTGATATATTTTAAGATAAGTCCGTACAAGTGGTTTTAAGTTAAGATGGCTCAAAACCATTAATTGTAATCTTGGATTAGACTTAACCTTGTCTGTGAAACCAGGAAGAAGTCTTAACTTTACAAGAAGATCTTACTATAAATGCCTTGTTTTTGACATCCGAGTTAAATGTTTTCTTTGCTTCAGTTTTTCAAATTTTCTGTTTAATTTTTCAGATTTTTATGATTGTGGAGTGACTGAACGAATGAATCGACCTTACATTAAAATATTATGATACATTTTACATTTACGTTGTTTCCTATTTGTTTTTCTTGATCTGGGTTTGGCTTCAGGTAGATGTTTCCATCTTCACAATGATCAATGATGTCTAAATACACCCCTGATCTCAGATCTGGGGTGCAACGCGAGCCACAGGAACTTACCATTGACAGGGGTTTCCTGTGAAGCCCACTTTGCTGTGGAGAGGAGGGCTGTTTCTTTCCTTTGTCATTTACCCGTTACCGTGACGACACACAGCAGCCCATGTGATGCGTTGCCATGGTTACTGTGGTTCAGCCTCCAGTACTGCATACCACAATGACACAAATGTGAAAGTGTCTCTGAAGTTAAAAAAGTGAGGAACTATATTACATAGTCCACATATGAAACTCTCAATTTACTCAAACTCATGCCAAAATATATAATAAATGCAGACACTTTCCGTTTCAGTTTGTGCTTTGAAGACTTCAAATATACTGTATTTGAGCATCTGAATAAAAAAAAGAACATACTTTACTATTTTTTTAACTTTCTTGTAAAACAGTAAATTTGAAACTTTTAAGTATTAGGAATACTTCTGTTATTAAAGGGGCCGGGCTTACACACACTGTTAGTTTAGGACAGTTCTAGCGAAAACTTTACATTGGGTGCTGGTCTAATATATTTCTTAAGCATTGTCTATGAATTTGTGATGTATCAATCGCTAATTAAGATCAAAATATTAATAATTTTCTCTTACAAATGTATTGAATAATAATAATTTTATATTAAATTAATAATTATTAATTTTATATTAAAATGCTGTGGTCTTACATGGGACGCAACATGGTGAGGCATTCACCCTCCATTGAAGGGCACCTATTATGCAAAATCCACTTTTAAATGTGTTTACACACAAATATATGTTGGCAGTGTCTGAACACAACCACCCTACGAAAAAATCCATGCACTTCTTTTTTATGTAATCCCTATTAAACCAAAGCAGTCTCATTAGACATGCTGTTTTGATTCTCTCAACAATGTGATGTCACACCACCCATGGCCACTTAATGTCCCACTGAAACCCAGACCAAGGAACACTAATAGGAAACAATGTAAAATGTATTTTAATATTAGGTCAATTCAATTGTTTAGTTGATATGTCGTCTAACTGTGAGTTCACATCAGACGCGAGTTCAACAATTTGTCAAGTAGATTACATACAAAGTCAATGTAAAGACGCGATCAGACGTGTCCTCACATGGCGTGATGCCAATGACGTGATATTGGCGATGCGTTTGCTGTGAAAACACACGCTATTCACCTCAAACGCATCTTCGCCCAAGTTGGAAATTTTCAACTCAAGCTAAAAATTTTACATCAAGCGAGTAGCACGATGCCCAGCGTTTGGTGTGTATGTAGCATATATAACACAATAAATATTACACAGTGAAGTCATTTAGATTACTTTAAAGGGCACCTATTAATCCTGTTATTTTTTTCACAATGTCATATAAGTATCAGATGTGCCCAGAAAGTTTCTGTCAAGTTTTAGCTCAAAATACCCCATAGATGTGGATGCCGATAGCCCTTATTTGTTAGTATACTACACTGTAAAACCTAACAGTTAACTTAACTCAAACCATTTAAGTAAACCGGTTGCATTAGACCATTTAAGTTTTAAAACACATAAATTTAAGTACTGTGAACTTGAGTCATGTGCATTATGCACTTATATTTAAGTAGTGTGAACTTAAATATAAGTGCATAACTGCATATGACTCAATTTGTTTAAGTTCACAGTACTTAAATGTATGTTTAAGTTCACAGCACTAAAATGTATGTGTTTTTGAAACTAATGCAACTGGTTTACTTAAATGGTTTGAGTTCAGTTAACTTTTAGGTTTTACAGTGTACATATAGCACCAGTGTGTTCATGAAAACCAGAGTTTGATTCCCGTCTCTGAGGTACTTTGCCGATTCTCATCTCCACCCAATAATTTCCTGTCTAAGCTTTACTATACTGTCCAAATAAAGGCCAGAATAAAATTGCCAGAATAAAGGCCATTTTCTTAAAAAATCCAGATAATTTGAGCACCACCAAGTCATCCAAAATGTTGATGTCTTTCTTTGTTCAGTCGAGAGGAAATTATGTTTTTTTTTTTAGGAAAACATTCCAGGATTTTTCTAATTTTAATGGACTTTAATGGACACCAACACATAACACTTTACTCAACACTTAACAGTTTTTTTTCAACTGAGTTTCAAAGGACTCCAAATGATCCCAATCGAGGCATAAGGGTCTTATTTAGCGAAACGATTGTCATTTTTGACAAGAAAAATAAAAAATATGCACTTTTAAACCACAACTTCTCGTCTATCTCCGGTCCTGTGATGCACAGGCGCGACCTCAATCAAAACATTATCACGGCAAGAGGTCACGGATGATGTATGCGAAACTACGCCCCAGTGTTTACAAGTGTGGAGAAAGAGGACCGTTCCGACGTCGTTGTATGTCAAATTATATTAATTAATGTCTTTGTGTCAGTTTATTGTTTACAATGGTCCGCAAATGTGCGTTTCATATATGTAACACGTGACCTTTCTACGTCACTACGCAATAACATGAGGTTGCGCTGGCGCATCACATGACCAGAGGAAGATGAGAAGTTGTGGTTTAAAAGTGCATATTTTTTTATTTTTCATGTCAAAAATGACAATCGTTTCACTAGATAAGACCCTACCTCGTTTGGAATCGTTTAGCGTCCTTTGAAACTGCTGAAAAAAACTGTTACGTTTTGAGTTAAGTGTTACGTGTTGGTGTCCATTAAAGTCCATTAAAATGAGAAAAATCCTGGAATGTTTTCCTCAAAAAACATAATTTCTTCTCGACTGAACAAAGAAAGACATCAACATTTTGAATGACATGGTGGTGAGTAAATTATCTGCATTTTTTTAAGAAAATGGACTAATCCTTTAACATACCTAGTTCAGACAATGCCAACACACATTTATATTAGGGATGTCCCGATCAGGTTTTTTTGCCCTCGAGTCCGAGTCCAAGTCATTTGATTTTGAGTATCTGCCGATACCGAGTCCCGATCCGATACTTCTATAATACATAAAAAAAAAGAATAAAGAAGAGCGAAAAAACAGAACCAGTCCAGGATGTTCCTTATGTCATGCCGCACACATTGCTGTTTCTGTGTAGAGTCAAAAGAGTCTAACTCTGTGCCAGCGCATAACTACAGATGTGTTAAAAAATAATGAATATATACTATATATGTTCAGGGGTTAAATTGGGGTTTGTTTTGTGGGGAGGCTCTGTTTGGAGGGAGGGTTCGAGGGGTAACATGTTTAATCCTGATGACAGCAAAGCCACTGGGTGTGTTTCAATGACATTTTGTATCTCTGATAGGATTTTATAAGTTTCAGTTTTAAAGCTGTGCCACATGTTGACCCAAACTTTAAAACCTGAACTTTAAATAATGCAAATCTATGAGTCTGACACCCTATATGCATTTGGTGCACATGTCATTATGCACAATTGATCAAACTTTGAATGAAGTTATAAGACTTAACCTCCTTGACTCATTCTAGGCATAAGATAGACTACCCAAAAAGACTCAATTAACAAGAAAAACAACATACTGATTCAGCAATATATCTTATAAATTAGCCATAGATTCCCTAAGCTGGTCAGCAGTTAGTTATAAAATACCTATAGTTAGGTCGTGATTCATTTGTATAATCAAAATACATTATTTTATTAAACTATACAATCAGTTGTATCCAGTTATCTAGTTAACATTTTGTAATGAGATGAGTGACATGGCTATACATACTTTAATACTTTGTTTCTAGACTTCTATTAAGTTTTTTCGACATAGGCACCATTCTTACCTCTCTTTCTCTCATCTCTACAGTAATGTCAAATGATCCTGCGCGAATGCGCGTTCTTGAGGTTCTGAGTGAGACGCGGAGCTGCGTCTGAGCACATGTTGACAACGATCAACGCGTCGTTTAAATGAGCGGTAAAAACGCGGTTTTGTCGTGGGTTCCTTGCACGCACGAGTGTGAAGCCTATGAATGAAAGCACATCAATAGGCTTGTTCGACTTCATGCGGCGCCGCAACAATCGACAGCCGGGTGACGTCAAACTACCGCGAGAGTGATCCGCGAAATCATACGGAGGAGTTTGCTTTTAAATCGTTCTCGCGGAACTTTGACGTCATGTAGCACCACAAGAACCGGCAGCCGGATGAAGTCGAACAAGCCTATTCTCTTCAGTTCACACGCACCAGCGCAGCGCGTACACTGGCGCGGAGCAGCGCGAGAACTTAATGGATTTTAAACCCTGCATATGTATCCGAGTCCTGATCGGGAGGTAACGTCCGATTCCGATCGAGTCTGAAACCACGTGATCGGGGCCGATTTCCGATCACGTGATCGGATCGGGACATCCCTAATTTATATGTAAACACATTTAAAACTGGATTTTGCATAATAGGTGCCCTTTAATGGAGGGTGAATGCCCTGCCATGTTGAGTACCATGTAAGACCACAACATGACAGCGTTTTAATAAAAAACTGTATTTGTATTCAGCTGAATAGAGGAAGTTGTATACATCTAGAATGTGATAAGAAGGAATGCATCATGAGAATTTATGTGAACAGTTACTTTAAAGCAGTGGTTCTCAACCCTAGTCCTCAGGCCCCCCTCCCAGAATGTTTTAGATGTCTCCTGATATGAAACACCTGAATCCACTCATTAGACTCCTTCCAGAATGTTTGAAAAGTTTCCTTAATTAACACGCTAACAAGCTGATGAACTGAATCAGGTGTTTTATATATGGAGACATCTAAAATGTTCTGGGAGGGGGGCCTGAGGACTGGAGTTGAGAACCACTGCTTTAAAGGGATAGTTCACCTGAAAATTTAAGTTCTCCTGTTGTTATAAACCTGTATGAGTTTCTTTAGTCTGTTGAACCCAAAAGAAGATATTTTGATAATTGATGGTAAGCACACAGTAGACTGTACCCATTGACTTTCATACTATTTGTTATTCCTATGGAAGTGAATGGGTATAGTCTGGGAGACTGTGTGCTTATCTGTCCCTGTTTCATAATAGTACAGTAGATACACGGCATATGTTCAGAGCAAAAACAGTGAATTGGTTTCACTTTCCAAACCGCAGCAAGGGTTTCTAGGGGAATTTAACCGCACTGTTTGTATGCATGTGATGGTGGGAGTTTCCACTTTGTGTGGGTCTCCACTGTGGGACGAGGGAAATCTTTTCAGTGTCGTATTACAGCCCCGTGAGAGGGAAGTGTGAATGATACTTCTGTACATCCTCATGTTAACCTCTCTGATTCACTTGATATTTCAGTGTGATCGTGTGAGCAGCTGCTGATATTGCGTGTTCGTCGTATCGGTAAATTAACATTTTAACAACACTTTAATTTATTAAGGAGCCACTTAAGGTAAGAAAACCATGAACAGTTTTTTTGTTTTAACCAGCTATAATATTTAATGACTTAAAATTTTACCGAAGTTTATTAGCTGTAAAAACAATACAGTTAACCATTCAAGTTTTCTCTCATTAGAATAATGAAAGGACCAGAACTGGATGACTCCAGGAGTCGATTTCGATTTACACAATCATGTGTTGGTCTGATGGGTTGTTTGTGCATCAGCTATGCTATCTGGGCTCCACAGTGGCTGGACAACAGGGGTCTGTGGTCCTCGGGCAATGAGACGAGCCCTGATGATAGCTGGACTGATGAGGACATCGATAAAGGTAAAGTGTGATTCCTCTGATATAGTTTTGAACTATATAAATATGACATAAAATCTACAAAATGTTTATTGTTGGTTTGTATTGTAGTAGAGAAGACTTATCTTTTTGAAATGTATATTTATTAGTAATACCGTCAGACATTTAAGTGAGCTCCTGTTATGTGTTTGTACATCTTTTGATTATAACAAAAAAATTTGCAAGCTTCGACCCAAATAAAAGGGCACATTTTTCTCCAAAAGTGTGCTAGATATTTCTAAACATCACGTGTCTTGGTTATTTTAACTTTACATGTCATGTATTGTGGTTAAGTGTTCATTTGTAGGGGTTTTTATGGTCTGGTGGGCTGCAGCAGACAGGCTGTGACATGCTACGTTTTTCACATTTTTTTATTAGTTGTAGCCTGTCTGTTTTTCCCCAGTGTTCTTCTTTTTAGTCATCGGATGATAACATTAAAATGAAAAGAATGATCTCATATGGACAGTATTAAACTAAATATAACACTTTCAAAAATAAAAGTGCTTAAAAGGGGGAACAGTGATAACATTGAAGAACCATTGGTAAAAAATAACTTAAAGGGACACTTCACTTTTTTAAAATATGCTCATTTTCCAGCTACCATTTGATTTAAGTTAAACATTTGATTTTTACCATTTTGGAGTCCATTCAGCTGATCTTCGGGTCTGGCGCTACCACTTTTAGCATAGCTTAGCACAATCTATTGAATCTGATTAGACCATTAGCATTGCGCTAAAAATACCCAAAGAGTTTTGATATTTTTCCTATTTAAAACTTGACTCTTCTATAGTTACATCGTGTACTAAGACAGACGGAAAATTTAAAGTTTGCGATTTTCTAGGGGACTATTTTCGGGCACTGCGTAATATCATTGCGCCTGCTGCAGCCATGTTATGGCAGCAAAGTCCTTGATTTTTACGCCAGAATGAGAGTTTAGTTAGCAACTTTTAATTTTCCGTCAGTCTTTGTACACGATGTAACTACAGAAGAGTCAAGTTTTAAATGCCTAGTAGTAATAGTTTTTAAAAAAAGTAATAGTTTTAAAAATATCTAAACACTTTTGTTATTTTTGACCGTGATGCTAATGGTCTAATCGGAGTAAATGGATTGTGCTAAGCTATGATAAAAGTGGTAACGCCAGACCGGGAGATCGACTGAATGGATTCCAAAACAGTAAAATGAGCCTATTTTCCAAAAAGTGAAGTGTCCCTTTATGTTCCCTGCCTATGTGAAATAGGAAGGGTTTTTTATGTTTATGGTTCTTTATGGAACCATTCATCCAAAAATTGTTCTTCTATGGCATCTACTTGTTAAGTCAGGACCTAAGGAATCCTATTTCCAGGTCCAAGCGTGCACTAATACCAATAAAGGATTTTATTTAAACAACCATTTTTGAGCATTATTTATTTATTTATATCACATATGTAAGCAAATATTTTATAAACTCTCTAGGCTCACAGAATCACAAGCAACAATACACCGTATTAATAATTTGTAAAAAAAAAAAAAATCCATGTCCAAGAGTCCATGTCTGGTCATCTCAGATTTTGTAATGGATAATATTTAGGATAGAGTTTTTTTTATATTTTTGCATTATGATACAAGTGTATATTAGCATGATTTTTGTAATTTCTCTAAATGGAAATCGTTTGGACCCAGAAGCGTTGCATGACGTCATACTTAACAACCGGATAAGAGTGTAGGTTGCATGTTTTTTAGAAAAGCCTTATGAAGGTCCATGAAGTTTACAAGTACATGCACTTAGTACACTCAAGGTACAAAAAGGTACAAAGGTTGTCACTGGGCTGGTACCTTTTCAAAAAGTACACTTCTGTACCTAAAAGGTGCATATTGGTACCTTACACTGCAAAACACACTATGTATTTTCTTAATGAGCAAAATGACCCAAGAATATAAGTGTAATGTTTAGACAAGAAATATTAAATTTAAGTAGATTTGCGCTTAAAACAAGCTAAATAATCTTAAAATAAGTTAACTTTTTCTTAAACACTTAATTCAAGAAATATGCATTCTTTTCCCATTGGCCCATTCCCATTTTTTTTTTAGCACAAATTCACTTAAATTTGACTTTTTTTTGTCCAAACACTAAACTTATTTTCTTATGTCATTTTGCTCATCAAGGAAATGCATCTTGTTTTAAGAACTTGTAGGTACTAAAAACAAGAAAAATACACAAAGTAAGAATTTATTTTCATTTCATAATTTTTTGCAATGTAGAGGTACATACAGGTTCCTCAAAGGTACATATCTTTACCAAAACGGTACATATATGGATATATTTAAAAGGAACCATCCCAGTGACACTGAAATAAGTAGTGTATTTCAGTGACCAAGTTTAGGGCCCAAGTTTTTTTTTTACAATATCATGGGTTGTCCCCCAATAAAGTCCCTAAATCTAGATTTTAGTAATGTGTGAGTAATGCTTCTGTATCAAGTTCAATATTCGAGTTGTTTAGGTGCATCTCATTTAAACATTCCTCTTATTTCTTTTGGTCCCTCTTAGTCCTTGAAGCTGAAAGGGTCTTTGCAATAGTCGCCTTCCTGATGTCTGTGAGTTCTGGAGTGCTGTGTCTCATGTTCGCCCTCTGCTGGACAAATCAGACTGTGCGTTCTTACTCTAACACGCGCTCACTGCTGATAGTGGGCCAGGCACTTGACCCCACCACCCTGCTGCTCTTCACACTTGTACCAACAGGTCTGTACTATCGTTTTTAACATTTAAAAAAATAAAGGATTCTCAGAATCTTCATTTACAGGAATTATGATTACATAAAAAATCCAAAGTTTATTTGGAGAACCAAAAATGGTTCTTCGGTATAGAAGGGGTTTTCCATATGAATGTTTATTAACAATCATATATTTGCTCCACAGGGTTCTTCTTTTTTATAACCTGGGCTCTTTTTACCCATCAACATATTGGTGAAATCCGAGATGACATCACTCGACTCGGACCGTCCTTTTGGCTGGGAGTCTTTGGCTGGGCTTTGCTTCTGGCTGTACTGCCGGTAATCTTCCTGGTGGAGAAAGTGGTGGTTCCGGACATTTTGCCAGACCTCATAAAGTCAGCCGATACATGGTGGAAAGCCCCGGAGGTCGCGTACGCAAGATCCTTAAGTGAATGTTACCAACATTCACATCACAAGCCTCATGCTGACTTTAAAAGGTACAAGTCAGTGCCCTAAAAAAGGGGGAGATGAGATGATATGAAAAAAGTCAGTGCCTGATGGGTGATCTGTCGAAAGCTGGACACATCACTCCGAGCATTTTCAGTCAGAACCTGCACCTGTACCTGCTGTCTGGAGTCCCAAAGCTTGTGTTAAAATGTATTGGCTTTGACAGTGTTGTAACTGTTTGACACTGAGGATGGATGTGTCAGATTATGGACCATCAGGGGTGTGAAACAAAGCTAAAAAGGAAGTACCAGTTGCAAATAGACTTGTTACAAAGTTTTCTGCTGTTTGTGTAACTGAATGTCTGCTTCTCTTACATTATCTGTTTAATTTATATATATGATGAGTATATTAACACTATGTGCAGAGTTGAAATCTGATTCATGATCTGCTGCAGAATTGTGACCCTTGATTTCACATTGATTTAAATCTATGACCTTACTCAGTCAATATTAAATATATCAAGGTTATGTTTTCACAAAATGTTCTTTACATTATGTAGGATGATATTATGTACAAAACTGTAAATCACAAAAAAATACTTCAGATGGGTTTTCACCTATTTTTTACAGTGGTTTTCACAGACTGGTCACATTTTTCTTATTTGTTTATTTTTATTTAAACGGCGTCCTCTGCTGGTAGTGCTACAAAGAACACTCTGTTATGCCTAGAAGTCTACAATAAAAACCTAAACACATAAGCTTAACATTCTGCATGCAAAAAAATTAGTGTATCGATTTGCATCATCTTGAGAATATTTGTATTGGTTTTTTTTACAGATATCAATAAATGAAAATGTACATACAGTATAAAGTTGAATTAATCATATCATCATACATCACATTTGTGTTATCATCACGTTTGTGTCATTATAACAAAATGGCAACCCTTAAATTGGATGATAGCACTGTAAAATAATTTTCAGCAGGAAGAGGTGCCTATAAATACCAGTCCCTCACCTCTGTCTTTTTGCAGCATCCCTCCTCCTCCCCATCACCTCACTCTCAACTAGTTTCATTTGTCCAAGTTAAAGAGGGGGAGTACTCTGGGTTCTGGCTAAAAATACGAGCTTGGAGCCTTCTCCTTGGACAGCAGGGCAAATTTGTTTTATCTCATTACCTATTGATTACATGTTAATACAAACTCGTGAAACTTCCGATAAACTCTGCAAAGAATCAAAAACAACAACAGAGTCCTTATAAAGTAGTTTATTTCTGATAATAACATGCAAAATAAACAAAAAGAAGACTACCTTAGTCAAATCATAGCTAAAGCATATCAAAAACTACACTGAGGTTACTGTTACTAGTTTTATTTTGTAAAGATAAAGACTTGTAAATGTTTAATGTCCATTTAACTTTGAACAAGCTTTTGCCAGTAAATAACATCAATTTAAATCTACAGTAAGTAACTGGCAACCAGCTGCATAAATTACAGCTAATTTTTTAAAGTGTAGGAAACCAAAACATTTATTTTCGACGAGCTATTTGTTTCCAGAGTTCAGTTTAGACACTAGCCAGACGATTAAACTGAGACTGGAATTAAAGATACAATTTGTAGAATCTGCCGCTAGAGGGCATATGATCAAAACAATGACGTAGATTAAAGGTGGGGTACACGATCTCTGAAAGCCAATGTTGACATTTGAAGTCACCTAAACAAACACGCCCCTACCCTAATAGAATCTGGCCTTTCTTTTGATAGACCCGCCCCACACATACGCAACCCAGGCAAAAGGTGTGTTCGAGATCATCCGGCGATTGGCGAGGTTTGCCGCTTGCAGTCGAGGGAGGAGCTGAAGACGGAGCCGTCAAGCCGGACACCTGCTGCTTGCCGTAGTGACGTGTCCGCCGTGTTTCCTTGTTTTTAATAGCGTATGAAGTGAATTAGATGCCGAATTTGATAAAAACAAATCTTTTAATAAAAAGTTGCAACCAGAAACATTTTATATCGAATATTTTAATTGCTGCTTATACTGTATGCCCCGAAAATAACGTGAAACAAGCCTATATTATTAAAATACCAATAGTGTTTGTAATTTTCATTTTTATTTTATTACACGACACAATATAACATATTTAAGCATATTAACGTGTTTTTTCCTGTTTTAAAACATGAATTTATTATGTTTATTAGTGGAACTAAAGGTTGGATTAAACTTGAAACGCACATGATCATTTTCATCAGTGAGGCGACCAATCACGTAAAGCTGTGTCGTCATCAAATTACTAACCGAAATGCACTGCTTCAAGTCAGCCGCCGATCGGTCTGCGCAGCGCCGCATGAAGTCGAACACACCTAATGATGTCGGTTAGGAGACACGCCCCTTACTGCTGATTGGCAACAAGTGTGTTTTGCTACTCGGCCTGACTCCCTTTTCCAAAGTGTTTTTCAAAAATCGTGCACCCCACCTTTAATGATGCTCTAAAGCAACGTGGAATGATGGGATTTGGTGTCTTTAACTCAACGGCTGATGGCCATCAATCTGACGGAAACGAGAAATCATTTATATAATATATTTTCACAAAATGTTCTTTACATTATGTAGGATGATTTTACGTAGAACACAGTAAATCACAAAAACTTGCTGGGTTTTCAGAGACTCAGTCACAAAGTGTAATTTTTGGGTGTACTATCTCTTTAATTCACTGAAACACCATACATCCATAACTAGATCACCCTACTAAAAAAGGTGAGCTTGGTTTAGCTGGTTTCTCAACTTGGTTAGCTGGTGCAGCAAAATGGTCTAGCTGTGTTTTGGTCATTTTTTAAGGTTGACTATAGCTTTGACAGCCCTGACGATTACTACAGTATTACTACAGTTTAAAACATGTTATGGTTTTTAGCTTTTCAGTAGGGCATGCATTTTTTTTGCAAAGACAAACAGAGGAGAAAAAACACAGAGATTTCTCAACCCATAGTGTTTACTTCTCATCCCACCCATGTACAGATGAATGAAGTGTCTTTGCTAATTGTGCATTAATCAGGTGCAGGTTGAAACAGAAGGCAGTTTCACCCTTTTAGCGGTGTCTAATGGGTTTGTTATTAAATCTACAGAGGACTGTTTTTTCATTTACTATCAGAAAATCTCATAATTGGTCCTCTGATCAGAACTTGAGTGTCCTTGAAGGCTGTGACAGCAGGGAGTCTGATAGTTAACATTGCCTTCTTCCCGATGGGAGTGTGAAAGACACTCGAGTCTGTTTGAAGGAGGTTTGAATTGTGTGCGTGTGTGCACTTATAATATATAAAGGTTTGAGGAAATGTTTCAGCAGGACACAACTCTCTCTCTTTCTGAGGATCTCATCTGTCCACACAATGCTAACCTGCATGGGCACGTTTTCATGATGTGCTTAACTTTATATTTATAAAATAAAGATTCTAGTAAGAGAGGAGACAGCTACGGCCAAATCTCGCGAGATGATGTAATTTAAGGGTTAGGTTTTGGAGGGACGATTAGGATGAAACAGCGGTTCTGGCTAGATAGGACACAGCTAAGACATAAATTCGGTTTAGAGTTAGGTTAGGGGGTAGGATTAATCACAGCGCTCATCCGACGAGATTTCGCCCGTAGCTGTGTCCCTTCTAGACACAACTGGACCCATGCTGAGATTGTCTTACAGCGCCACCTTCAGGCACCATGAATAAACTGCAGTAACTGTATTATGTAGGTTTAAATCAGTGAATAGATAAAAATATAGAAATGTCTTATTGTTTGCCAAATCAATCAAATAGAAAATTATAATATTCCTATGCCAACAAAGGAACTGTTTTTGTAGCAATTTCTTCTAAGATATGCATGTTGTTTAAACAGCAAATCTCTCCTCTCACCTAATCACACCTTGCAGGTAAAATATGTTTCTCCGGTCGTTGTAATAATTATAATATATCATTAGAGAAGGATATTGTTTTGAGACCAAACGTAATTTCATTTTGGAATCAGTTTGTGAGTGATTAACTGGAAAAAAGTCTGCCTTCTGCCCTATCACTATCTCTTAAAGGGATAGTTCAGCCAAAAATGAAACTTCTGTCATCATTTACTCATTCTCATGTTGTTAAAAACCTGTATTAATATCTTTGTTCTAATGAACACAAAGGGAGATATGTTGAGGAATGTTTGTAATCAAACCATTCATGGACCCCATTCACTTCTATAGTAGGAAAAAATAATAGTATGGAAGTAAATGGGGTCCACGAACAGTTTGGTTGCAAGCATTTCTCAAGTATCTTCCTTTCTGTTCATCAGAACAAATACATTTATACGGGTTTGTAACAACACGAGAGTGAGTAAATGATGACAGAATTTTCATTTTTGGCTGAACTATCCCTTTAACAAACAAGGTTAAACAAGTGTCTTTGAAACTCCTTCACGGAATATATCTGGCTAAACATTATTTAAACAAATGATATAGATGAAAGTTGTAGCTTTTGCAAGCAGAAGCCAGAGACAGCTATTCAATTATTTTGGCACTGTCCTTATGTCTCTCCTTTCTGGCAAAATGTACTTAATGTTATTGTTGACAATGTTAAAGTAAATTGTACTTTACTTAACTTTTATCATTTTTAACCCATACTTATTTTAATATTTTTTATTTTTATGGCAAAATTTCACATTTAAAAATGAAGTGAAATTTTATATTAATTTATAGTGCCCTAAAAAAAACCCCGCTATTCATATTTTACAAGTACTCTCTTCAAAGTATTTTTATAATATTGTTTGTAATTGATTCCTCCCCCATAGCTCTTGAAATGTTACTTCAACAGTTTCATTGTGTTGTATTTACACTCATTGTTTGCTTATATTTTCTCATCTTTAATAAAAAAAAATGAGAAAAAAATGTAGGGTGGGAATTTATCCATCGAGAATTATTTGGATTGGAAGTTGGGTCATGTTGCTATTTGCTAATCGCTGCAATCTTTTCCCGGGCCACGCCTTCGAGACGTTCCTCGTGACCGGAAGTAAAGAGAGATCGTCGAGGAGGGTGGGTAGGAGCTTTATACGACCCTGGGTAGGAGATAGCGTTTTTGATTAAATATTCACATGAAAGGGCACATGAACAACAATGAGAAGCACACAGATATGCAATTTGTAAAAAACACAATATTCCTAAAAAATTAAAGTTTTTGATTCCAATTTCATAGCAACTTTACTTTACACTCTTACTGTATTACACTAGGGATATAAGTTACGATTTTCCTCATAAAAATACATTGTTATTTATTTTCCTAGTTTCTAGTTACTTTTTAAATGATTTAATCTAAATATGCGAAATTTGTTTAGAATTTTTGCTCTATTTATGAATGTAAAAATAAGATTTTAAGAAAATTGTTTTTAAAATTATGCTATAATTACATTTACATTAAAGCATCTAGCAGACGCGTATCTTAAGCATACTTTCTTTTTCATAGTACACATCATACCACAAATGGACCATATGGTGCTTTGGCAGGAACTGTGGTTCAGTTTTATTCTCAAAAATAAGCTCTGAGTCATTGCATTGGCAAAACAGAGACTTCACGTTGAAACGGATCTTCATTCAGTGTTTTAAGGGTATTTCAAGGCACTAAGTAATAGGCTTACTGAGTTACCATGACCACTTCCAGTTAAGCCTAAACTTGGTTCAGTAATTCTCGGAGGCGAGCACTTTAACGGCGCTCCGTCAGCCGTGCCAGTGAGATTGATTGGCAGCGAGGAGACGCCCACTCGCTCGGTAAGCGTTGCTACGCGAGGCCTCGGCCCTGGCGACACTCTTCATATCAATTAAAGCCCAATTAGGGATCCATGTTCTGCTAATTATGGCACGCTTTACATTCCCAGAATAAAGTGAGCGTGTGTTTACTGAGATAAATAAATAAAGACACGGGCTGCCGAGGCGAACCGACCTTAATCAGATTTTCAGAGCTGTCTCTGTCTGTGCGCGCGCGCGTGTGTGTGCGTTTCTGTGAATGAAACAGGGTGTAAGTACGCGATCTGGCCTTTTGGTGACAGTATTGTAACGTGTGTTAGGAAACCGGCTCGCCAATTCCCCGTATCATTTCTTCCGATTTGACAAATAATGAAATCAGGGAGGGTTGTTTCATGCTGGGAGGTTGTTTGCTTGCTTGTGTGTGTGCGCGCGGGCGCGTGTATGCGTGTTAGTGATGGCGAAAAAACTGTGCTTATCTACATATGTGCTTCTGTTTAGGCTGATGTGATGAAATTACGTCTAAAAACCACACCATTCAGCATTCAGAAATGTAATAAATAATTTAGATAATATGCTGTGTTTTTTATGAAATGTTCAGGTTTTTTTTAGTCAGGCATTTTGGCTTCAACCACAAAGACAGCAGAGATGGAGACGGTCAAAATATGATTTGAGATATGAAGTGAACCCGAGAGGAGACAGGTGAGAGGTGTAACAGAATTGAAATCTTTCGGTTGACGGCTCATTAGATTTAGTAATTTACCCCTAGCGTGCCCTTGTTCCCTGACTTTCAACTTGCGAAAAATCCTGTTTTAAGTTTCTCTCCGGTCTTGACAGAGACAGAATTAAGACTATTTTTTCCACATGTCGTCCCTGCTGGTTAATCGTGTCTAGCCTCAGAGTCGAGATCAATCAGAGCTAGTGAGACTGGTCCTGATATTGGTCATTTTTATGGCTAGTCTTATGTAATATGTCTGACTTATCATCTGCACCACTAGCGGCTGGTATCGATCAAACTCTTTCTTTTTAGCACACCAGAGTTTTATTATCTGAAACCAAGAGAAGTGCTTTGGGATTGAGCTGGGACTAATCCACCAACAAAGCCTAGATCTGTCACCCGTATCATCTGTTATGTAATGTTAAAGGGAGATAGTAGAGTCGCCGCTGTTCACTTTGTACTGGGATTAGTTGGTTTAAAATAAAGCTTTGGTTCAGATGTTAATTCGGTGTTTGTGCTCTCCAAACTTTTACAATATTTAACCCCAATAGGCATACAAGTGGCTCAGTTTGTTTATGAAAACTCACAATGGGAGTCAAAAAAGACCATCCTGGTTCCTTTTTAATGTTTGTGGTATGGTTTTCCATCCGTTTTATCATCCGTCAGGCGGAAAATGTAATAGCATTCTTCTTATCGAGCTCCGTGATTCGAGGTATCATTCACATCTGTAGCACAAGCAGTACACGCTGAACTAATCCTTTGGATGTATCAAATAAAGTTTTTCCCTTTTACAGGTTTGCGATAAAGCTTTCGGTTTAAAGATGCTGATGAAGGTCGCATTTACATGACACGGCGCTTTTTGATGGGAACATATCCTTACACAGCATAAAAGACTTCTGAAATGTGTAACTTGTAGAAACATCTGATTTATTATTTATAGATCAGGCCACTGGTATTGCTTGAAGTTCTGTCCGTTCGTAAACATTTCGTAATCAATCCTTCGTGAAAATTGAAATCGTAAACATTTCTTTCCGAAAGATTCGGATCCCTTTCACACACACGCCTTTCGCAAACAAACCGTAATCATTTTTGAGATTGGTGTCCATTTTATGCCACCTTTGCTAATATTTTGGGTTATGTACTTGCAGTTAACAGATGTGGACGATGTCTTTGTATAATCTTTATTATACATCTAAAGCCAGAAACATAATGTGGATTCTTGTTGTTGTAAAAAAAAAAACATACAGTTATGTTAAAAGTTTAAAGGGACACTCCACTTTTTAAACTCCCCTTAAACATTTGATTTTTACGGTTTTGGAATCCATTCAGCTGATCTCCTGGTCTGGCGGTACCATTTTTAGCATAGCTTAGCATAATTCATTGAATCTGATTAGACCATTAGCATCATGCTAAAAATAACCAAAGAGTTTCAATATTTGTCCTATTTAAAACTTGACTCTTCTGTAGTTTCATCATGTACTAAGACCGACGGAAAATTAAAAAATTAATATTACGCAGCACCTGAAAATAGTCCCCTGCTATCCAGTATAAAGTAACCATGGGGACTATTTTCGGGCAGTGTGTAAAATCACTACACCTGCTGCATCCATGTTAAAGCAGCAAAATACTTGGTTATTACACCAGAATAGGGGTATAGTTCCTACCCATATTGGCCTAGAAAATCGCAACTTTTTTGTCTGTCTAAGTACACAATGTAACTACAGAAGAGTCAAGTTTTAAATAGGTAAAATATTGACACTCTTTGGTTATTTTTATTGCGATGCTAATGGTCTAATCAGATTCAATGGATTATGCTAAGCTATGCTAAAAGTGATACCACCAGACCCGGAGATCAGCTGAATGGATTCCAAAACTGCAAAAATCAAATTTTTTACTCTAGGGGAACTGGAAAATTAGCATATTTTCAAAAAAAGTGGAGTATCCCTTTAACTAACTCGTCCATAAAGGCTTCTCAACCACTGGGTTGCGAGATCTTTTCTGTCATGTATATAAATGAACAATTAGATTCAGAAGTGTGTATTTGCAGTGTTTGGGTCAACAGTGACCTCTATCACTAGCTGAGTTTCCATCACACTGATTTTATGCACAGGTATCGCATAAGAAATCAGTGATGGAAACACTAAAAATCCCTTAATTTGCCAAAAATTTTTTATGATCGCTTAAGGTGGTTTTTTACTTATACATAAAAGCGTAAATGCGAATAATGGGAGACAAAAATGCATTTGCCGAATACATTCTAAAGTAGCAAACATTAAACCCACGTGACTGATCGTCTAGCTGTATCAGCTGATGTTGTTTTTCCCATATGTGGGGCTCGATGTTGTCACAGTGCCCTTGCTGCTAGTGCCTGCATCAAAAATGCTAAATTGCGCATTTCGAAAGCTACCGTACAACGCCATTTTTTACTTGATTAGTGCATGTTTCAGGTTATGTTGAGGTTAAGCTTGTGTATTTGGTATGTTGCGTACCGGCAGGTGTTATAAACTGAGGTTGTTTATTTAGACTCATACAAGCGTGTGTTTGCGTTTCGGCAAATTACACTTCTTGTACATTTCTCTCATGTAAAACTGCAAACCCTTTACTCTTGCAGCTGTTTAGCATGTTTCTATAGCGCATCAAAATCATCTACTGCTAATTGTGATGGACAGCCGACGACAGGAAGTGGGCGTTTCACGGCACCGGTGACAAGTCTGTGACAGATTAGAGTGGGCGTGTTTTTGAAGCGTGTGTTGCTGGTAATCATCCTGACATTGAAGGGTCGTGTGTTTACGTCTGTGTACGACGTGTATCTTGTCCCGCAGATGTTTGTACTGCTTCACTGCAAAGTTTGATGTTTTTAAACATTACTTTGCTGACTTTCTTTGAATGGCAGCTTTAAAGACGCACGTGGTTTATCAGACAGGCAATGCTAATCAGACAGACAGGCCGGAGTAGTCTGGTGAATCTCTCCCTCTCTCGATTTCGTCTCTCTGGGCTGTGATAGCGGATAAAAGGATTTGATTTGTAGTGTAAGGTGAGCCAGAGATTAAATGGTAACTTGACTGTCAGAGTGCCTGCGACATGGCCAACACACACGTGCTGTTGAACGTCGTCCAGCGGTGTGTCCGCCGTGTCACTTTGGCCTGATCCTGGAAGCTGCTTACCGCAAATCGAATCTATTCCGGCCACATCTTTGTATCTAACGAAATAAACAGCTCGCACTTTCCTCTTCCACCCCTCATCCATCTGCAGATCGCTTAGTGGAAGAGAATGAAAAGCCATTTGTATTAGAGCGATGCACTCCCCGGGGTGCCAAGAGAGGAAAGGAGAGAAAAGGCAACGATGAACACGAAGAGGGAAAGGGTATTTCCTTTCATCATCACAATAAGTGGACTATTTTGCCATGTGTGGTTGCCATTCTTTCACAGCCACAGATCAGTTCAATTTTAGGCAATCAGTCTGTCAAACACACAGCAAGTGGTCTCTCTCTTTATGCCTTTGCTTCAATAACTGAGTCAGGTCAGTGTTGTCCTGTCATGTCAAATTTGCTCGATTCAAACCTTGGCATGAGAAAAAAGCGCTGTTTTCAGGTCAAATTTTGTATTAATTTTATAAAACATTTCTCCTAGACAGCAGTGCCCAACTGAGATTTTCTTTTTGAGTCTCCTGCTATTTAGAATTTACTTTAAATGGGACATTTTACAGGCCCTTTTTAAATGTCAAATAAATCTTTGGTGTCCCCAGTGTACATATGTGAAGTTTTAGCTTAAAATATCATATAGATAATTTATTATAGCATGTTAAAATTGCCACTTTGTGAGCACTTGTTTTGGGCGTGTCCTTTTAAATGCAAATGAGCTGATCTCTGCACTAAATGGCAGTGCTGTGGTTGGATAGTGCAGATTAAGGGGCGGTATTATCCCCTTCTGACATCACAAGGGGAGGCAAATTTTTATGACTTCTTTTTTCACGTGCTTGCAGAGAATGGTTTACCAAAACTAAGTTACTGGGTTGTTTTCACATTTTCTAGGTTGATAGAAGCACTGGGGACCCAATTATAGCACTTAAACATGGAAAAAGTCTGATTTTCATGATATGTCCCCTTTAAGTAAAGGCCCCAGTATTTTGTCCATTGAATTTTAGAAGTGAGCTCTGACTTTCTAAAATGTCCAGAGTCTATGCTCAAAAATAAGAGATTTCAATATGAAAGTCAAATATACTAAACTGTAAAAAAAAATGCATTAAAGCAACACTAAAGAACTCTGGCTCTTTGCTCCCCCTACAGGTTAGAAGCGTAATTGTTCATTACCACTGTCATAAATACTGAGGCATAGCTGGCTCTGATTGGATTGTAGGTCTGCCGTAAAGCAAGTTTTTGTAGTATTCACTCGGACTACAGGACCACTACCCGACGTTTGGAAACTTCTTTAGTGCGGTTTTGGTCGATAGAGGGCTGCAAAGCGAATGTGAAAGTGCTGTTCACCCTGTTTAGAGTGGATGAACGACTGAAACTGTTTTGGAAGCGTTATTTTAAGGTAAAAAAAACTCTTTGGTGTTGCTTTAAAACAACTTGGTTAAAAACAAATTTAACCTACTGTAAAAAAAATGCACTTACATTTACAAGTACAATTTATTGTATTGACTAGTGATGAGTCGATGCGATTTATAAAATTACATAACTAAAGCAAATTCTATAAAACTTACAGCAAATCATCACTTGTCAAAATAGTTGAAATTACTTGTAAATCCTAGTTCACGTGGATGTGTTTGCGTGGTTTATGGTTATTTCCACATATTGTACATTTTTGTAGCTCTGATTTCACTCATCGATTTGAATGAATGCTGTGTCCCCAATTGGCCAGCTAATCTGTATCTTGTGATTGGCCTGAATACCTCTGACGTTAGCCGGAAATGTGACGCTCCTTACCATGTTTGAAAGATTCGGTCACAATGCAATGCTAACAGGAGTTAACTTACAGGCTAAGTCCAAAGCGGGAGGAATTATGATAATGTCGGTCTTTACTACATTACCAATCCCAGGAAGTAAACGATGCCTACAATCTGTGTGTTTGTTGTAGTCCAAAAAAAGAGATTAAAGGGATAGTTCGGCAAAAAATGATATTAAACCCATGATTAACTCACCCCCAAGCTGTCCGAGTTGCATATGTCCATCGTTTTTCAGACAAACACATTTTCGGATATTTTAGAAAATGTTTTAGATCTTTCAGTTGATTAAATGTAATGTTACGGGGTCCATCCATAGTCCACGACCTTCAAGTCCAAAAAAAGTGCGTCCATCCTTCACAAATTAAATCCAAACGGCTCCAGGATGATAAACAAAGGTCTTCTGAGGGTAATCCGCACGGTGTTGTTGTAGAAATATCCATATTTAAAACTTTATTAACGAAAATAAATACCTTCCGGTAGCGCCGCCATCTTAGTCGCGTCCGCATTCAGGATGAGAGCTTACGCAGCCTACGGAGGCTACTCTGCTGCTGCTCTGTGCCCCCGCCCTCCGAATTTGTCATACGTCACTAAGAAAAGTGCGTACACTACGCTAATACTCTCTCCTGAATGCGGACGCGACTAAGATGGCGGCGCTAACGGAAGGTATTTATTTTCGTTAAAAATGTGTAGATTTTACATCAATGCTGCATTTTTTACATTGTAGATATAATTTGTTTTTCTAAAGATTTTTTTTAGAGAAAAAAATCAAAAACCACTTTTATCAAACAAGGGTTTTGTGATAAAATGCGTAGAAAGTTTTTTTTTAACTACTTCGGAACTACACTTCGCTGTCTATTTTCTCATGCCAGGTCTGAATTTGTTCCAAATAAGGTAATCAAATATTTCAAATCAATGTTTCCTGTCCATATATTTACTCATACATAACAATGTATTAAAGGTGCCAAGGAATGCATATCCAGAAACATGTCTTATTTAAAAGGGTCATGAATAATTATGTTTAGCTCTGCTCTGATTGGCTGTCAGTCAGTAGCTGGTCAGTCACTCAGTAGCTGGTAGCTCTCAAAGCAAACAGACCTTACATGTTTGTGCCTGTATCAGACAAAGATATAGATTTTGAGGGGAAAACAATTGTTTAAGGATTGATCATGGATTTTTCTGAGTTTGTGTTTTTATCATTATGGACCTGCAAAACATAACTGTAACGTCAATAGTAGTACTTCAGCCTAAATGCTAGCATATAGCGCTAACTGAGCAGTCACAACTTTGTTTTTAGCATTGTTACAACATTAATTGAATGTGTAATTTAATGTTGGTGTTATGTTGAGATTGGTCTGTTTATCAGGTGTTTTTCAGATGTACCTATACCTTACTTTACACACCAATAGTAAATGTTTATTCTACTAAAGAGAAATATTGTGTATTTCTTTTAGTCAAGATGACTCGCAGTACCTGTAACAGACCTCAACATATTGCAACTGACCAATAAGAATCAAGTATTTGACAGAGATGTATAATTATCATAATATAAGTAAAAGTTGAGTTACAATATATTAAAATTCTCAATAACGTTTTAGATAGTGTTGAAAAAAATCGTAACTTGTTGATCCATGGATTAGCTTTGGATGGCGGTATAAAGGTCGAAAACCTCTGGTCTAAGGCAAAGCTGATACTTAAACGAAACATAAATGAGAACTTCATTAGGTTTCACGAGCTATGAAATAGCAAAAGATTTTCTCCAGGGTACCATAAAGTGCTACGTTCCTGAGTACGTTCGCACAACATCTGCTCCGCGTCTCCACGTCTGATCGGCTGCCATGCCGTACCCATCAGTGGCCGCCATATGCTATCCCAGCGGCCATCTCCAGCAGTAAACAAACGATAGATTTTGACAGATGTTCACAGGCCGCGATCACAGATTCCGCTCTGACCGTATTGCTCGGCTCTGGACGCGGTCCTCGCTCTGACAGGTGGACCCTCACCTCTTACCTCCATTATAATTACAGAGTGAATAGATTTAAAGATCAGACTGTTTAAGGCGGCCCTGAATCAGAAGCTCTATTGTCCTCGGGCTGCGGTGTGCTGAAAAGGCCACGGCTACCATGCCATTTCTCATAATGGACTTTTTAGTTAAAGGACAGGAAAATAATAAGCGGACTTCACTGCGGAAAGCGGACGCCGTTTGTCTTCACCACCGACCAGACGTTTGGGCGATAAATGAGGGTGAGCTGTGATAGAGAGAGAGAGAGAGACAGATATGCTTTTTATCTCACATACATCCACACAGACACCAGCAATCTACATTGTACGGATTGATAGATAGACAGACCAACAAACAAATACTGCAGAACTATAGTTTAGATGGATGGACAAATGGATGGATGAACAAATGGACAATGGACAGGCAGACAGAAATGTAAATGGATAGATACTACAGACAGACAGACAGACAGACAGACTGACAGATGGAAATATATTGTAGATAGATAGACACTGTATATAGATAGACAGACACTGTAGATGAATAGATACTGCAGACAGACAGACACTGTAGATTAATAGATTCTGCAGATAGACAGTGAGACTGACATAAGGATGTTGTAGATAGACAGGTACTGCATATAGACAGACAGACAGACAGACACGTAGATGGATATATACTACACACAGACACGTATATGGATAGTTACTGCAGATAGATAGACAGAGAGACATACAGACGGGCATATAGATACTGCAGATAGAAAGACAACCAGACAGACAGACAGATAGATAGATACATGCTGCAGATAGAGAGACAGACAGATGGACAGATAGATAGATACTGATACAAGACAGACGAACACTTAGATACTGCAGACAGACAGATGGGCAGATAGATACTGCAGATAGATACATACTGTAAATAGAGGGACAGACAGATGGACACTGCAGACAGACAGACAGATAGACAGACATGTACTGTAGCAAGATAGATAGAAACTGCTGATAGATACTGCAGACAGAGCAATATTTTAGATAGACACAATCTGTAGAGAGAAATATCCTGCTGATAGACAGACAGACATACAGATAGACACTGCAGATAGACAGACAGATAATGTAGAGAGAAAGACACTGCAGAGAGAAAGACACTGCGGATAGACAGATACTGCAAACAGACAGATACTGTAGAGAGAAAGACACTGCAGATAGACAGACAGACATACAGATAGACACTGCAGATAGACAGACAGATACTGTAGAGAGAAAGACACTGCAGAGAGAAAGACACTGCGGATAGACAGATACTGCAGACAGACAGATACTGAAGAGAGAAAGACACTGCAGATAGACAAATACTGCAGACAGATAGACAGATACTGTAGAGAGAAATACACTGCAGAAAGATAGACAGACGGATAGACACTGCAGATAGACAGACAGATAATGTAGAGAGAAAGACACTACAGATAGACAGATACTGCAGACAAATAGACAGATACAGTAGAGAGAAAGACAGACAAACAGATAGACACTGCAGATAGACAGACAGATAATGTAGAGAGAAAGACACTGCTGAGAGAAAGACACTGCAGACAGATAGACAGATACTGTAGAGAGAAATACACTGCAGAAAGATAGACAGACGGATAGACACTGCAGATAGACAGACAGATAATGTAGAGAGAAAGACACTACAGATAGACAGATACTGCAGACAAATAGACAGATACAGAAGAGAGAAAGACAGACAAACAGATAGACACTGCAGATAGACAGACAGATAATGTAGAGAGAAAGACACTGCAGAGAGAAAGACACTACAGATAGACAGATACTGCAGACAAATAGACAGATACAGTAGAGAGAAAGACAGACAAACAGATAGACACTGCAGATAGACAGACAGATAATGTAGAGAGAAAGACACTGCAGATAGACAGATACTGCAGACAGATAGACAGATACTGTAGAGAGAAATACACTGCAGAAAGACAGACAGACGGATAGACACTGCAGATAGACAGACAGATAATGTAGAGAGAAAGACACTGCAGAGAGAAAGACATTGCGGATAGACAGATACTGCAGACAGACAGATACTGTAGAGAGAAAGGCACTGCAGATAGACAGATACTGCAGACAGATAGACAGATACTGTAGAGAGAAATACACTGCAGATAGACAGACAGACAGACAGACAGACGGATAGACACTGCAGATAGACAGACAGATAATGTAGAGAGAAAGACACTGCAGAGAGAAAGACACTGCAGATAGACATATACTGTAGAGAGAAAGACACTGCAGAAAGACAGACAAACAGATAGACACTGTAGGTAGACAGACAGATAATGTAGAGAGAAAGACACTGCTGAGAGAAAGACACTGCGGAGAGAAAGACACTGCAGATAGACAGATACTGCAGACAGATAGACAGATACAGTAGAGAGAAAGACAGACAAACAGATAGACACTGCAAATAGACAGATACTGTAGAGAGAAAGACACTGCAGAAAGACAGACAAACAGATAGACACTGTAGGTAGACAGACAGATAATGTAGAGAGAAAGACACTGCGGAGAGAAAGACACTGCAGATAGACAGATACTGCAGACAGATAGACAGATACAGTAGAGAGAAAGACAGACAAACAGATAGACACTGCAAATAGACAGATACTGTAGAGAGAAAGACACTGCAGAAAGACAGACAAACAGATAGACACTGTAGGTAGACAGACAGATAATGTAGAGAGAAAGACACTGCTGAGAGAAAGACACTGCGGAGAGAAAGACACTGCAGATAGACAGATACTGCAGACAGATAGACAGATACTGTAGAGAGAAATACACTGCAGATAGACAGACAGACAGACAGACAGACAGACAGACAGACAGACGGATAGACACTGCAGATAGACAGACAGATAATGTAGAGAGAAAGACACTGCAGAGAGAAAGACACTGCAGATAGACATATACTGTAGAGAGAAAGACACTGCAGAAAGACAGACAAACAGATAGACACTGTAGGTAGACAGACAGATAATGTAGAAAGAAAGACACTGCTGAGAGAAAGACACTGCGGAGAGAAAGACACTGCAGATAGACAGATACTGCAGACAGATAGACAGATACAGTAGAGAGAAAGACACTGCAGAAAGAAAGACAAACAGATAGACACCGCAGATAGACAGATACTGTAAAGAGAAAGACACTGCAGAGAGAAAGACACTGCAGATAGACAGATACTGCAGACAGACAGATTCTGTAGAGAGAAAGACACTGCGGGCAGACAGACAGATGCTTTAGAGAGAAATATCCTGCCGATAGACAGATTCTGTAGAGAGAAATACACTGCAGATAGACAGACAGACAGATAGACACTGCAGATAGACAGATACTGCAGACAGACAGACATGTAATGTCCACAAGTCCAGAAGTGTAGCGTTGGATGAAAAGTGATTTACTTCAGTGATCAAGGCATAAGGAGTATTAATTCTGAACATATTTCATAAACACTTTTCTCAGTGCAGACAGTCAGCGTGTAAGCCAGGCTCAGTTCAACAATGAAAAACTCTCTGATGGATTGTAAGAAACTGATGATATTTTTTTGCAGTGTGTTTTATTGAAGGAACTGAAACACAAACCAGATCAGAAGAAAAACTTCTGTAAGGCTGAGCATCTCCTGTGACTCTCTGATCCTGTTTCTCGGTCCGTGTATCATCCGATCATTTAATTATTACATTCAATGTGGCAAACGAAAATAGAAATAAACTGTCCATAATTCGTTTATTTGTTTTTCTGTATGCAACAAAAAACAACGAAACCTTCAATGAATTCCCATTTTCAGCTTAAAACGAGAAATCAAATAAACAAAAAAACAAAAACGAAATAACGATTCCAAATTTCCTTTTTCTTGTCTTTATTCATTTTAATACTCTGGCGTGTGCACGTGTGCGCATGCGCAATGTACTGTGGATAACATTCCGTGACCTATCGAATTCTGTGGCTAGAGGTCGCTGTTTAGTAATTATTCACGCGAGATCGCGCCTGGCGCCCGCGCATATTATCGTGAGCGCGGCAGGGGAGTTTCGCGATGACGTCATGTTACCTTGTGCTCTATGAATGAAGCAGTCAGACTTTGTGAGAAGCGAACGCGCCGATTAAAATGAAGCAAAATAAGTTCTTACCTAAAAGACAATAACATCACAAATGTTTTTCTGTTTGTTTAAAATTCCAAATGTTTTTTACTTGGGACTGTTGCTGTTTGTTACATATATACAGTATAAAGGCTACTATACGTGTATAAATGTATATTACTTATTCACTCTGGTGATTGATTGAGGATTTTGACCTGATGTTAACAGTAGCACACATACAGCACAGTAACAACAGGTTACCTAAAATCTGTGACCCCTCTGTTCCATTAAGAACTGCAATAATGTTACCCAAATTCACTTTGGGGAGGTCTAATCACACAATCTGACAGACAGTAAAAACTAAAAAGTTTTTTTTTAGATGTTATGTTCCCATAACTAAAAATTGAAAGGATTACAATAAATTTTTCTGCAGGAAGATTTTCCTGCTTACTATGAGTATTTCTAGAATAGATTTAATTTTAATATCACAAGAAAAATGACAGACAATGCAGTATAGGTTGAATGGGAGACATGTACACACCAGTACAAAGCATCACTAAATAACTGTATAATACTAATTCACATGCTAGAACAACACTAAATAATCATTATAATCAGTGATAATACTATATCACTATAAAATCTGCAGGACTAAGATGGTGACAGATTAGAAGGGTGGAGGTGAAAGTTAACAGTTTAAATGCATTCTGAGCAAAGAAACACATTCACATTCTCAACACAGTCCTGATTGAACCATTTTCACATTCAATCTGTAAAAAAAGTAACGGAAAGCCACAACATTTATGTTATTCCATTTCTCTTGATACCACATATTAATGTACTTAATTGGTAGTAATTGGTTGCAATTGGTAAAAACGTGCAGATTATTAAAAGCCTTATATTGTATAAAATGCTTGATGTATGGTTTATATTGTTTTTATGGAAATTTGTGGTGACACATCTCTGACAGATCATCTAGAAACGCAGATGTCCATACCAGAAAAAACATTTCTCATAGAATGTACATATCAGATGTTTGATCAGATGCATTTAGATACTCTTTCATTCATAACAGTTTAATATAACATTTATGTTTTCTATTTTAAACACTTTTTTAAAAGACTTGTGTAATGTGTTCCCTATTAAATATTTTGATAACAACAAGTGAGGGAAACGAGAATTCATTAGCATTTATAACCTAAATTAAGAAAATCCGTAAAGAAAACCAAAGATTAATACCTGTATCTTCAATGTGAAGGCTATCTCTATCCTGTACTTTTCTAATTCATCTTCACTTGAAGGGAATTGAATTAGATCAACTGTCTCATCCCAAAGTACCTTTAAAATATTGAAATCTATCTCTGTCCGTCCATCCATCCACCCACCCACCTGTCATCGTAACCTGTACTCATTTTAATTAGGTTTCATGAACTTTATGTTCTTAGTAAGATTTACCTAATGTGAGTCCTGGCTATAACCTGTCTGTCTGTCTGTCTGTCTGTCTGTCTGTCTATCTATCTATCTATCTATCTATCCTGCTGGGTTGTTTTTAACCCAATGCTGGGTAAATATTGGACATAACACATGCTGGGTTATAAATAAGCCCATGACGGGTTGTTGTTAACTCCATGAGTTGAAACAACACAAAATTACATTGAAACAACTCAGCATAGGTTTATGTAATAACCCAACATGTGTTCTGTCCAATATTTACCCAGCATTGGGTCAAAAATAAACCAGCAGAATTTAGAATGTATAGGGATGGGCAGTATTTTTTAAAATAAAAAATAGTATTTTGTATTTGTATTTGATAGGGTTGATGAAAATGCCTTCTTATTTTGTATCAAAATACTTTAGTGTTTTGTATTTTTGTATTTCTAAAATACTGTGTAAGAGTAAGAAGTCTACATGATGACATCATAGAAATGTGGCCTGTTTTTTTCCGGTTAAATTCTATTTGACATTAAAGTTAATATTCTTACTATATTATTAATGAGTATGTGTCATCTATACTTTTATGTCTCTTAATAGATTCAGTGGTTGGAGTTTGGTTAATACTCCTTGACAACTTCAGTTGCTACGTTAAAATCTAAACATATTGATAATTTAATAATTGTTGAAATTAAAAAAAGTTTGTTTTCAACTGCTTAATAGGTGTCCAATGATTTGACAGACAAATAATTGATTGCCGAGTATTGTACACCTAGTTGAAGTAGCTGTTTTTGATATTTTGGTTTGCATACCATTGCATGAATGACTGCCTGAAACACAATATATTATTATATTTTTGATAACAATCAAATGATTAATTATTTAGAAACTAGTTATGAATACAGGTGCCATCCGTTGTCTTCATCTATCTATCTATCTATCTATCTATCTATCTATCTATCTATCTATCTATCTATCTATCTATCTATCTATCTATCTATCTATCTATCTATCTATCTATCTATCTATCTATCTATCTATCTATCTATCTGTCTGTCACAGATTTCGGTAACTGGTTGTTACTGTGCAACAGATTGTGTGAACAGTATGTGTGCTACTGTTAACATCAGGTCAAAATCCTCAATCAATCACCAGAGTAAATAATACACTTGAAATAAGTAATATACATTTATACACGTATAGTAGCCTATATACTGTATTTATGTAACAAACAGCAACAGTCCCAAGTAAAAAACATTTGGAATTTTAAACAAACAGAAAAACATTTGTGATGTTATTGTCTTTTAGGTAAGAACCTATTTTGCTTCATTTTAATCGGCGCGTTCGCTTCTCACAAAGTCTGACTGCTTCATTCATAGAGCACAAGGTAACATGACGTCATCGCGAAACTCCCCTGCCGCGCTCACGATAAAATATGCACGGGCGCCAGGCGCGATCTTGCGTGAATAATTACTAAACAGCGACCTCTAGCCACAGAATTCGATAGGTCACGGAATGTTAGCCACAGTACATTGCGCATGCGCACACGTGCACACGCCAGAGTATTAAAATGAATAAAGACAAGAAAAAGAAGATTTGGAATCGTTATTTCGTTTTTGTTTTTTTGTTTATTTGATTTCTCGTTTTAAGCTGAAAATGGGAATTCATTGAAGGTTTCGTTGTTTTTTGTTGCATACAGAAAAACAAATAAACGAATTATGGACAGTTTATTTCTTTTTTCGTTTGCCACATTGAATGTAATAATTAAATGATCGGATGATACACGGACCTTTCTCATTTGGGGAAAACGCACATTTAATTAAAGCAGAATTAAAGAGCATTGTTATTTTGATTGAATACACCCAGCTGCATTACCCCGTTCTTCTTCCGCCCGACTGTCCTGGATTCAAGTCGACGGTCCGTGTACCTTTTGATAGTTTGTTTTTCAACTTCAAATGAAGTAAGCAGAAACGAGAAAACGGCCCCTTTGTTCTTTTTTTCGTTTTTTACCGAAAGACGAAAAACGAGATTTCGGGTTGATTTTTCGTTTTTTTGTTTTTTGGTAAAAACGAATAAACCACTCTAAAATTCGTTGTGACGTGTGGGCGGTCGCTAGACGCACCTCTCCGCCAATTGGTCAACCAAAATGTGAATATGTGACATCATCCGTTGTTCCTCAAGTCTGTTCAACAAAATAAAAGTCCTCCGCTGCTGTAAGGTCTTAAATTGTGCTTTCTTCTCTGTAACTTAACGGGTTTCGGACCATTTTTTTTTCATAAATATTAATCTGCACCTGCATGGTTTTATTTTATTATGTTATTTTAGATATTTGGTGAAGCCGCGCTACCCTTTATAAACAGCGCAGATAGGGTTTCCCAAAAGCATCATAAGGCTAATTAGATCGTAAAAACCCTTACGAAAATTAAGCATGGTTTTATTGTGGTAAAACTGTAGTAACCATGTTTTTGGTGAATGGATTACTATCAGCAAAACTATGGTTTTACTACACTAACCATGGTTTAACTATGGTTTTTAAAAACCATAGTTGTCAAAACCATGCTATTTTGTGGTTACCATGGTTTTACTACAGTATGGTTTTTTAGTTTTAACTGTAGTAAAACCATGGAGTATTTTCGTAAGGGAACGATCGTACTAATCATCTTAGAATTTCCCAAAAGCTTCGTAACAAGCACTTGAAAATCATCGAAGATCTACGAGTGGTCTGGAGTAATCGTTAATTCTTAAGTGCATCGTAGACAACAGAGTTACAAGGACACCTGCAGGACAACCAGCAAATTGCACTGCAATGACGATAATGTAATGTTTTAAATGTAGGCTATATTTATTTATTGGGTTCTTATTTGTTTATTTTATATTAAATATATAATATAATCTATTAAAAATTCAAATGAGAAATCAAATTTAAACGACAAAACATAAATTAATAAAGAAGTAAAACGTATTTGGTACAAGTTGGTAAAAGTTTTTTTTTTGTATTTTGGAAAAGTTGGTATTTATTATATTTAATATATTAAATAAAGATGCGAGCGATCGTTACGTGCATCTTTGGGAAACGCAAATGAACCACAAATGTTCGTTAAGTAGCTCGTAGAAAGCGCTCTTAAGTGCAATGTTCAACCAAGTGTAAATACGTACCTTTCTTCAGTTTTGGACAAGAGATAAAGTTTGATTTATACCACAGATATGAAAAGTTATTAAAAATACAATGTCATGTGGTAATTTTGTTGAAGTGATGATTTCGGTTTGTCTTCGGTTGATTTCTGTGTGCACGCTTTTGTTTTTTAATAATGAACCACAAATCGCGTTCTTGTGAAGAGGAAATTATCTTATTTTTAATCTGTTTATTACAACTAAAATAATATTTTTTTATTTTTGTTAAATTTTTACTTCATGAATGTAAAAGCAAGTTTGGTGGATGCTTCAACACAGTGCAACAGAAAGCTTTGGCACATTTTTGCCGGATTTATTTGTTTTATGAAGAATTGATGTTGAATCAAATCAATATTGGATTGATTCAATCTCTTACAGTACACGTGATTTAATAAACACACGATGATATTTGCTGTGTGGTGAATAACAAGATCTAACAGTAAATAATAATCAATATCTAAAAAATAGAGAAACTCAAAATAAGAGGACAAAATACGACAAGCAAGTTCTGCATAATGCAGAAATGCTGATTGAGCTTCATGTTTCTTTATTGAGATAACGCGCATTGGCTTGGCTTATAATGATCGAGCTAAGCTCATTGCTGGTAAGAATAATGATAATTATTAAGACATTATTAATTAAATAGATTTGTAATAATTGTTCATTTATATTTATATTAATATTGAATGTTAGACCTATTTATAAAAAATATATATAATAATAATTAATTAATTAATAAATATAATAATTTTAGATATATTTATTTTTATGTCTCTAATTTTAGTGTTAGCACCAAAAAAAAAAAAAAAAACATGAATGAAAGATACATTTGCAAATTACATGGTACATTAACAAGCGGATGTCACGCGGTACAATATTTGCCATGGCTATACTCATGAGTACTTTTTAAATGGCTTCTTTTTAGTCAAAGATTTGTATTTAGTACAGTCACACTGCATGTTTGGGAAGTTTGACAGTACTTTTCAGTCGTTAGATTTTTTTAGTATTCCCACTCATGCAAATATGACTATTGCACAAGTAGCCTATCTTTTTATATTTCTCCATAAACCTTCGAATACTAACAAAAAAATCTGCTATGATTTTCATAGTTTTGCAATACCAATACATAAAATTACATCCTAACCCAAACCGCAAATCTAACCCCAACACCAAGCAATAATTTAAAAATAAAATAAACAGGAAAAACAATACTTAAAATAACATTAAAAATAAAGTCGTGCGAGCCGGGCGGGACACGAAAAACTATTTATAGAAATAAATGTGGTCACACGAAAAAAGCAGAAAAGCGTGTCCATGAATACGAATAAATATAAAATATTTCGTAATTATACCACATAATGCCTTGAGGTAGGGTTGCAACAACAACTGATAAGGAATATAATGAATAGTTTGACATTACTTATAAAATGTATTACAATAAATCTTTATAATCTTTTCTCTGGAAATTATGTTTTGAATGTTTTAGGTAGCCTAATTGGCTTCGTTTATTGACTATTTATTTATATATTTATTAAGGCATTCTAACATCTCTGAGTATATTCATGGCAAGAACCGGTTAATCTATACACAAGTTACAAGGTGATCTACACACAGTCGAGAACAATTTTGCAAAAATGTTTCTTATTTAGGCCTGTGTTTTATTGCTCTGAGTTTGGGAAATAGAATTTGTGGAATTATATGAAAAATATTAAAATATATTTCAATAATAAATATATAATATATACGTTTATTTAACATTTTTTGTTATTATTCGAAGGTTTATGGAGAAATATAAAAATGTTGGCCTACTCTCTATTATATCTGCAAGAGTCATTTTGCAGGGGTGGAAATACTGAAAAATCTACTTACGTAAAAGCATTGTTACTTCCCAAACATGCGTGACTGGCCTCAATACAAACATGTGACTAAAAACAAGCCATTTTAGTCATGTACTCATACAGCCAGTAGCAAATATTGCACTGTGAATATTATTCTGCCTTGCTAAAAACTTGAGATCTGCCCGAAGCCGAGTACGTTATATAGGCCTATATAATATAAAATAGATAAAGTGCTTAAATAGATTAAAAAATATTAAAATTTACAATTTTATGAGCAAAAATGTAAACTGTAGGCAGTTACTATAGACCTATTTCGACGAAATTGTTTTCATGAGGAAATCTTTAGAAATATGTATGCCTCCTTCGTGATAAATTTTAGCCAAGCCAATGCGGGTGATCTCCGACAATAAAGAAACGTGAAGCTCAATCAGGAGAAGTTCCCCCGCAGAACTGTTTGTGTCTGGATATTTTGAGTTTCTCTGTTTTTAGAAATTGATTATTTACTATGAGGTCCTAATTATTTTCTTTGTGTGTTTATTAAATTTGTGTACTGTATAAGAGACGGTAATTCTGTACACATCAATTATTTATCTAATAAATAATTCCGGACAATCCTGTATTTTATGTGATATGTGGCAACGCTAGCTGTTGCTGCAGCATCCAAAAAACTTTTCACTTTTACCTCCATGATTTTAAGAAGTTTAAGAAAAGTTATGACTGTATTACACTTGGCTGAACATTTATCTACCTCCTCTAGTCGCCGCTGTATATGGGAAGCGCGCTTTACCAAACATCTAAAATAAGATAACATAATAACATAAAACAGTCCAGAAATAAATATTTATTCAAAACTTAGGTTACACAGAAGATAGCTCAATCTAGGACCTGTACATTTAACAGATCAGTAGGCTACATCAGCGGAGGACTTTTATTTTGTTGAACAGACTTGAGGAACAACGGATGATGTCACATATTCACATTTTGGTTGACCAATTGGCGGAGAGGTGCGTCTAGCGACCGCCCACACGTCACAACGAATTTTAGAGTGGTTTATTCGTTTTTTACCAAAAAACAAAAAAACGAAAAATCAACCCGAAATCTCGTTTTTCGTCTTTCGGTAAAAAACGAAAAAACGAACAAAGGGGCCGTTTTCTCGTTTCTGCTTACTTCATTTGAAGTTGAAAAACAAACTATCAAAAGGTACACGGACCGTCGACGTTGTGGTTTACTTGAGTACACAGCACGCATCTGGTGATCCTTTCGCAGATCTTACTGTCTGTTTGTCTGAAGAACACAAACGCTGTTTCTTTGCTGTAAAGATTGAGTCTAATACCGTATTATTGGATAATGAGAAAAGCCTGTCGACTGGCACAATATCAGAACTTAATTAAATTTCGAGTAAACCGGCAGAAAATAATGGAGAATGTGCGAGGGTCAGAAATGTCACAACCTGAACACGACCTCAGGAATGGATGTGTTCACCAAGACCATGTTTACATGGACAATAGTGGCCCTTTAGATCGGACAAAGATAGAGGAAGAACAGAGAGAGAGAGAGGACAGTAATAAATAGTGTGTGTCCTGATAATTGCATTAATGATTATTAGGCAAAGCTCAGGGGAAGGTGAGATGAGAGGGAGGCAAGCTGTCAGCTAACTTTGACTAATGGCTCGCACTACGAGCCGCCGCTTGGAATATTAATTTACAAAATAAACTTTGAGGAAGAAGAGAGAGAGGAACATTGAAAAAAGAGTCTTTGAAGAATAATGAAAAGCTAAATTTGTTTAACCCCCTGGAACAGGGCTTCACCCACTTGTAAATATATTTTGCATATTTTATTTGTTAATCTAATTGCGAAACATCACCTTTGATGAAGCGAAGTCCCGAGCAACTATAAACAGCTTATCTCTTAAAAATAAGGTGCTTCACGATGCCACAGAAGAAACCTACACTATTTTGAAAATGTCAGGTTACTAAAAAGTGTAGTTCGTGCCACTATTAGTTAGTCACTGCTCAAAGCTGCATGACATTACGGGAAAGGTGTGATGCATTCTAATACCCATCTCTGCACATGCAGCAAGTTGGTGTCAAGTACTACCGACTGACATCATAAAAACGTCACACAAATGTCAAAGGAAGATGACAAGCTCTTTAAACACTATTAGTGACCTTTAAGAAGACGCTGCGTGTCAGCGATCCACCTTTTCAGTCGAATAATAGCTCGGATCAGCTTGCAGTTCGACTTGACACCAACATCTTTGACCCCACATACCAGGTGGCCCCAAAGGTAATGATAACAGCAGTGATGCCACCTCAAAACAACCACTCCCCCAAAACAGAGAACGACATCAAGCTCAATGCCAGGTGGCTGTCAACCGAAGACATTTTTCACATAAATCAAACTGCCGTTGGGTTTATCAATAACAAGTCATTTAGCAGGCGGAGAGCGGCGCAGATCTCCAGAGGTCAGTGCTTGTTTGTTAGATGGACATCTGCAGCCCTGTTTGCTTCGCCATGGCAACGGACCGTTCACTGTCTCTCTGTGTCTTCGACTTTCTTTTATACTTTGAGCGCTGTGAAGCTGACACATATTCATAATGAAGGTTCTTCACAATGCCATGAATGTATGGTTTCGAAAAGAACCTTTAAAGGTGCATTGTGTAACTTTTAGAAGGATCTCTTGAAAGAAATGCAATATACATAGTTATATTTTTAGTGGTGTATAACCACTAACATAATGCACTGTTAACTCATTTCCCCCAGCCTTTTTTTTTTAAATGTCCTCTCAGCATTTTTTGTAATTTTCACAAAAGTTTCACAAAATGCCTTCCAGGAAAGTTTTCTTCTAAAAAGAAATAAACTTACAAATATATCAAATGAAAGAACAGACCCTCTGCTTTCAAACAAACAAACAAACAAAACAGGGAAACTTTTCAGGGATTTTTTTTTAATATGGGTATTTTTCTTTAAATATAATTTTTTTTTTTTTGAAATAATTGCATTTTTGTGAAGGAATTTTGTTAGAGATCAGATTCAGAATAAATATCAAAACAAACACAGAGTTTAAAATTAGTAAATATTTTTTACTTCAGTTTTTTATAAATTGGGTAAGTGCGCCTAGTGGATAATCACGGTATTACAGATTAACATAAAACCTCATCAGGAACACTTTTTCATGCAAATGTTTTCTCTTAATTGACAAAATAACTTGTCAATGGCGGGAAAGAGTTATGTTTATTACCTTAAAATGAGCCTTTTTTTCTGCATACACCGCAGGTCTCTTTACATGGAAGTCGCCATTTTGCACCGTCATGTTTCTACAGTAGCCTTAAACCATAGATATGTACACTAGATGTCACCTTGGCTACGGCAGTTCATTGGACTTGAGTTCATTGAATGCGTCAACTAGAGCCGCCATCTTGAAACAGGGGAGCCCCGCATCGGCGTCATTGTAGGCAATGGTGTAACGGAAATAAAATCACCATAAATCGTCATGAATGCGATTTTCTTGGTTTTCTTTTGGTTCGTTTCAACAGTCAGACATGTATTTAGCATTGAGTCCAGAAAAAATTAAAGTTTTGATTTTATGAAAATCTACTTTTTCTAACTATAATGCATAGTGCTAGTAGGCCTAACATCCATAGGCAGCACAAAAGTCCGGCATCATCCATGAATTTGAAGTACAGGCGAAAGCAGCTTTACCTAGCTACTTCCTATGACAAGACGGTTTTAACGCATGCTTAGAACCCCAAGGCGACATCTAATGTATATATCTATGGCTTTAAACTTTATGAAAGGTCATAAACGGCTAAGGCAAAATCCCAACGCCACAAGTAGATTTCTGCTCCTTACCACAATTTTGCGTTGCATGTTAACGCCTTAGGGGTTGATCACACCAAGCGCGTTTTAAACGTGTCGTTTTTCTTGACTTAAAAAAAGAGCAGTGCGGCTTGGCTTTTTATGTTGCTAGGCAACCGCTGTATCACTATAGTGCGAGCGTTTGTGAAATTTGTACAGTTTGCTACAAATGTACAAGGATAGCTCTGGCCTTGTTTGAGGGTGAGAGGTGTACAAACACACCGAAGACAGTGAGTAAATGCAGTCTCTGGTTGTTCCAAACTTCTGTCACCGCAACGGAAGGCCCGCCTCTCCTTCATTCGATTGGACAATGGAAGAACGCGAATGACATCGGGCGCTTTTCCGCTTAGAGCGATACTTCAAAACCGCGTGGCGCTGGAGGTGGCCAAAAACGAAAGCCCCTTGGCAGTGCGCCTTATGCTGAGTTTACACCAACCGCGTTTCGGGCGTCAAAGTCGTGTCTAACGCGCGTGGTTTGCCGCTTCAACAATTTGGATGCATTTGCGCGTGTAGAGCGGAGTAGACGCGCGGAAAAAGCAAGCATATTTGACGCGCGTCAGAGGCAAACTCCGCTTCTTGTGGGAGGGGCAAGTGCTATGCGGTTGTCTGTTTGCAAAATGACTGATGTTGCCCAATGTCCTCACTGACACTCTTCCAAGCGAGGTCCTTTTTATTCCTGTCTCCTCTATAGAAATAAGAACTTGTGTCGTATAGCTCCGGGTGACTGCTTATGGACAATATCAAGCGTTGGTTGAATGAGTGACTCCGGGCGGGGCTGCCACCACAGCAGCAAGCAGGCTCCTGATTGGTTAACGTGGCGCGAAATTCCGCCAAAGTAAAAATTTTTCAACTCGGGCGTCAGCCGCAAATTCGCGTGAACCGCAAGATGCTCAAAAGCACCATTCGCGCTTACCGCGCACAACGCTCAATTCGCGCTAAAATGCCCAACTTTACATCAGAAAATAATATGTTTACAACCTGGTTAGTTGATTTTGGTGTTTATAGCAAATTTTGCCCTTCATGCCAACTGTGAGCGGGGTACATTTTTTTGTAACTCATCCATTTAAATCATATTATTGTATTACTGCATAATTAAGGGTGTGGTGGCCAGTTGAGTGACAGGGGAATTGCTGCTGCTGTCACTTTTGTCAAGCTAAGCATCTTTTCGATTATCCGCAAGTGACGTGTTGCCAAGACAGCGATGGCAGGTTCTACCTACTTAACGGTGGATTCACGCGGGGCGTAATGCCTTTCACTTTTAATGGGTGACGTCAAGCATTGTCGAACTGAATTGTGGATCCGTCGGCGCCCCGTCACTGCCGTTGCTCACGGCAGAAGTTAAACATTTCTCAACTTTTCAAGCCGCAACGCGAGCGTCAGCCAATCAGATTGCCTTATGCAAATAACCTAGGCAGACAATTACGTTTATGGAAGACTAGAGCATAGGTTGCGGCAATTGTGATTGGCTGTTGGCCACGCTTCAGACAAGCCTTCCGTTAAGCGTTAACGCTTACGCCCCGCGTGAATGCGCCGTAAGGCTTAAAAATGCTATTCACTACAGGTGATATCACAGAGACTACATCCATATATTTTCCAGTCTATGGTGTAAACGCAGTTTTCTGCATAGCTGGTTTATTGATTTTTGTAAACACATGAAGACAGGTTTCTATAATAAACTAGTTTTTGATTGATATGCGAGATAAGGTTATATTTAATCCAGCTCTGGGTCAAAAAGTGACGAGTCCAGCCCGTTAGGTTGTAATTTAACCTATGATTGGTTGTTTCAACTCATTGTTTGGTCAAATATAAACATTTTCTGGGTTAATTTAACCCAGCGTGTTGGGTTTGTCCCTTTTTGACCCATTTGAAAATAACCCAGCATTTATTTATTTTTTTGTGCATGTTATTAATCAGTTGAATGTCATCCAATATGTTTTAAGCCATTGAAGAGTCTTATCAAAAAAGAAAGAAAGACAGAAAGAAAGAAAGGAAGAAAGAAAGGGAAGAATACTTGTAAAAACTGGTATTTTGTGTGACCTTTTCATTTTCATCAGTTTATAGACTTGGCTATTATGACTTGGCCGAGAGCAAACCGCCTTTTGCATTAAAATCACTTTCCTTCCCATTATCACACAATATATTTATTCTCTCTCTCTCTCTCTCTCTCTCTCTCTCTCTCTCTCTCTCTCTCTCTCTCTCTCTCTCTCTCTTTTGCTCTCTTTCTTCCCTCTCTCCCCTCATCTGTAAACTTATTTAATGTTCACTAGTGCTGTATTACAGTCAGTGATGTATTTGGTTGTTTCTTTGCAGAAACAATGGCCTTCTGATCATTTTCTGCCTATGAAACTTCCTCTCGCTGTGTGTTTAATGAATAGTCTGACTGATCCTGCCCTGCATTGAGAAGTCCAGCTAAGAAAGGGTCCGTACAAATACGCAAGACCGATTACAGCACAGCGATTGTTAAGCAAATTTGCCCTTAATTTACGTATCAACAAATCAATCCCTATAATTCATGCTGATGGTAAAAACAGTTCTCAGTGGGACATTTAACACGAACGTTCATTAAAGTGTTACAAAGAAATACCCTCAGAATTTGCTAAAAGTGTAATTTGTTCAAAATAGCAATTTTTTTTATTACAAATGTGAAACTGTCCAAATACTTCAGAATTCAGAGTTTATAGAGGATTGTTTTTAGTGTTTTTAATGGATCTGATCTGATGTTCCACTGGCTGATGTTTTTTTAAACAGGATATTAAATAGCAGAGCTGCAACATGTTGGTTTGGACCACCTGCTGAAGATGGGTTTCAGAGATTGCAAAGAAAACAGCAGGGGGATACTTAGTTTGTATATGTCACGGGGTGACGATCTTTCAGGGCGGAACCAAAAGTTGAGGAAGTTTTGGTTCCGCCCGGATGTTTCCGTCCAGACCGGAAAACAGGAACACCGGACATCCGGCAGCTTCGCGAAGGCTGTAATCAGCCGATTGGGCACAGCTGTGCCTAGTTAAAGAGATCGCCGGGCAATTGGACAACTGGAGCACAGAGAGGAGTATAAAAAGCACAGTTAGATCACAGTTGAGCGTCGTAGTGTGTGCTGAGGAACGGAGCTGTGCTCATTGTTAGACGTGGTGGCTGTCTGTATCTCTCTCTCTCTCCCCCTCTCGTTGTAGTTTACGGTGGACCTGCTGGAGTAAACGGAAGATCCTATGGGTAAAAAGGAACTTTGGTCTAACCAGTACTTTTGAAGGAGTAAAGCAGGAAGAAAATTGATCTTGTTGTACAACGTAAACAGAGGGTATTTGCTGTGAGTATACCCTTTTGGTGTGGAGTAACTTGCAAAAATTAACCTGTGAACCGTTGGAAACCTCCAGGAGAAGGAGGGCGGCCCTACCCCTACAATAGTGTGGTGGGCGAGCCGTTAGAAGGTAAATCCAAACAGCCACAGCAACGAGACTTATTTTGGTCGTATTTTCCATCGCCCCTATCTCAGCCCAAGCGCAGTGGAGGACACCGGGCGCTTCCCTTGTTGTGTTGCACTTATAGTGTGGTGAGTGAGACTTGCAATTAATAAGCTTTTCACGTTTTGGAGTGGTGCTGTGTATTTGCTGTGGGTTGCTGTGTGTCTTATTAGACGAAGCCCCGCATCATCCATTTCTTCTACTGGGCAGAGGACGGAGAGGCTAACGACCTCAGAAATTACTGTCACCATACGTAGTGTGCTGTTTCGGAGTACGAAGGAACGCAGACCAAGAGCTGTCAGTGACTGTGAGTAAAACATTGGAAATATTCGTGGTGTAAACTTACCTGTGTCTGTTTTGTCGCAGAGTCAGAGGCGAAAGGGTCCGCCGCCCCCGCGGTCTCTACAAAGGGGCGCCCCTGTCCAGGATTCGATCGGCCTACGGGCAGTGGAGATAGGGCAGCGCTCGACCCGGTGAGGTGGTGTGTGACCTTCGCCCCTCTGCTGACCTACGGAGGAAACCATACCTACCCAGAAAGCTGTAAACAGCAGAGCCGGTGAGAAATACTCGAAGTCTCAGTAACAGTGTCTTTGTGTCCTAGCGGCCACCTGTGGAGAGAGAGAAGAACGAGAGTGATCGAAGAACAGACCGTGAACGTGATACCTACCCAGAAAGCTGTAAACAGCAGAGCCGGTGAGAAATACTCGAAGTCTCAGTAACAGTGTCTTTGTGTCCTAGCGGCCACCTGTGGAGAGAGAGAAGAACGAGAGTGAATAATTGGAGGGCAGACTGTGAACGTGATACCTACCCAGAGAGCTGTAAGCAGCAGAGCCGGTGAGAAATACTCGAAGTCTCAGTAACAGTGTCTTTGTGTCCTAGCGGCCACCTGTGGAGAGAGAGAAGAACGAGAGTGAATAATTGGAGAGCAGACTGTGAACGTGATACCTACCCAGAGAGCTGTAAGCAGCAGAGCCGGTGAGAAATACTCGAAGTCCAAGTAACAGTGTCTTTGTGTCTTAGTGGCCGCCTGTGGAGAGAAAGGAAAACGAGAGTGAACAATTGGAGAGCAGACTGTGAACGTGATACCTACCCAGAGAGCTGTAAGCAGCAGAGCCGGTGAGAAATACTCGAAGTCCAAGTGACAGTGTCTTTGTGTCTTAGTGGCCGCCTGTGGGGAGAAAGGAAAACGAGAGTGAACAATTGGAGAGCAGACTGTGAACGTGATACCTACCCAGAGAGCTGTAAGCAGCAGAGCCGGTGAGAAATACTCGAAGTCCAAGTAACAGTGTCTTTGTGTCCTAGTGGCCGCCTGTGGAGAGAAAGGAAAACGAGAGTGGACAATTGGAGAACAGACTGTGTAACGTGATACCTACCCAGAGAGCTGTAAGCAGCAGAGCCGGTGAGAAATACTCAAAGTCCAAGCTAACAGTGCTTTTGTGTCGCAGTGACCACCTGTGGGGCACAAGGAGGACGAGGGTGGACGTACGACAGGGAACGTAAAGGCACGCGGGGCGAGGACCCCCTGCCGACCCGAGGAAAGATACACAGACAGTGGACAAATCTCCTTACCAGTCACACTGACACTATTCTGCCTCCAGGAAGGAAGAAGGAGGGCGCCCTTGCCCTGTCTGCCCGTGGCTGCAGTCTCCCTGGAGGGAGGAGAAGAAACCTATTAGTTTTAATTTTCCCTTTCCCCAATTCCCCAGTTCTTTTAAATATTTAAACTAAATAAAGCTTGTTTTAAATTTTACTTACCTGTTCCCGTGTTTGTCTGGTCATTGGGTTGGCTTTGGGGACCTCCTCGAGGTGGGAGTTGCAAAGGGGCGTGGCTTTAGTCTAACATAGCCAGCCCCTGGTGGTGACAGATTTTGGCGTAGTCGGCAGGGCCCCACCTCGAGTTGAGTAACCAAGGTCACCCAATGACTGACAACGCGGGGCCTGCAGCCCCACCCCGTGCCACGTCCATCATCATGGGAAGCCCATGGATCCAGAAATATGGAGGAGCAGAGTCGGAGGTACGACTGGCTGAATGGAAGGCCCAGTTGGAGTACTTGGCCGACCTACAGGGCCTTAGCGCCGCCCAGCGGCTCCAGTTTGTACTGAACTCCCTAGAGGGAGAAGCACGGCGAGAGGTACAAGCCGCCCCCGAAGCAATTAGAGCCACCGCCCAGACTGTGTTCCAGTTCCTTACCGAGCAATATGGTGACCATACCCCCGTAGCTGTCCTCCGTTCACAATTTTTTAATTGTAAGCAAGGCCCCCGACAACCCATTAGAGCTTTTGCCCTCCGGCTGCGGGAGCAGTTCACTCGCCTGCAGGCCCGACGAGACCATGGGCTAGGAGACGGAGAGGCCTTGTTACGCGACCAGTTCCTCTTGGGGATGAAAGAGGGCCCCGTGAGGCAAAGTCTGAGGGTCCAGTTTCGGAGGGACCCTGGGCTTACGTTTGAAGACCTAAAGAAGGAGGCGCTGGCCCTGGAGGGTGACGAGGTCGAAGTAAGTGAAACCCCCGTATGTGCAGTCGTAAGTGGAAATACAGCAGCGCCACCTGAACACACCGATTGGAAGCAAGCCCTGAAAGTAGAGTTGTTGAAAGACGTCCGAGAACAGATGTCGGAACTATCTAAAACCCTCCTGGGAGAACTTCGCCAAGGTAGGGCGCGAGAGGAACCGAGGCCGGCACCCCGAGAGCGAGTCTACTCTGAGAGGGGCCGAGAGCCACCGGGGCGCCCGAACCGTTTTAACCGGCCCCGCTTCGAATGGGATGACCAGGGGCGGCCAATCTGCAATCGTTGTGGAGAACCAGGGCAATATAGCCGTCAGTGTGGGCCTCGCAGGGCATCGGAAGGGGGTTTTTAGGACGACCGGCCACAGTGGGTCGTGTGGCCGGGACCCCTCGAGAAGACCCGGGAAGGAGTGGCAATTCTAGAGACCAGATGGTGGGGCATAGCCCAATGGCGGAGGTAAAGGTATGTGGCAAGACAGTACAGTGCCTGGTAGATACGGGCTCTCAAGTGACATTGTTTGCAGAAAGTCTCTCGCAGGAAGTATTCGGGAAGCAGAGAGTACAAGGAGGAGAGGCCCCCTGGCTGACGTTGCGGGGCGCCAACGGCCTAGAGATCCCCTACATTGGCTACCGGCTGACGGACTTAGAGGTTCACGGGGTGTTAGTCCCCCAGAAAGGGGTGATCATTGTGGAAGACAGGTGTTTGGGTGTCCATAGAGCCCTATTAGGTATGAACGTTCTCTCCGAGTGTTGGGAGGAGTTATTTCGGGCTAAGCCCGGCCCTAGGATCTCCCCTGTCGAGAGGCCCCTATGGGAGCGAGTAGTCGCCGACTGTCGTCGGGTCCAGATGACCCAGGTCCGTAGAGGCCGGGAAGAGGTAGGAAGAGTAATGTGTCGCTTTGCTTTATCTATCCCCCCTAGGAGTGAGGCCATGGTGTGGGTGAGAGTGGCCCCCCGAGGAGTTGGCCCCGAAGAATGGGTATTGGTTGAACCCCATGCCGATTGCCCCCAAGTGGAAGTAGCACGAGGCCTAGCGGCGGTCCACCGGGGGAGGGTCCCTGTAAAGGTTCGAAATGACCACCCATATCCAGTGCACTTACACCGACACCAGCGGCTGGCCCGACTAACGGGGGTCGCACCCCATCAGGTGAGGGAAGAGAGAGATGTTAGTTTCCGTCAGGTGTGCCCCACCGTCATCGAGGTGGCCCTGACACAGATGGAAGCCCCTTCGAACAACGGAGAGAGGGACGTGCCGAGGCACCTGGCAGGTGAGTCCCTGCAAGGGGAAAAGTTGGAACAGGCGCAGTCACAAAAGCTCCAAGCCCTCCTTCAGAAATGGCAACATGTGTTTGCAAGACACGAGGAGGATTACGGGTGCACTAAGGTGGTGGAACATCACATTCCGACTGGAGATGCAGGGCCAAGTAGGGAGAGGTACCGGCCGATCCCACCCACTTTGTACACAGAGGTACGCTCACTATTGCAGGGCATGCTGGGGCGGGGCATCGTCCGGGAAAGCAGTAGTCCATGGGCAGCCCCTATCGTGCTTGTGCAGAAAAAGTCGGGAGCTTGGAGGTTTTGTGTGGACTACCGTAAGCTCAACCTGGTGACCAAAAAAGACGCTTTTCCCCTACCACGGATCGAAGACTCCCTGGCCGGTCTCACGCGGTCCGCGTGGTACTCCACTTTGGATCTGGCCAGTGGGTATTGGCAGGTGCCGGTGGCCGAGGCCGATAGGGAGAAGACCGCCTTCACGACCCCGTTTGGATTGTTCGAGTGGGAACGGATGCCCTTCGGGCTCTGTAACGCCCCAGCCACGTTCCAACGCCTGATGCAGCGTTGTCTTGGAGGACAGTTAATGGAGTCAGTCTTGGTATATTTAGATGATGTAATTGTGTACTCCCCAGATTTCGATTCCCACCTCCGACACCTCGAGGAGGTTTTCCAGGCGATGGAGAAATATGGGCTGAAGTTGCAACCCGATAAATGCCATCTGCTGAGGCGAGAGGTCCAGTTCCTGGGTCACGTGGTCAGCGCTGCTGGGGTGGCCGTAGACCCTGGGAAGGTCTCTGCGGTAAGAGATTGGAGTGCACCCAAGACCGTAAGGCAAGTACGGTCATTTCTAGGGTTTGTGGGATACTACAGACGGTTCATAAAAGATTTTTCAAAGATTGCTAAACCACTTAACCAGCTGCTGGTCGGTACAGGGCGGAACCGGGGACGGGGGTCACCCCCTATTGACTGGGATGAGTCCTGTGAGGGGGCGTTTCAGAGATTGAAACAGGAATTGTTACAGGCTCCTATCTTGGCCTATGCAGACTTTACCCAACCATTTCTCTTGTATACAGACGCTAGCAACCTGGGGTTGGGAGCGGTCTTGGCCCAACGACAAGCGGGAACAGAACGGGTGATCGCCTACGCAAGTCGAAGCCTCCACCCAGCTGAGAGGAACGATGCAAACTACAGCTCGTTCAAACTGGAACTGCTGGCCCTGAAGTGGGCCCTGAGCGAGAAGTTTAAGGACTACCTCTGGGGTGCTAAGGTAACAGTGATTACGGACAATAATCCTTTGGTGCATTTACAGACAGCGAAGTTGGGAGCTGTGGAGCAGCGCTGGGTGGCACAACTTGCCAATTTCGATTATCAACTACAGTATCGGCCTGGGCGAGAGCACACGAACGCGGATGTCTTGTCCCGATTACCAGAGGTGGACAACCCCGGTTGCCGGGGGGGCCAGGAAGAAGAAAGCCAGAGGGAAGGCTATCTGATAGGGGCCGTGGAGGCACCAGGAGGCCAGCAGGAGGCGGTACCGGGGAACTGGGGCTGGGACCCCTGTCGGTGGAAAGCGAGGCAGGCCCAGGATCAGGATGTGTGCCTGGTGAAAATGTGGGTGGAGCAGGGCCGACGGCCAACGTCGTCTGAGAGGCTGACCCAGACAGAGACGGGAAAAAGACTGCTGGGACAGTGGGACAAGCTGGAACTACAGGAAGGGGTGCTTTGCCGAAAGGTTAGTGACCCGAAGCTGGACGAGGAGGTGCGCCAGATCGTGGTGCCCGCCGATCAAGCAGCAGCCTTGGTGTCCGCTTACCATGATCAGCTGGGGCACCAGGGACAAGAACGGACAGTATCGCTGCTGCGCAGGTTTTTCTACTGGCCGGGGCTGGAAGCATCAGTACGCAGCTTGGTCCAAGCTTGCCCCAGGTGTATGTTGTTCAAATCTCGACGAGAGGCTCGAGCGCCGATGGTGCCCATACATGCCAAAGCCCCCCTCCACATCATGGCGATGGATTTCCTGACACTGGGCCGGCCACAGGACCGCTATCTGAACATCTTAGTAATCACCGACCTGTTTACAAAATACGCATGGGCAGTTCCCACCCTTGATCAGACGGCAAACACCACCGCAACGGCTCTATGGCGGCACGTCTTCCAAACGTTCGGATGTCCAGAGTTCCTGCACTCAGATCAAGGGGCCAATTTCGAATCAAAGGTGATCCGAGAATTATGCCAGCTGTATGGGTGCACGAAGACCCATACGACGTCGTATCACCCTCAAGGAAATGGCTGTTGTGAGAGGTTTAATCAGACCCTGTTGGGGCTCCTAGGGACCCTGGACCAACGGAAGCAGAGCGATTGGGTGAGTGCTCTACCGAACCTTTTGCAAGCTTATAATAACAGCGTTCATAGTACGACGGGATATGCCCCCACTTATCTGATGTTCGGCAGACATGTGCGGATGCCCACGGACCTGGTCTTGGGAGTGGCCGCTGGCCAAGAGGAAGGGAGCGTGACGGAATGGGTGGGGCGCCACCACCAACGGCTGCACTTTGCTTACGAACAGGTATCCCAGAAGATACGGGCTACAGGGGAAAAGAACAAGCGGTTGGACGACCGGACGGCCCGGGACGCCCCCTTGTTACCAGGAGAGAGAGTCTTGGTACGAGACAATCGGCGGCAAGGCAAAGGAAAGCTGAGTGACCGTTGGGAGACCACCCCGTACGTAGTCTGCAGGCAACAGAGGCCGGGACAGCCGGTGTATACCATCCGGCCGGAAGGAAAGGCCGGCCCTGAACGTGTGGTACACCGAAACATGATTCGCCCTTGCCCAAATTATCCCGAGGTCGCGAAGGAGGTAGTTGCGGAACCGGCACCGACGGCCCCCTGGATGGAAGGATGGGCTGTGGTACCAGGCCTACCCGTGGTGGCACCACCCCCGGCCGCCCCAGGAGAGCCAGAGCTAGCACCTGAGCCAGTTGAACCCCCGGCCGCCCAGAGACAACCAGAGCCAGTACCAGAGCCAGCCGAACCCCCGGCCGCCCAAAGACAACCTGAGGTTGTGCCCGAGCCCGCCGAACCTGACTCCCCTGTGAGGCGCTCCCAACGGGAGAATCGAGGCCGACTCCCTTCCCGTTACGGTGAGTGGACTACTCAAAGGCATTCCAGGGACTAGAATGCATTGGCGGGGGAGGATGTCACGGGGTGACGATCTTTCAGGGCGGAACCAAAAGTTGAGGAAGTTTTGGTTCCGCCCGGATGTTTCCGTCCAGACCGGAAAACAGGAACACCGGACATCCGGCAGCTTCGCGAAGGCTGTAATCAGCCGATTGGGCACAGCTGTGCCTAGTTAAAGAGATCGCCGGGCAATTGGACAACTGGAGCACAGAGAGGAGTATAAAAAGCACAGTTAGATCACAGTTGAGCGTCGTAGTGTGTGCTGAGGAACGGAGCTGTGCTCATTGTTAGACGTGGTGGCTGTCTGTATCTCTCTCTCTCTCCCCCTCTCGTTGTAGTTTACGGTGGACCTGCTGGAGTAAACGGAAGATCCTATGGGTAAAAAGGAACTTTGGTCTAACCAGTACTTTTGAAGGAGTAAAGCAGGAAGAAAATTGATCTTGTTGTACAACGTAAACAGAGGGTATTTGCTGTGAGTATACCCTTTTGGTGTGGAGTAACTTGAAAAAATAACCTGTGAACCGTTGGAAACCTCCAGGAGAAGGAGGGCGGCCCTACCCCTACAATAGTGTGGTGGGCGAGCCGTTAGAAGGTAAATCCAAACAGCCACAGCAACGAGACTTATTTTGGTCGTATTTTCCATCGCCCCTATCTCAGCCCAAGCGCAGTGGAGGACACCGGGCGCTTCCCTTGTTGTGTTGCACTTATAGTGTGGTGAGTGAGACTTGCAATTAATAAGCTTTTCACGTTTTGGAGTGGTGCTGTGTATTTGCTGTGGGTTGCTGTGTGTCTTATTAGACGAAGCCCCGCATCATCCATTTCTTCTACTGGGCAGAGGACGGAGAGGCTAACGACCTCAGAAATTACTGTCACCATACGTAGTGTGCTGTTTCGGAGTACGAAGGAACGCAGACCAAGAGCTGTCAGTGACTGTGAGTAAAACATTGGAAATATTCGTGGTGTAAACTTACCTGTGTCTGTTTTGTCGCAGAGTCAGAGGCGAAAGGGTCCGCCGCCCCCGCGGTCTCTACAAAGGGGCGCCCCTGTCCAGGATTCGATCGGCCTACGGGCAGTGGAGATAGGGCAGCGCTCGACCCGGTGAGGTGGTGTGTGACCTTCGCCCCTCTGCTGACCTACGGAGGAAACCATACCTACCCAGAAAGCTGTAAACAGCAGAGCCGGTGAGAAATACTCGAAGTCTCAGTAACAGTGTCTTTGTGTCCTAGCGGCCACCTGTGGAGAGAGAGAAGAACGAGAGTGATCGAAGAACAGACCGTGAACGTGATACCTACCCAGAAAGCTGTAAACAGCAGAGCCGGTGAGAAATACTCGAAGTCTCAGTAACAGTGTCTTTGTGTCCTAGCGGCCACCTGTGGAGAGAGAGAAGAACGAGAGTGAATAATTGGAGGGCAGACTGTGAACGTGATACCTACCCAGAGAGCTGTAAGCAGCAGAGCCGGTGAGAAATACTCGAAGTCTCAGTAACAGTGTCTTTGTGTCCTAGCGGCCACCTGTGGAGAGAGAGAAGAACGAGAGTGAATAATTGGAGAGCAGACTGTGAACGTGATACCTACCCAGAGAGCTGTAAGCAGCAGAGCCGGTGAGAAATACTCGAAGTCCAAGTAACAGTGTCTTTGTGTCTTAGTGGCCGCCTGTGGAGAGAAAGGAAAACGAGAGTGAACAATTGGAGAGCAGACTGTGAACGTGATACCTACCCAGAGAGCTGTAAGCAGCAGAGCCGGTGAGAAATACTCGAAGTCCAAGTGACAGTGTCTTTGTGTCTTAGTGGCCGCCTGTGGGGAGAAAGGAAAACGAGAGTGAACAATTGGAGAGCAGACTGTGAACGTGATACCTACCCAGAGAGCTGTAAGCAGCAGAGCCGGTGAGAAATACTCGAAGTCCAAGTAACAGTGTCTTTGTGTCCTAGTGGCCGCCTGTGGAGAGAAAGGAAAACGAGAGTGGACAATTGGAGAACAGACTGTGTAACGTGATACCTACCCAGAGAGCTGTAAGCAGCAGAGCCGGTGAGAAATACTCAAAGTCCAAGCTAACAGTGCTTTTGTGTCGCAGTGACCACCTGTGGGGCACAAGGAGGACGGGGGTGGACGTACGACAGGGAACGTAAAGGCACGCGGGGCGAGGACCCCCTGCCGACCCGAGGAAAGATACACAGACAGTGGACAAATCTCCTTACCAGTCACACTGACACTATTCTGCCTCCAGGAAGGAAGAAGGAGGGCGCCACGGTTAGCAGGGTCCAGGCCGGAGCCTGACGTTTCCCTCTCTCCCCCGGATTATGGTGGTTGGCACCCCTGTTGCCCTTGCCCTGTCTGCCCGTGGCTGCAGTCTCCCTGGAGGGAGGAGAAGAAACCTATTAGTTTTAATTTTCCCTTTCCCCAATTCCCCAGTTCTTTTAAATATTTAAACTAAATAAAGCTTGTTTTAAATTTTACTTACCTGTTCCCGTGTTTGTCTGGTCATTGGGTTGGCTTTGGGGACCTCCTCGAGGTGGGAGTTGCAAAGGGGCGTGGCTTTAGTCTAACATAGCCAGCCCCTGGTGGTGACATATATATGCTTTGTATTGACATGGTTATGATAGAGAATGCGTATCTGTGTCATATGAACAGTTTAGTTTGCTTTATGTGTGTGTGTGTGTGTGTGTGCTGTCTAGGTCTAAAACACACAGCATTTCTGTGCAAAACCTGCTGAGTTACATAATTTATAGTTTATATTGTCTATACATGTGATCTATTTCAGATATGAATGTTTCCAAAACATAAACCGGGACCACTTAACTCTTTCTTACACAATTAAATGTATATAAATGTACATTTAATTTATATCTGTGTTTGGTTTTTATCTGAATGTAGGGATTAAAGTGTAGATAAAGAGGAGGAATATATTTCTATAATTAAATATATAGACTATATAACATATAGATTTTTTTCTTTAGTTTAACCTCTCCTGCTTCGCAGCATAATTTAAATTTGTTTCAGAAAAACAAATTTTTTTGTGATCCTCGATCTTGCAGCACGGGAATATGCGGGATATTTATGCAATTTTATGCAAGGAACTTGCCAAAATTTCAGTAACTTGCAAAAGCTGTTTGCAGCTTTTCATTGATGTTTACGTCGCGTAATTACGTCACTTCCTAACATTCCCAAAGCAACAGGGGACATGGCTGCGCATGTGTAAAGTAAATGCAAAATTTTATGCTTAGATATATAGGACTTTTTGCTATGAAAATGCGGAGATTATGAAATCATGCATATTTTGCAAGCAGAAATCTGCAATTTATTCTGCAAAAACGGCGTATTTAAAAAATGCGGCCACCACATAAATATGCAGAGTTGCAGACTTTGGCTGATTATGCATTGAATCGTGCGATCGCATAATCGTGTTTTTCTGGAAGGACTGAGACTTCGGCGAGTCTGAATTTAAAAGAGTCCCCTATTCACATACTTAACCATGGAGAACCCATGAGACCCTTTTATTAGCAGCCATTAACATTGGACAAATTTGACCTGTGGGTTCTCCAGGATTAAATTGATACAGAAAACACTTTACATTTTAAAACAGGGGTGAAATAATTCATATTTTGTATTGTATTTGTAAATAATCTCATAATAAACACAAATAAAAAGTAATATTTTTATTATCTTTAATTAAGTAATTTGAAGATGAAGTCCGACCTTATGTTGTTTTATGTAATATAAATGCAAAATTGATAGGACTGGTAAGAAGGCAGACTTTCTAAGGTATGCATGTCCAGTTTTGTGCTCCACAACTATATGAAATATGAAATATATATATTTAAATAAATGTGATTTGGTCCCATCTGTAGGACTGCAGTGTTGAAGAGGTTAAATAGCAACAATACAGCTTTCACAATATATGGGCAAGTTAATATTTAGAAATAAGATTTAAATACTTTACCTCAGTTTTTGTAAGAAATGTTGAAACAATTGTGTTATAAGTTACACCAATTCATCACAAGTCAAGATCTAAAATAGTAAATTGAAATTACTAGTGGAGCCAATTAAACATTATTTACAGATTCGAGATTTTAGTTTTGTCACATAGGCTACTCATATTATATGGATAGCAGTGAAATAAACATGAAGATCAAAAATGTTTTCTCAGATTGCAAATGTTGCAATGCAAAAATTAAATTAACAGTAAGTCAAATACCAATAAAAAAGGATGGCGTCATCTTAAATTTGATTATACTTTAAATTAAAGGCGGACAAAAATGTGTACTTCAATATTTGTTCCAAGCCTTTTTTAAGTTTTTATCTTAAAAAAATCTTATTTAGGTTGTAATTATGTAAGATAAACATTTATCCCCTCAGATTCTGATCTGAGGATGATTTGTCTTCTGGAAGATAGAAGAAACCTCTCATATGTTGTATAATATCGATGCATGAATGTTTTTGTGTGTGTATGTGGTTAACCCCCCTCCCAAAATCCTCCCTGACTCTCAGGTGCTTAAATGTGGCAGTTGAAGGCCTCACAGAGAGGTATAAATAGGACCGTCTTCCCATGGAGAGACACAGTCTTTTATTGGAGCTCCAAGCGTCTGAGATCCAAAGACTTGATGACAGACAGCAGCACGGCGAAAAAACACACACCAGGCTTCCCCTGCGCCCCCATGCAGAAAAGCCTCAGGGGAGAATTTGCCAGCTGAGCTTCAACAACAAGGTAGGACAAACCCAGCTGACTGCCAGACTGACTGCTCTCAGCTGTTTGTGTGTCTCAATAGTTCACTTCAGACATGAGAGCTGGAAAGACCCAGGGTGCAATGATATACAGAGAGAACAGGCCAGCATGCGCTCGCTATGGGAGTGTTATGGTAAGCGCTTGTACATTTATTGATCAGATCGGGTACTTTTTACGTTCTTATCGGATAGGTTGTTTTGAGACTGCGAGGGTTTGACAGCAGCTGCTAGACCAACTATAGGATGACCCCCACTAAATAAACCAAATGTGGGACAAGTAGTAAGTTTGTTTGGGACAATGTGGGACATTGAAAGATTACTTTAAACTGTGATATTGTAATGGAATAAAAACATTTGTACAGTATTCTGGCTTTTAGCAATACTTTTAGTACTTCAAGAACACACCAGCAGATTTAAAAAATGCAGGCTACAGATTTTCTCTCTCTTTGTTAAATGCCAACAAGCTGTTCTACGGACTCAAACCTCCCGTTTCAGCACAGAAATGACTATTATAACTGATTGACAGCCCAAGAGGTGTCCATTTAGCAAACTCAAGGTACCTGAGAAGGGAGAGCTGGAAAAAAATGAATTGAAAACTAAAGATGAGGGATTGGAAAAAGGACATGGCCAGTCCCCGAGCGGGGGCGTTGGGTAGAAGAGAAATTAAGTTTTCAGCCGTGGATCGATTCCCGAACGCTCGTCTCATGCATTTTACAGAGGCGCTAAATGCCACTTACGGTATAATGCTGTACTCTGGGTCAGACCAAAGCTCTCCGGTTTGGGCTGGGATTTCACAATGCTTTCAACAAACCGCTCATGTACACTTGTGTAAATCTCTCTGATTGTGTGGTGGCTTTGGAAATAAAGTTGTTTTGCACTTCTTTTGTGGATTTGAGAGCTTTTTCTTTAACACCTATATTCCCCAGCGGTAGTCTTGTGATTCATAAATTAATCTCATTGCTTCTCGCTTTCTTATTTTGTTCTGAAAGCAGCACAGACTAAACCGACGCCATGGAGAAAGAGAGGTGGAGTTCTGAGGACGCTCCCAGAGCTTCAATGCCAGACGAGCTCTCTCATCCGAAGTTCTCCGAATGGAAATTTAAGCTCTTTCGGGTCAAGTCCATGGAGAAAGCCCCGCTCCCGAATGAAGCACAGGTGGAGAAGGAGAACCTGGCTGAGGTAGAGATGGTGGGCTCACCGGGCAGTGTAATGAAGCTTTGCTTTGGAGGCAAGAGTAAGGAGAACGTGGAAGGAGCTCGGGGGAGAGTGGACCTTAAACTGCAGGAGATTGATAACCATATGAATCTACTGAAGTGAGTGAACAACGCAGTAAAGACAAATCTGTTCCTCTGGACAGCAGTAGTGAAATGGAGATTAGAAAGACCATAGTAATCTCAATGTGTCTGCCATAAAGTTTTAGAAGAGATCTTAATGTCATTAACTGTAATAAGTCTGAAAAAAAACACACTTTTAAAATCAAAATTTAATCTTCATTAAGTCTCCTAACCAATTTCTGTCATTTTTATGTTAACTAAGAGAAAAAAGCTTAGGAGATCGAATAAAGTGCATCCACTTTGTCTAAGATGTTTCTCCTAAAATTGCATGAAGAAATAGATACCAGCAATACAATTATTGAAATACATAAAGATTATAAAAGTATAATACATAAAGATGATAAAAGTATAAAACAAATGTGTGTATCTGGTTTTAATAGTTTTCACATGGAAATCTTCAACAATATTGATTTCGGATTGTAGACTTGGCTCAGTTTGTGACATTATTGAGATCTTTTCTGAAACCATGTGGGATTTCTGGGTCTTTTTTTAAGAGAAATATTTGAGACTCAAGACTTAAGTTTCCATTTGCTTCTGTCTAGGAGAAACAACTGTAACAGAGATTATTGATTCAACCCCTGGGTTTCTAAAATGTTGCAAGCTATTAATCATCTGAACCTTATGAAGAGTTTGGACATGTGTCCTTGTTTGTCATATTTAAGTTGCTTAGCTTTTACTTTTGCCCTTTGCAGAAGTCTGTGTCGCCTGTGTGGCCTGGCAATACGTAAGGCTAAAGGTCCAGCGCATGAGATTCAAGGAGACTTGGAAGAATCCAGCAGATGTGCTTTGCGCAGGATGGGCTGCAAATTTGCCACCTGGCCGGAGGTCATCTCGAAGGTGTTCAAGGTGGACGTTACAACCGACATGGAGACAGTTCATCCTTCCCTGTTCTGTCACCGCTGTTGGTCTGCTGCCATGAGGGGTGGAGGTTTCTGTACCTTCACCAGGACCACGATCCCGAACTGGGAACCCCACACCTCCCATTGCAACATCTGCTTCCCCAGGAAGACCTCGTTCAGGCGGATGGGAAGAAAGAGAGTCAAGCTGCTAAAAGGTTCACACGGCCTTTCAAAGAGAATCAAACGTGACTCCCCAACTTCTTCAGGTGTCAATAAATTGTGGAGGCATGCGCCGGAGAATCTGGGGACAACGGGAGGGAAGGAATGGCTTAAACCGTCATTTCAGAGAGGACAGTGGGTAAAAAGCATCACACACTGTCAGAAAGATCATTTGAGTACTAAGCTTGTACCTCAAGAACTCCCAGTGGACCTGATGTGTGCTTTCACCTGCCAAGTGTGTGATCACTTGCTTTCTGACCCAGTCCAGTCACCGTGTCAACACCTGTTCTGCCGTCTCTGCATTGTAAAGTACAGTCATGCTTTGGGTCCGAACTGTCCCACCTGCAACCAGCACCTGAACCCATCTCACTTGACCAGACCGGCAAAGTTCTTCCTCACCACCCTCAACTCTCTACCTCTTCTATGCCCCAGCGAGGGGTGTGAGGAATGGGTCAGATTGGACTCCTTTAGAGAACACTGCCTCAACCACTACCATGCCAAAGAGTCCCAAGAAGAGCAAACGCCTTCGGAGAAGAACTTAGACAGTTACCTGCCGGTCAACAAGGGCGGGCGTCCTCGGCAACACCTGCTGTCGCTGACCCGTCGAGCCCAAAAGCACCGACTAAGGGACTTGAAGAACCATGTGAAGATATTCGCCGATAAGGAAGAAGGTGGAGATGTGAAGTCGGTCTGTTTGACGCTCTTTCTTCTGGCGCTGAGAGCTGGGAATGAACATAAACAGGCAGATGAGCTGGAAGCCACTATGCAAGGTAATGCCAAGAAGCATATCACACACAGTACAGTATGTGACTGTCAAAGCGGTCGCACAAATTCAACTAGAAAGAACAGATAATTAAATATTGATTTATTCCGCTTAAGGGTCACTAAGAGTAAGAATTCAATGGCCACAAAAAGTATTCAGACATTTAAAGACGTTTTATATAATTAAAAAATGGCCTCCAGGTGATCAAACCAAAATTAGCAAAGTTTTAAGTAAAACATTTTAAAGAAATTCTTTGAACCCATGACTTTTGTGTTTCTACTGAGTTGCTCTACCACTTTAGCCACAAGATCAACATCAGAGGATCTGACTTCATACATCATTAAAAATGACTGTATATAAACACTTACAATTATTATCATCTTATTGCTATCATTTTATTCACCTGTTCACTTTTCCGAAGCTTTAACATATCATTTTACACTGTTATGTTTTTATTTAGCACTAACAGATGCGTAAAGCGAATTGGGCATGTCCAAGATGTTCCTATGACACAAAATGAATTCATTGTTTGCTTGTATGCCTGACTGTCAAAATGTAAATAGATTCTTCACCATGCTGTTAAACGTGCGAGTGCACATGTGAGACTCTTTTACACAATAACAATTCTTGTAAAGCGCCTGTTAGGATGAAAACAACATCAGTAGGCCTTGTATCTGCAAATGATACAGATACTGTTTTCAAGCCCCAGGGGAACCGGGCCCAGCTGGTGTCTGTTTTCATCAGCAGCCAATAGATCACTATCTCCAGCCCAGCTGAGTCACCTCTCATCTAACTTAAACATTAATCATCGTACTCATCTACCACAATTAGGAAGATTCAGGATTCTAGAAATTACTAAAACTCATTTGGTTTGGGAATCTCGAGAGTCCTGTCATGGTTAATATTTCATTCCAAAATTAAAATAAAGAGTGAGATTTTACATATTTTGCACGAAGAGTTTATTATTATTGTCATTGATGATCCTCATTACATCAATATAGTACAATTTAGTTATTTAAAGGTGCCTTAGAATGATATTTACCTAGGCATGGATTAGTTCTGTACATGGTAATGACATATTGTGAGCATCAAATAGGATTGTTTGCTCCTTCTTATGTAAACCTTGTGCATGCAAAAAAACATTGGAAAACAGGCCAATCTCGACATAACAACAACTAATACATCTAGCAAGTTTTGAATACGTAACCAAAATTCTAGTGAATTCCTCATAACTGGATTATATTGGGTCTATAGCTAACCTAGACAGGGAACTGACAGCTTGCTGGGTCCTGTCCACAGTTTAAAAAATTCATTGTGTATTTCTGATTCCATCTCACACTGTTTTCCTTCTGTTTCCCACCTAGGCAGAGGATTCGGTCTCCATCCTGCTGTGTGTTTAGCTATAAGGGTCAATACCTTTCTCAGCTGCAGTCAATACCACAAGATGTACCGCACTGTCAAGGCTACAAGCGGGCGCCAGATATTTCAGCCTCTGCACACCCTTCGCAATGCTGAGAAAGAGCTTCTTCCAGGCTACCACCAGTTTGAATGGCAGCCAGCTCTGAAAAATGTTTCCACCTCCTGGGATGTGGGAATCATCGATGGCCTCTCAGGTTGGACTTCCTCCGTGGATGATGTCCCTGCGGACACCATCGCAAGAAGATTCCGCTATGATGTGGCACTAGTTTCTGCTTTAAAAGACTTGGAGGAGGACATCATGGAGGGGTTGAGAGAGAGGGGCCTGGATGACAGCACATGCACCTCTGGTTTTACCGTGGTGGTAAAGGAATCGTGTGACGGTATGGGAGATGTTAGCGAGAAGCATGGATCTGGCCCAGCGGTGCCTGAAAAGGCAGTAAGGTTTTCCTTTACAATCATGTCCATTTCCATTCGAGCTGAAGGTGAGGAGGACGCCATCACGATCTTCCAAGAACAGAAGCCAAACTCGGAGCTCTCCTGCAGACCTCTGTGTCTCATGTTTGTGGACGAGTCAGACCACGAAACCCTCACGGCTATCTTGGGACCAGTGGTGGCAGAGCGGAAAGCCATGCTGGAAAGTCGGCTGATTCTCTCTGTTGGCGGTTTGCTGCGTTCCTTTAGGTTTTTCTTCCGAGGCACAGGCTACGATGAGAAGATGGTACGTGAAATGGAAGGCCTAGAGGCTTCTGGTTCCACGTATGTGTGTACTCTCTGTGATTCGACTCGAGCCGAGGCTTCTCAGAACATGGTGCTGCATTCCATCACACGCTGCCACGGTGAAAACCTTGAGCGTTACGAAATCTGGAGGACAAATCCCTTCTCAGAATCAGCCGATGAACTCCGTGACCGGGTCAAGGGTGTTTCTGCCAAGCCTTTCATGGAGACTCAGCCCACCCTGGATGCCCTGCACTGTGACATCGGAAACGCAACCGAATTCTACAAAATCTTTCAGGATGAGATCGGCGAGGTCTTCCTGCAGAGCAATCCGAGTCGAGAGGAGCGCAGACGCTGGCGTTCAGCCCTGGACAAGCAGCTGAGGAAGAAACTAAAGCTCAAGCCCGTGATGAGAATGAACGGAAACTTCGCCCGCAAACTAATGACACGTGAAGCCGCGGAGGCGGTCTGCGAGCTTATTCCTTCTGAGGAACGTCGCGAGGCTCTGTTGAAGCTGATGGATCTCTACCTCCAGATGAAGCCCGTGTGGAGGTCCACCTATCCTTCACGAGACTGCCCAGACCAACTGTGTCAATATAGCTACAATTCGCAGCAGTTCGCAGATCTCCTTTCAACTACATTCAAGTACCGTTACGATGGAAAAATCACCAACTACCTACATAAGACTCTAGCCCATGTTCCCGAGATCATTGAGAGAGATGGGTCGATCGGAGCGTGGGCCAGCGAAGGAAACGAGTCCGGGAACAAACTGTTTCGTCGTTTTCGTAAAATGAATGCGAGGCAGTCAAAAACCTTTGAACTTGAAGATGTACTGAAACACCACTGGTTGTACACCTCAAAGTATCTACAGAAATTTATGGAGGCTCACAAGAATTCAGCTAAAGCTTTGCAGGCCACAATCAACCCAGAAGAGATCCCAGAAGAAGTAGACCTGGATCTTGAAATCCCAGATTTTTAAGTCATTTATTATTAAATAAGCAAATAAATGATTTCCTTTGATTGACTTTCTTTAATGCACATTCATTTCTTGCTAATGAAAATATTAAGTAAATGACTTTATTTCTTGAGAGATGCAATATCAGGTGTGATAGTTGTATTGTTTTCTTGATCTTTTTTTTCTTGAAGCTCTACATAAAAGCGAGCAAATTTGTTTCATGGCAGAGATAAAATTGTATAGGAAGGGTTATTTCTTCTCCCCAGCTTTTACAGGCAAATGTTCTGTGTTTTATTTCTTGCTGCTTGTGAAATATGGGGGAGTTTATTGTATTGTGACACTTCCATGAATTCATACAGAAGGGTTATTTATGAAAACATAGGAGGCAACTGTAAGTCACTGCATGAAATTGCGTTAAAGAAGCCGCACATTTATGATGGATATATTAATATATCACCAAAGACAAAAACAAAATGTAATTAGAAACTTGGTTGCAGGAAGCATTGAGGTGATTTTATCATCACAATATTCTGATGGTGATCCACTAGGCCACAAAGAATTCTGAAGGACACTTTATTACAGTATTTGCACATGCATGTTAATCCTCTCATGTTATCTACCTCAGTCTTCAATCCTACAGTTACCAAAGGACATTTGCACCACCTCATTGACACAAACACTTATTGATTTATATCAGATTTACTTTCTTTATGATTTTGTGTAACAGTACACCTCATAAAAGTTTACCTCATTTTATTAATGATGAATTTGTTAGTACTAGTTTTTCCATTTCATTGCATTTACTGTACATTATGATGATTTAATTGACTTTTTTACTTTATGATAACATTTTAAATTCTTTTGACTTGATTTAATTGATTTCTTTGATATCCTACATATGGGTAATTAAAATGCTTGTATTTGTTTTAGTAACTTTGGGTACTCCTGCTATCTTCAGGAGTTCCTTGTTAACCAAAGATCTCGTAATTACAGAAAAGTGTAAAACTAAGTAAAATCTTGATTGCAAGATTGCCTTTTATCTTATTTCCTTTAAAATTACTGTAATGTTTGCATTGCAATGTTCCAATGTTCCTTAATAAAATTTTGTAGACTTGCACAATGACTCTGAAGATGTTCCTGACCCAAAATGTTATTTTTTCTTTCATTGTGTGAGAACATTACAATTATTGTTACATTGAACATGGCGATTCATACTTCACATGTGCCTTCTAAATTAATATTATTAGGTTATAATATATACTTATATATAATACTATATAATATATTTTATTATAATTAAATAATTATTTTGTAATAATTTAAATAAAGAAGAAATAATAAATGTATTTAGTTTTTTCCTGTTGTATGCATATTCTATATATTATTTATATACACTCTAAAATTTTTTCGATTATTTTGAACCCATTGGATCAAAAAGGGATAAACCAAGCTCTTATGGATTGAGTTTGTCCCTTTTTGACCCCACGCTGGGTTAAAAATAACCCAGCATGTCTTAGAGGGTATACTGTATAAATGTCAATAAGGGTTGAAATAGAGTTTTGTCATCTTAAAGCAAAATAAATAAGCGATTTTCATTGTTGTATGGTTTGTTAGGATAAGACAATATTTGAAAATCGGAAATCTGAGGGGGCAAAAAATCTAAATATTGATAAAATTGCCTTTAAAGTTGTCCAAATGAAGTCCTTTGCATCACATATTACTAATGATAAATACATTTTTTTATATTAACGGTAGGAAATTTACAAAACATCTTCATGGAACATGATCTTTACTTAATACCCTGATTTTTGGCATAAAAATTAAAATTTTGACACGTACAATTTATTGTTGGCTATTGCTACAAATATACCTATGCTATTTATGACTCGTTTTGTGGTCCAGAGTCACATATATATATATATATTATGTAGGTAAAATGAATAGGTAGCGATATAAACCATTTTAAATTGCTTTTATTTGAAAACATTAATTGTTTTATGCAACAATTTAACAGCCCAGTAATAATAAAACAATGATGTGTTAAACAGTTGAGTGCATGTTATAATTTAACTAAAAAACATTTCAGTGGTTTAAATCAGTCTGAAAATTACACCGTGAATATATAAAACAACCAAACACACAAAAATCACATTTGTTTGATATCATGACATTCCACAACAACAGCTCAGTCAAAAAGTCTCCTGATGAAGCTTTTCTTGGCTGGGGTCATTTTCAGTGTGACCGGAGTCTTGCGATGGGTCATCTTCAATGGGACTTTCTTCAAAGGCAATATCTGGCGTGGTGGTGTCATCTCTTGTTTGGGCAGGCCTCCGTGATCCAGGCAGAAGTACTTGCTGTTGCCTTGCGAGAGTCGAAGCAAAAGGCTTTCGGAGAGCTCCATGCACTGAGCATGAACCCAGTGTCCACCTTCACCCCTGGAGCAGTAGATCATGGCAGGACGGGTGAGCTCAGTAGAGTAAAATGGCTCCCATGTGTTTGGGTCTACCTGGCAGGCGAGGCAACACTTGATCCAGTAACCTGTCTGAGATTCATCCTCCTCGTCTTCCTCGTTGTAGGTGTCACCGTCTCCATCGCTGCTGTACTCCAACTCGTGAGGTTCTCGGCCAAAATAGAGCTCCTCCGAGTCCTCCAATGGTGCAGAGTCCTCCAACTCATTGGACTCCTGACTGCAGCCTTGAGTTGTTTGATCTCCATCTCGTTCCTGCTGGAAGCTGATTTGGTAGAAATGGTAGGCGTCTGGTGGAGTTGGATTTCCTTCCGTGGGAACGGCAAGAAGCGTGCTTCCTTTTCCCAAGCTTCCGCCAAACCAAGTTCGGCTCTGGTTTATTTCGCCGGTCCACTGTGGTGGTTCACGTTGCTCCATGTGTACTCCAACATCATCAAGTCCAACATAAGTGCATTCCATACGCTTTTGGGACTCCGATTTGTAACCACCAATAATGATGTACTCATGATAGCCAATAGGAGCGACAATGGCACTGGTAATAGCCAGACCATCCTGCAGAACACTACAGGTCAGGACAGGGCTTCCTAGGAGAAGCTCCACACGTAGACGGATCAGTCGAGGAGGTCGACAATCAGAATTGAGAATGTGACCGCCCAGAAAGTAGACACAGTCCTCTCTTGCAAGGGCCACGTGAAATGACTGGCCATCAGTGAGCTCGGGTAGGTTGTGTGCAGAACAGCAACCGAACTCCAGGTCAATAAGGAAGACTTGTGGTGGACAGTCCACAACGCTGTTCCAGTTCTGCGTGGTTCTCTCAGCAGGCGGCATGTAGGATCTTCCTCCGAATAAAACACAGGCCGTCTTCCCTCTGCTGTGGATCACGCTGATGGTGTGGCCATACCGTGCGCTAGGAACTTCTCCAACCAACTCCTTCTCTTTACATTGCAAGGTGATCTTACGGTTGCATCCCCTGCTGTCCACGCTCAGCATATAGAGACTTGAGGAAAGCTCGTTGTTGGGCGTTCGCCCGCCGTGAATGAGGTAACATTCGGGGCTGTCATCGGAGGGCTTAAAATGAGCTATCGCTGGGCTTCGAAGGGGAGGAAGATAACAGGAGCTGTTTGAGAAAGAAATTGGACGGAGCTTAAGTTCTCCTTGTTTTAGCCGCACACCAAAAACTCCAGTTGGACATGAGCGTTTTGGCCAGCCTTTTTGGCCGAAGAGGTAAACATCACCCTCCAACTCAAGCAGGGAGCAGCCTGGTTGAATAAGGCTGGCACAGTTTACAGCAGTTAGAGACTGTAAAGTCATCCTTTTGCAGAGAGCTGTGAAAACAATAAAAAATAATAATATAATAAAAAATATAACAATTCTTGTTTTATTTTTAAAGGGACATTCCACTTTTTTTTTTTTTAAATATGCTCATTTCCAGCTCCCCTAGAGTTAAACATTTGAATCTTACCGGTTTGGAATCCATTCAGCTGATCTATTGAAAGTAACCAAGGGGACTATTTTCGGGCAATGCGTAATATCACTACGCCTGCTGCAGCCATGTCACAGCAGCAAGGTCCTTGATTATTACGCCAGTTTGAGAGTATAGTTCCTAGCATATCTGCCTAGAAAATCGCAACTTTTAATTTTCTTAGTACACGACGTAACTACAGAAGAGTCAAGTTTTAAATAGGAAAAATATCAAAACTCTTTGGTTATTTTTAGCGCGATGCTAATGGTCTAATCAGATTCAATGGATTATGCTAAGCTATGCTAAAAGTGCTAGCGCCAGACCCGGAGATCAGCTGAATGGATTCAAAAACCGTAAATATCAAATCTAGGGGAGCTGGAAAATTAGCATATTTTCAAAAAAAAGTGGAATGTCCCTTTAAGGTTATATATGAATAAATTAATAATTAATAAGTAAGAATAAAACAGCTAAATTGATTTATTGTGTTCTACATTTATAAATAACCATAATGTAAAGAATATTATGTGAAAATGTAACCTTGATATCTTTAACATTGACTAATTAATGTAATGTCAAAGAATAAAATTATTCTTAAAAAATATTAAAATCAAACTCTTATGCTCCTAATTTTTTAGGTAATGAAACTTTAGCGTGGATTTCACAGGTATGGTCACATATTACTAATACGGAACAATATTTCTCATTCCTTGTTTCCCAAAAAGCGGGATGTATTCCGACAGCACACGAGTTGTAGTTTTTCTTTATTCTATTTCCCTCAGACGCTGTCGCAAAGGTTGCGATGTAAAGACTACATTACCCAGCATTCAGTGCGACAACCGCTTCCTCTCGCTCTACATTTAAATGGTAGGTCTGACTTTATCTGTTAATGAGCTCGGAACGCTTATATTACTTAACATCTTTATTACCAGACAACACTGTTTATAATTTTTACGGTTTTTAGACAGAATCGTAATGTCTTAAGGTAATAAAATACGCTAAAACATACCAAATGAACTGCGCAAACTGTCAACACTTGCATAATGACACTATTAAAAACAAATTACCGGTTTTATATTAAAAAAATAAAATATATAAATATATTTATTTAACTGGTATATGACATTTTTTTGCGATTGTACTTTACATGACACCATAACGATGACATTGTAAGCATTACTTAATATTCACTCTATATTACAATACAGACTCCTAATAACTGTATATTTGTATATTTCTTACCTCTTTGCCAATGCACTCCGAAATGTGAAAGCTTATTTTAGATATATAAAAACAAATAGGTTAGTGACAGTGGCTGGGACTCTGTGTTTGTGAAGGTTGACTGGCTCATCTTGAGGTTAACTGCCTGTAACTGCTGTTTTTAACAGGTGGCTGAACACATCACTCAGTTTGAATGAAAACAAGCCGAAATTCAGTGCACCATAGGTTGGTGTACTAATATGTACTTTGCATTAGTGGTCTACAGCTGGTTATGATTCATTCATCAATAGACTCATCAATAGATTCAACAGGTACAGGTCAGGTAATACTGTAGCCTCGGTACATTTTTGCAATTAACATCACAATTGGTTTGGATGTTACTGGATGGTTGGATGTTACTGGATGGTTGGATGTTACAGGCACTTCAAAAGTGTGCATTTGCGTAGGAATCTGAATCACATTGAAATTTGAATCATATTATATTTACATTTATGCATTTGGCAGACAATTTTATCCAAAGCAACTTACAGCGCATTACAAGGCACACATTTGATGAGCATGCGTGTTCCCAGGGATCAAACCAACAACCTTTTGTGCTGGGAACGCAATGCTTTGAGCTACAGGAATATACGATCAACCATTATTCTAAATCAAATCAAATTTATAATCAAATAAAGTTTATAATTTTTATATATCTGAATTATTGCAAAGCAGCTTCGCAGAATAATTGTTTATGAACAAACAGTAGAAACATACGATTAACAGAAATAACAAGAAAACGAAAGAAAACAGAAAGAGTTTGTTGCATGCTAAATGGCATGAAATATGACTGAAATAAAGAAGTGTTTAGGGTTGAAAAGGGGAGGAAAGTTTCCAGTAAATTTCTGGAAACTTTCCATAGGAACTTAACCTGGGGAATTTTGGAAAATTCCAAATTGGAAACTTAATTGGAATTTATGGAAATTTACGAGAATTTATGGGAATTATTTGGAAATTTAGGTTAATTTATATAAACTATATCATATACAAACATAAATAAAAAAAATTTAATTGTAAGTAGAACTTTAATTGATTATTTTATTGAGTAACACAAAAGCATAATTCGCCAGATATTTGATTTACTGGCTAGCTAGCTAGCTACTGTATAAACACATTTTGGTATTATTTGCTAGTTAAACTGTTAAAATGCAGCAAGGGTGGCTTCTGTGTTAGTCAAAGCTTGGAAAATGGAGGGGAAGCCCCCCCCCCCCTAAGTGATATATGGAGGATTATTTTTTTATTTCGAGGGGGGGGGATTGTGTGGGGGAGAGTGATTTTTAGACACCACTTTTTAATTATTTCACCTTAATGTTTTCTCAGTCAGTGTATTTGTCTTTACAACAGTATAATGTTGTTACACACAGCACAATGATGTTTAAAACAAATGTAATTTATGTGAACACATGCAAAGATGGACATTTTGACATTATTTTGTGTGAAGGATTCAAGAAATTATCTCTGCATGTTATGAAAGAATGCAAGTACATGCAGGGGCGTGGCCTCAATGGCCCTTTAGTAAGCAGTGTGCGGTGTGCATGTGACTGAAGAATGTGCAGGGTAGAAATGTAACTACAATTGCATTAAATCTGGTTGTTTTAAACCAAATTTTGTTGAATTATGTTATGTTTAAACTACATTTAAGTTCCCTGTTATAGGCAACTTTGCAGTTTATTTCCATATATTCCATTAATTCCTATATATTCCCGTTAATTCCCATGAAAAGTTTCCAGCCTTGATAATTCCCAGATTTTTGCAACCCTACTTATATTTCAGTTTGTCAGGAAGGACCATATTAGATTCTACAGTATTCCTGTTTGATCCCATTATTATGATTATTCCAGATTATGATTTGATAGGATTTTGATTCTTGTCTATCATTTCCTTTTGTCTTGGTACTGTACTCTGCGGGCACACACAACTTCTTTTGGGCAACAACCTGCAACATACACCACAAAACAAGCTGTTCATTATTCATCTGTGATGGTGTATCATGTCACTAGTAATATGTTGTTCAAATCATTTCCCCGTGCGTTTGAGTGGTGTGTGATGCCAGGTTTGAGGGAGGAACCGAATGCTTCACTGTCATTACGCCAAATACCGAATGTGAGTCACGCATTGGATTTTGGCAGGGGGTAGTTCGGATGCATAAAGATATTCCTTATTTCCCCTAGGCTTATATTTGCATTAACTGTTTTCCGCTCGGCGGCTCTTTAAAGGAAAAATTAGGAGACTGGGGAGAGAGAAAGCATAATTTCTTTGTGTTTTGGGGGGTGTAAAGATGTTTGTGTGTGTGTGTGTGTGTGATGACAAAACAGCGTGCAAAACAAAGTAACTGTAACCACGAGTGCCTATAAGAACATTGAAAAACACAAACAGTGGAGCACCTGTGTTTGTGAGCCCGTGCTGAAGAGCAGGGCTGTGAAAGAGGACGCTCATCGTCTCCCCTGAGACATAGCAGCAGACGATAAAGAATTCCTCCGGTGTTTTCGAGCGCTGTGGAGGAGAGCTTTATTCCCCCGTTCAAGCGCACTTACATGCCAATGTTCACATTTACAAATGCGGTAAAATAAACCTGTTGAGATCTGGAGGACTTTCGCATTTGGCTGTGGCACTGATCACAATGATGGTGGTTTGTTGAAATTGAAACTCAATTGTGCTGTGAATTATTTTCTCTCTCTCTCTTTTTCTTTCTGCACTAAATGACCTTGCTGTGGTTGGATAGTGCAGATTAAGGGGCGGTATTATTATAATAAGAGCTCCTTATGACATCACAAGGAGAGCCAAATTTCAACAACCTATTTTTTCATGTGTTTGTAGAGAATGGTTTACCAAAACTAAGTTACTGGGTTGATCTTTTTCACATTTTCTAGGTTCATAGAAGCACTGGGGACACAATTATAGCACTTAAACATGGAAAAAGTCAGATTTTCATGCCATGGCCCCTTTGACGTCAACTTGACTACGAGATTGCAGAAGTGTCCGACTAGCAAGCTCTTTATTCACTCCTCCCCTGCTCTCTTCTAAATTCCAGGCTAGGCGCATCTCAAATGAGCCTACTGTATTTTTGTTAGTGTACCCAGGTGTTTCAGTCATCCATAAAGTGCATATAAGTTGCATATTGTGCGGAGTACATAAATGCTATACTACTAAAAGAGTACAAGTACAAAGTGTGCTATTCTGAACATGAAGAGAGAGATGGTGGAAATAAGAGGGTCAGTGGTACAGCTGACGCTCAGGGCCATGCAAGGATTTGTGCTGTATTATTGATGGAGTGGAGTAATTAGACTCTAGTGAAGCACCTGTTTTGGTCCCGGCTAATGTTGTGCCACCTGAAGATGGTTCTCCCTGGGGCGAGTTCATGATGAATGATACGGCGACAGCTTGGAGGTTCTGACGATCATCATCTCCATTCTTCATTATTTTTTAATGTCACAGCAATCACTGTCCGCCCCTCTTTCCAAGCGTTATTGATTGTAATTAAGTTGAACTTCAAAGTGATAATTTTATTCCAATCAGAGCTAATGCGACTCTAACGCATGTTGATGGATAATGGTGACCTGTTGAGAACTGCAGGATCCATTTTTGCATTTTGTAGATTTTTCACATGCAAACCTTTCTTGTAGCATTACTTTAGTTATTTTTAAACATAATACAATGTGCACACATGACAGAGTATTTAATAAACACACAGCGTGTTTAATTTTCACTTAATTAATTAATTTTCTTAAAAAAGAGAACAAAAAATGAAGATAGGATGAAACTTTTTGTTGTGTTTGTTTCAAAGCAGAGGGTTTGTTCTTTCATTTGATATATTTTTGTGTTTATATATTTATGAAAGAAAATTTTCCTGGAAGGCATTTTGTGAAACTTTGGTGAAAATCACAAAAATGCTGGCAGGCAACATTTAAAAAAAAAAAAGGCTGCTGAGTTAGGCGTGAGCAGCGTAAAAATCATTGGTTTGATCACAGGTATCACGCATGCTGCCAAATGCATAAATGTATATAATAGGAATGACTTGTTTGATTGACTCCTGTTATAATTCCAAACATTGCCAATATATCTGTACTATCCTGTGTATGCACTGTAAAGAAGTTGGTTCAACTTAAAAAAGTTAGTTACCTGGTTGCCTTAAAATTTTGAATTAATTCAACTTAAAAAATATTACTCTAACATTTTTTTACACAAAAGTTTTGAGTTAACTAATATTTTTAAGGTGAATTACCTCAACATTTTAAAGCAGGGGCGTTGCTAGACATAAAGCTCTACTGGGGCACAGGCCCCCAATTTTTTGCTGACTTTTTTTTTGAAAGCCTGCTGTGTGCGAGTCTATAACAATGTCATTTGCTTAACCCACTATTTTAGTGCAACAGTTACTGCGAAAGATACATATATGCAAGTGTAATCTTCATCATACCTAACATTATTAACATGTTTGAAAGCATAAATGGCATAAAATGTTAAGAAATAATGACAGCAGAGAAATATTTTCTACATTATACAATGATAGCAATGATTATTAACTTATTTTTACAAGAATATTTTAAGAAACCAGTCATTTTATGACTGCTATACTAAATCTGAATGTAAGTTCGTGTACCAGAGTTAAATATTAGTAAACTAAATATTAATTTCATATCTGAAAATACAGAACAGTATATCACATACATCTGTTGATTTTCTCAGCAACGATGCAATTGTATAGACTTGACAAGAGGTTTTCCTGAGATTTTTCCTCTAATGTTTGAGACCTGACAGAGTGAGGATGTAGTTTGTCTAACCTCCTTTAAACTCATCATCTCTCCGTTCTTCTTCCCTTTCCCTGCTTTGCACAAAACATTTCTGATGTACATCTACAGAAGCCAATAATGATCGAGTCAAAATAAGATTAACATTATTATTTAGAAACTTACTTTAGTTTCGTTATGCTTTCATAAGCACTCGCGTGGCGTCACCTTTTGAATGCGGTTGTGCGCGGTGAACGCAAACGCGCGCGGCCATGGATACGTGCGTGCACGCGTCAATGCGACTGCTTCGTCGCTTTTACATGCCTAAATTGGGTAACTACTTTGCATAAAGATCCGTTTTTCCGCGATTGTCTTTGTAAAGGAATACACTAGTTAACTGCTAAAATTTAAACTTGAGATTTACACCGGGGCACAAAAGATTTACACTGGGCACGTGCCCCAGTAAAAGGGGTCTAGCGACGCCCCTGTTTTAAAGGATTAGTCAATTCTCTAAAAAAAAAGATAATGTTGATTTCTTTCTTTGTTCAGTCGAGAAGAAATTATGTTTTTTAAAGAACGTAGTTTCAAAGGACTCTAAACGATCCCAACAGAGGCATAAGGGTCTTATCTAGTGAAATGATTGTCATTTTTGACTAAAATAAAATAAAAAATATGCACTTTTAAACCACAACTTCTCGTCTATCTTCAGTCCTGTGATGAGCCAGCGCGACCTCACGTAATTGCGTAATGACGTAGAAAGGTCACGTGTTACATAAATGAAACGCACATTTGCAGACCATTTTAAACAATAAACTGACACAAAGACATTAATTATTATCATTCGACATACAACAACGTCAGAATGGTCCTCTTTCTCAACACTTGTAAACACTGGGGCGGAGTTTCGCGTTCGTCCTCTGTGACCTCTTGACGTGATGACGTTTTGCGTGAGGTCGCGCTGGCGCATCACAGGACTGGAGATACACAAGAAATTGTATTTTAAAAGTGCATATTTTTATTTTTCGTGTCAAAAATGACAATCGTTTTCGCTAGATAAGACCCTTATGCCTCGTTTTGGATCGTTTAAAGTCCTTTAAAACTCCATTGAAAAAAACTGTTAAGTGTTGAGTTAAGTGTTACGTGTTGGTGTCCATTAAAATGAGAAAAATCCTAGAATGTTTTCCTCAAAAAAACATAATTTCCTCTCGACTGAATAAAGAAAGACATCAACATATTGGATGACATGGTGTTGAGATTTTTTTAAAGAAAATAGACTAATCCTTTAAGGCAACCAGGTATCTTACTTTATGTTGAACCAACAAATCTCGTATAGAGCATTGAATTACCAACGCATATGGGTTCGATCCCAGGGAACACTGTATTCAAGCTATGCACTTTTATAAGTAGGACTTTATGCCAAATAAAATTTTTCTCTGTTACTGTAAATGTCAACAGACTGGGCAGGATGTCAGGTTTAGTTCAGGGTTCAGATATAGACGACCATGACCAGGCCATCACCGAAGCTCTTGATCAGTTCTGCAGTGCCCCAGAGCAAACCTATGAACAGTTTTTCTCCACCTTCACCTACCTGACCCCAGGTAAGCCTTACCGAATGCCAGTCATGTCTTCTGTCCTCTGATACATCCTCAAATTTCTACCCGTGACCTTCACTGTTCATTCCAACTCCAGAGGATGTGAGGAATCCACGTGTGACCGCTCACAGAAGACCCGGAGACTCGTCCCACAGCAGCCAAGAAGAACAGAGAGAAGATGAAGGGTCAGAGATGGAAAGAGAGGAAAGCACACTGACTACTGATCAGGAAGAGGTCAGTGCATTATAGATCTAAACCTCATAGATGTGAACCTTATAGATCTTAACCGACAGCCCGGTCTTATCAGTCAGATTTTTTCTTTTACATTTCAATCAAAGTCAAAGTTTCCTGCATTGGCTTTTGCTCTGTTTATCAGTTACACACACAAATATGCAGGTACATCTGATATTGTGGCCTTATTATAAGTGAAAGGCAAATATCAATTTTACTATTGTTCATACTTAAAGTTTAAAGGTTTCAGAGGTTGAAATCCTTAGCCTTATGCATTGCGTTTTGGCCTTAAAGGGATAGTTCACCCAAAAAGGTCATTATTTCTGTCATCATTTACTCACCATCAAGTTGTTCCAAACCAGTATACATTTATATAAATCTAAAAAAAGGAAGACATTTTGAGGAATGTTTGCAATAAAGCAGTTTTCGAGCAACGTTGACTTCCATAGTATTTTTTATGGAGGTCAATGGTGCTCCAAAACTGCTCCTCAAAATATCTTCTTTGGTGAAACCAGAATCGGGCTGGAAAACCTTAGCAACCACCTAGCAATGCCCTAAGCACGCAACCAGAACATTTGACCAAAGATATTGGATATAACAACATTGAGCACTACTATTATGAATAGGGAATAATGCAATGCTCAATATTGCCACTCTGGAGACTAAAGTCCCACCTTCCAGTTAAAAGAACCAATCATCAAGCGATAAAGACTGACGATTCTCCTGGAGAGGGGCTTGGTACAGTCACGTGAGGCACTTGCCAAAATGTATGAATATTGGTAGCTGAAATGACATTGAATAAAGGTGTTTTTTAGTAGGGATGCACCGAATCCAGATTTTTTAGGTTCGGCCGAATCCCGAATCCACCGTTTAAGATTCGGCCGAATCCGAAACCGAATACCGAATCCTACTCGCATCCTTATTCCATTAACACAGTAAAACACATTAATGAATTATACAACGTCCACAGCATGTATTTTTCATTATATTTAATTTTAACTGTACATTATGCCAGGATGACAAGTTGGAAAACTATTTTGACAATTACCATAAGCCTATGCATAATGAAAGCGATGCGTCGCGACACGCTCGTTTTTCCAATAAGCAAGCAGCTCCGCATTGAAAACAATATTTAACTTTGAGTGAGAAGCTCCGCTCGTCAATGTCAGTTTTCACACGGCCATCCAATTACAATGGAGGAGGGGCGGGACATTACCACAGCAACCAACCGGCTCACAGCTGAAGCATCACAGCTACCAAGCGCTCGGCTGAAAAACAGCTGGCATTTGGTGTCCTCAAGGCGTTTTCAGCCGTGTTTAAAAGTTTTGGTGTGTCCAGCCCCTAAAGCTCACCGAAAGAAAAAGCTCATCTCCACGTCAGCACCCGATGTGTGTAATCAACGGCCGCGTGATGTCGACCAGCGTAGCGCAAGCCTAGGATTCGGTTCGGTGGAAAAAAATTCTAGGATTCGGCCGAACCCGAACCCCGTCAAAAAGCCCAGTATTCGGCCGAATCCGAATCCGAATCCTGGATTCGGTGCATCCCTATTTTTTAGTACAACTTGAGCTTAAGAAACAAACATGCGGTTGATTTAAGGTTAAATTCCTGGTCAGAAATATATTAAAAATTTTAGATAGGACTTTATTCATGCATGACTGAAATAGGTACCCTGAGGCATTGCAAAGAAGGCCACTGAGTGTTTATTTTGGCGATGGAAGTGTTTGGTAGCTTCTAAATTCATACCTGTTTGGATCCAAAGGAACGAATGGGGCTAGGCTAAATGCTAACACATTCACGACGCGCTGTACAAAGATTACGTGCACGCATTGAAAAAAGATTAATCTAAGAACATAGTAAAATATTGAAAAACGGTGGTGTTTTCCTTTAAAACTAACTTGTTATGACGATGTCCACTAAGGGTGGGACAAAAAAAATTGATTCTTAGATGAATCGCGATTCGGAAGTGGCCGATTCTCAAATCGATTCACAAATGTCAAGAATTGATTCTTAAATGTTAGTTTACAAAATAATTATGTGACGTTATCAGAACCAAAAGGCGGAACTTAACTGGGTTAGCGGTGCTGGAAGAGAGCGCGCACTGCACAAGCACATAGCGGAGCTTACAAGAGCAGAAGAGAAATAAATAAAATCTAGAACAGCCCTGTTTGACTCATTCTAAACTGCAAGAAAACAAGATACACTTTGGGATAGTCTTGCTCTGCCTTTTCTCTGTTCAGTAGGTGGCATGGAGAAACAGCGCATTTAATTTAATGACTCTTCTGACTGTGCTATCGTTTCCCTAAACCATCCACTGACTGTTTAGATATAACATGAATATACTTCTGTAAAAATATGCAGATAGTTTGTTATTCAGTCGCTGGGTGCGCTGCATTATATAAATACAGTAATACTGCCAAAACATTAACCTGGCTTTGAGAGCAAATGTGACGTAATGACGTCACAGATATATCCAAATTAGTACATCAAGAATCAATTCTGAATTGAATTACTATTCATTCATACTACCAATATTCATACTACATAGTACCTACTCTTTTAACAGTCAATGAGTAGGTACAGGGGCGTCATGCACCATTTTTTTTTAAGGGGGCACAGTGTGCACAGTTCACAGAAATTTGGAGAGCGGGTGGAAATTTGTGCATACACAAACAAAATATTATAGAGCTTTCAGTCTTTATGGCACTTACATTTCTAACAATCTGAGTGCCCCTGCCTTCATGCAAAAAATATCCAAAATCAAAGTCTTGACTAACTTTCATATCAAATATTCAATCGGAATAATGACATATTAGTATCATATTTACATCTGAAATGGCATGTTTTGTTTATTTACGTTTTGTTTAATGACTTTTGCACAACAACTGCATTATCCTCTAAAATTAATGTAATTTTAAATCCATAAAGTAAACAATGAAAATGACATAAGCTATAGCCACGTGATTGATTTTAATGTTCAATAATGATTAAAAACTAGATAGTAAAGTTTGAAGACAAACTTTATGTTGGCTTGAGAAAGCGTAGCCTGAACGTTTAAAACGGTTTGACATAAGTTTAGTTTAGTAGGCTATCTGGCTGTTAGTATGTTTAAGTATGAAGGTAGCATGATTTACCATGAAGCTAGCATGATGTTAGCATGATTAGCATGAAGCTAGCATGATGCTAGCATGATTAGCATGAAGCTAGCTTGTTGTTAGCATGATTAGCATGAAGCTAGCATGATGCTAGCATGATTAGCATGAAGTTAGCATGATTAGCATGAAGCTAGCATGATGCTAGCATGATTAGCATGAAGCTAGCATGATATTAGCATGATTAGCATGAAGCTAGCATGATGCTAGCATGATTAGCATGAAGCTAGCATGATGCTAGCATGATTAGCATGAAGCTAGCATGATGCTAGCATGATTAGCATGAAGCTAGCATGATGCTATCATGATTAGCATGATGCTAGCATGATTAGCATGAAGCTAGCATGATTAGCATGAAGTTAGCATGAAGCTAGCATGATGGTAGCATGATTAGCATGAAGCTAGCATGATGCTAGCATGATTAGCATGAAGCTAGCATGATGCTAGCATGATTAGCATGAAGCTACCATGAAGTTAGCATGATTAGCATGAAGCTAGCATGATAAACATGAAGCTAGCATGAAGCTAGCATGAAGCTAACATTTATTGCGTTGCTAGGGTACTAAGTTTGGTTGCTAGGGAGAAAATTGGAATCCCATAATGATCACCCTTCAAGCCACAAGTAAAACGGTCCAACCCCCGTGTCTCTACAATGTTCTGATGCGGAGATATAAGGCTTTGTTTATTCTGTTGCTAGGGTACTAAGTTTGGTTGCTAGGGAGAAAATTGGCATCCCATAATGATCACACTTCAAGACACAAGTAAAACGGTCCAGCCCCCGTGTCTCTATGATGTTCTGAAGCGGAGATATAAGGCTTTGTTTATTCCGTTGCTAGGGTACTAAGTTTGGTTGCTAGGGATAAAATTGCCATCCCATAATGATTAAACTTCAAGCCACAAGTAAAACGGTCCAACCCCTGTGTCTCTACGATGTTCAGATCCAGAGATATAAGGCTTTGTTTATTATGTTGCTAGGGTCTTCATATTTTGTTGCTAGGGGCGTGGCTTAATACTTCAATAAGAATCCTCAGAGACTGATTGGATGCCTGAGTAAAATGAGCCCACCCCTATGTCTCTATGACACTCTGGTGCAAAGATATCCATCTGGGCTTTTTATAATGGTAGTCTATGGGAGATGTTGCTAGGGTACCCAAAATTGTTGCTAGGGGCGTGGCTTAATAGCTCTGGGGTGATCCTAAGAGACTGATTGGATGCTTGAGTAAAATGAGCCCACCCCCATGTCTCTAAGACACTCTAAAGTGAAGATATTCCATCTGGGACGCTTTTTTCCCCTTTTATGGGCATGTTTCCTGCCCCATTATAAGTCAATGGGAAATTTTGGGGGCCTCTTACACCCCAGGGGTACAGCTTACACCCCATTGTGAGGTATGTTCTTACACAGCCTGTCAGCCTCATTTAATGTGGTAAGCCACAAGTTTCTACAAGTTTCTCACTCGCAGCTATGACCCGTCAAAGTTTGTCTCAATGTTAAGTCAATGGAAATTTTGGGGTGTTTCAGCGCCCCGTTTAGGAATTCGGAAGGTCCCATCAGTTAGAAAAGATATAGCAACTCGAGTCAGATCAGACCGAAGGTCTGTCCAAAGTTTGATGGCTGTAGCTTAAAAGCTCTAGGACGAGTTAGAGTTAGAAATTTTAGTCTCAGAAGAAAAAGAATAATAAGTTTAAGTGCAACAACAGTATGTTGGCTTTCTCAAGCCAACATAAAAATATGTTTAGATAAAATTATTAGAGGAACGGATTTTTGCATTAAATTTTACCTCATATGTGAGTGTGTGATCCATGCCCGCGTGAACTCTGGCTAAATTTGGCGTTGAAACAAGAAGATGAAACTAAAAATCTCTACTAATTTAACGTCAAGACGGTCACATTTTAAACCATACATTTTCTTCACAGAGAAGGTTACCTGCACATTACCGTACTGGGGTTTGAAAATGTTGTGAGCGTTTTTTGCACGTTTTAATTCCTCAGATAGCCAAATGCAGCAGCAACATGAAAGGTCGTGAGCGCGCTCAGACGCTGATGACGTCTGCGACTGCACTGTCTGCAGCGCCTGCCGCCAGAAAGTAATGTAACACGATCAAATACTAAAAAGTGACAAGGATGCAGCACAGAATTGATAATATTGTGCATATTAAACAGATTCAAAGACAAGTAACAGATTGATGGATGCTTGTTTGAGGTTGCATGCAAAATCCATTTGGCTCAAAAAACAAAGGGGGCACGTGCCCCCTCAGTTTGAATGGGCATGATGCCTCTGAGTAGGTACTTCATCTAATTCGGTACCTACTGTCACAGTATGCGATTTCGGATGCTGGGTTTGCCTCTACAGACTACATGGCAGTGCCCTAGCAACCACACAGAGCAACCTAGCATCATCATGGCAAACCACTCACAATTAAAAATTTAGTTGCAACCAGAGGTTTTCTCGGGTCCAAAGAAATGTACAGAAATGTAATAAAAAAATCTACCCGACCCGAAATGACCCTTTTTACCCGAACCCCCAGACAAAATTACAGAGAAAAAACCCGCGAAAATTAGACCCAAGACCAAACCAACCCAGTGGCAATTTTTTTAACCCAACTGGACCCGAATGAAAACGGCAGCAACATGTGTGTAGTCAGCAGCCTCACACGCACCAGCCAAGCAAAAAGAAATCCTGGTGGGCTCGCAACAAATTTGACCCGCTGCTCCATTTATTTTCATTTGTTATCTGACGATGAACCAAGGTAACCTAAATGTACATTCAAAATGGATTGATTGACAGGTCTGTCTCAACGTAAATTAACCTACCTCCAGGCACACGATGTCACAAGTGCTCTTGGCAAACAGAGGAGGGGTTGGAAAAGGATTTGATGCACACACAAGATAGTTTGGGTCTTCTCGGGTCTTCTTCTTTTTTGGCAAAAACACAGTCATTTTAAATGCCGCTAAAATTATACCCCACCCATGTCCGAGGCACTCATAAAACCCCGGCAACAGTTTAGCATCATGATGGTCACTTTTGTACTGACAAGCACCATTAACATTCTCTATCTTTTTATTTTCCCTTTTTCTGTAGTCGTCCGCTCTCTCAGTTTTGGACTCTTTCATTAATACATGTATTTTGTCATCAGTCCTCACGTCAGCGCTCGACGCTTACGACTTCTGCCTGGCTCGCATATTGATCTTAGCGGGGATTTGACGAGCCGCAACACCAGTTACTGTCAATAACACAAAGCACATCGGCCAACAGCGCAGGCCCCTCAATGCTAAAAGAGATTCTGCCATATTTAGCTCCACACCACCGGGAGAGAAAAACAGTCGTATTGATCCTAATGCCGCTTCGAACGTAATCATGCTAGTTCACTGGGTGCCGGCATTTTTGAGCATTATTAAGTGAAATGAGATGAGGAGGGTGAGTTTAAGAGTCTGTGTGTGTTTGTTTGTACTGTAGGTGGTGCTGGATGCTGGTTGTGTTGGAGGGATACTGGGTGGTGCTGCCAGGCCCAATCAACACAAACCTGTGAAGGTAAATGATTGGATGTTAAACAGCAGATGGCTTACTAGGTTTTGGAACAGAGCAAAAATCAGTTAAAGGTATAGTTTACCCCAAAAATAATCATTTACTCACTCTCATAATGTCTTTAAAAGGAAGATATTTGTAGTCAAGCAAGAAACATGAGCACCATTGACTTCCATAGTAGGAAAGAAAAATACTATGGAAGGCAATGGTGCTTCCTTTGAGTTCAACAGAATAAAGACATTTTTACAGGTTTGTAACGACATGAGTAAGTCAATGATGTCAGAATTTTCGTTTTTGGGTGAACTATCCCTTTAAGACCGATATACTACAGAACATAAGGAAAGTCTAGTGAATTGTGTTATTCATTATAATATATGAAGTATATAAAAACATTGTTTTTTTTACTCTTTTCCATGGCAGTTTGATAATTATTTGGGAGATTCGGAGGATGAAGAGGAAACCACTGATGCCACAGGTGTTTATTTTCATATTTATATGTATGTACTACAGTATAGGTACAGTGTACATCAGCTTATTTCACAGCTGTAAATGAGGTTCGGCTATGCAAATCACTGATTCGCATGAAATTCACATACACAGTAATGCAGATTCACATATTAAAATCACCTGCAAAAATAATGCGTAAGTATTCTTTTCAAATGGATATGTACTGTAAGGATTGCATGGGCTCAGCTCACCTTTAATGGAGTTTATGGATATCATATGCACACTATATTTTTGTAATTAAGGCTGTCGTACGGCTCGATTTAAATATATTACCATTCATTAAACGGATTCAGTGAATGCAAATTTCTAACCCGCTCCCTCTTCGATAGAGCCAGGGGCAAACACTAGCTGTGAGAGGCTTAACGCTCGTCGTATGGGCTTGTGATGAGACGGCACATGAGCCAGCTCTTTTCTTCTGCACCAGACAGACTCATTTAAACTCAAATGACCAGTTTAATAGACAAATTACAAAAACATTTTTGCATTAGAGAGGCATAATGTTCAGAAGAGGATACCCTTGTTTTTTTCCGGAGGTTCAGACTTTCTTTCTTAAGGGCTTTTCACACTGCGCTTAACCCTGGGTTATCTTCGTTCTAAACCCTGCTTTTATCCCTAGGTTAAGCAGCGTTTCACACTTGTAATTTTGAAGCGGGGTTATCTCTGAAATTAACTCATGGTTATGAAGCCCTGCAACAAAGCAGAGTTAGCACCGCTTTTTTGGAGTTAACCCCGCATTGCAGTGCCAAACGCATGCGATGTGAAACGATGGGGGGTTAGAATGCAATGACTAAATGCTTAGCGTGGACAGCTTATCAGAAACTGAAGAGCATGTACCTAATATCATGATCTGAGTACTGAAAACACCTGAATGGGAGTAAAAATGACATCCCAGGAGACTTAAAACAGCCAAGAGAGATTTACGTTGTGAACTGTTCTGTCACCGACGTGGCATTGCGAGACAAGTGGCGGCCGGTGACTTCTTTTTTCGAGGGCGCTCGATGTGAAGTTCGTCACAACATGTATGTAGCCCGTCATGTGTGTGGTTTGTAATTTCAAAATATGTGTTCTGCGCTTCGAGTGATCCTATGTGCATCACATGTCTTGCCAAAATAAGTACCTGCTGCAGACGCGTCTAAAGTGTTTATGATAAAAGAGACGCTCGCGTTTGCCAGATACTCGCATAATCTCATGCGTAATCAGAGTTTACTGTTAAAGGAGTCTTGCATTGTTTTGTGAACTTGAGCGTCTCTTTTATCAGAAACGGTTTTGAAGCGTGTGCAGCAGGCACTTATTTTGACAAAACCACAAATATGCAAATGAAAATGTTAACCCAGGGTTTAGGAATGCACAGTGTGAAACATCAGATTATGAATACCTAGAGTTATCTCCTAACCCCTGGTTAAGTATGAACAGCGTAAAAAGTATAACCCAGGATTCTGTTAACCTTTTAGAATAACCCGGGGTTAACTTTTTCAAGTATGAAAAGCCATTTATCATGTGCATCACTCTGCCATCTTGGCCGTATGTCACTGCACATCACTCATGGATGGCTGAAAATAGGCAAAGAGGCGGGATGTGGGTGAAGCCACACCCATCTAGCTCGACTCTAGTGACAGCAGTGGCAGTTCACCCATCACTCAAGTGGCCACGCCCTTAATTATGCAGAACTTTAAGGCTTAAAGCAACACTCTAAAGAGTTTTTGCTCTTTGCTCCCCCTACAGGTTAGAAGCGGAATTGTCCATTATCACTGTCGAAAATACTGCAGCATAGCTGGCTCTGATTGGATTGTAGGTCTGGCGTAAAGCAAGTTTTTGTAGTTTTCGCTCGAACTACAGGACCGCTACCCGACGGTTGGAAACTTCTTTAGTGCGGTTTTGGCCGATAGAGGGCTGCAAAGCGAATGTGAAAGTGCCGTTCACCCTGTTTCGAGTGCACGAAAAAATAAAAAAAAACTCTTTGGTGTTGCTTTAAATATAATTTAAACGGATGAGTTACAAAAAAATGTACAGTTGTCATGAAGGGCAAAATCAGTTACAATTAATGTGATAAGTTGATATAACTTATAAAAACAAGTTGAAATTGTTTAATTTAATTTGTTAAGTTATATAAAAAATATATGTTGATTCGATATCATTTGTTACAGTGTAGGTAATTTAAGCTTTTTTATTGTAAAGTGTACAATAAATTTAAGATAGGCTACATTAATAAATGATGTAAATGAATTGTCCATTGTTATTTCATTGCATTAACTATTATCAAATCTCACCGTATTGTAAAGTACTGCAAAATATTAAAACTAGAAAAATAAAACTAGATTAGTTAACCTCACGACTAATCGTATGCGGCCCATCCCTGTGATGTTTTTCATGATCGAATGGGTTACTACAGAAGAAAGGAGAGGTATGTAAAATTCATTAGGTGTCGTGGTTAGAATGCCAGTCAAACCCTCTGAATAACAAAAAGGTGGATGCAGAACTTTAGCGTAATTAGCATGAATAATCACGCCACTGCTGGGCTTTGCAAAAAATGGAGTGCGCCAAGTAAGAGAGAAAGTGAAGACGGCCGCACAACTCGGAGACTACAGCAATAATTGCCTTTACATCGAGGTTTAATGACCGGCCTTTGCCGTCCAAAGGAATCTTCAGTCGGGTCAAGGGGAAGGTGGCGTGAAGGCAGCCTTGTCAAATCCGATCAAGGGCCGGTGGTCTAATGGCAGGGTACCTGCGGTTTTAATGAAACGCCTCTCCACGCCAGTCAAGGGGGCTTATGGCCTTCAGAGTCATTAGCAGTGAAACTCTCCTTTCTGTGTATCCTTTATGATCTTGATTTGGATACCATCTTGGTAGGGATTTTTTGAAGGTGTGCAGCGCAGTACAGTACAAAAAACTGAGGAATGCATGCTATGCCTTCAGATGTCTGCTCTGCATTTAGCAGCTGAAAGTATGAATTTGACTGTGTTGGTAATTGGATGTTTAATTAAGATCAGCATACATCGCGTTTCTGCCAAGTCCGATGTCACTCGCAAACACACAAAAACAAAAAACAGATACATAAAAGCACAGAAATCATTTTATTGATATGTTACAAGATTTTCCCCTTTTTATTGTCTTAAACTCGGAGTCATTGGGTGCAGCGGCCATAGCTGTGTTTTGTCAGAATCAAGTGCTAGAATTAACCGTTTTGTAAGTATTAATTAGTAAATAATGTGTATTATGCAAATGTCTTTTGTGTGATACGCCCACTTTTCCAGGCACATCTGTATTACCTGGTGAAGTTGAAGAGCATCTAGTAGATACGTCTGCTTCATCTCTCTGTCATCATAGGCTGTTGGAGATGTCCTCTACTTTCACAGACCAAAGCACAGACAAAACACAAACTGCTGAGGATCAGGTACACACAACGACTGTCTGTCTGTCCGTCCCATTACTGATGTTTTTTAGATGAATGCTTAGATGCTCGGGTGGTATTTCATTCATAGAGTTGGATTTTGCCTTTGCTTATTTCACATGAACTCCTATAGCCTAATAGGTATTGCATTGCATCAGCAACAAAAAATGTGTGTTTGATTATCCGAAAACACACGAATTAATAAAAATGTATGCCTTGAATGAGGTTTGTTTTGATGAAAACCTTGGATTAACCTGTTATATGATGTCTTTGTCTTTATAGAATGAAAGCAATATGGTTCTTCCTTTTCATCTGGATGAGAACTTCGATTACGACATCGTCGTGCTGACTCGCAAATATCAGATCTGAGAACAAAACCACAGAGCATCTTGAGCTAAATTGGACATAGTAAGACTGGCAAAAGCTTTTAACAACTCTGGTTTTACAGAGTAAATCCTCATTAAGAGGGTCAAAGGCGTTTTGTTGTTTTGGCACTAAAAGGCTGAGAACGACGAAATGGTTGTTTTGAAAATAAATCAGGAGTTTATCACACATGTCATTGTGTGAAGCACCAGTTTGAAGGATCTTCAGCACAATCACTCAACTAAGTCTTCAGAGGCTTTTTACTTCATTAAAACTAATCTGAATACATCTGATTCACTTTTGTGAATTTCCAAACGAACCATTACATGACCAGTACTAAGCTGAATAGACTTAATTTTAACTATCAGGAGCTGATTGCACAGTGAAGAATTACTCCATAAAGTCTCTATTAAAGTGAACTCCCAAAAGTGAAAATTTTGTCTTCATTTACTCATCCTCAAGTTGTTCCAAACCTGTATACATTTCTTTGTTCTGCTCAACACAAAGATGTTTTGAAAAATGTTTGAAACAAAAAATAAAAATCTGGGGAACCAATGACTTCTGTTCACTTATGGTTGAGTAACAATAACCTAGCAGTCGGGTTAAAACAACCCAGCAGTTGGGTCATTTTAACCCTGGGTTAAACCAATCCAGCACTTTTCAGAGTGTAGTATTTTTTCCTACTGTGTAATTCTATGGAGCCCCAGATCAAGCGTCTTGTCTTGAAGGGAACACAGTATTACCTAAGTTTGCTATATACCTCGTTTACTTTGCTTTTCTGTTGACTATACTACTATCTGTTGTGTGTTAAGAAAACTTGCTTGCTTATTTAGTTAAAATACTCGTTTGATTTACTATTAAGTGGTATAGTTTGTGTTACTGTTTGTGTTTGTTAGCTCGTGTTAGCATGTTCTGTTTTCCTCTGTTAACAAGTGCTTTGTTTGTTTACTCTTTGTTTATATTGCACTTTATTCGTTTTTTTTATATCACTTAAAGCGTGTAGTGACTAGATCGCAGTTTCAATACGTGTACAAGTGATGTCATTAAGGCCTTTGTTTTGCTAATTGCTAAGCCGTGTCCAGCTGTTTAAAATTAGCTGAGGTTTACGATCTTTTTTAAACTGTGCAGCGCTGGAACGTCAGCGGTAGCGACACCCCTCGTGTGCAGCGACTCTACCATTTGAGAGACTCATCAAGACTCTAGACAAATTAGTGTAAAAATCCTCCCTTCGCGACTCGAGACCTGCGAGTGCAAAGACCCGCGACTCTACCTGCGCGACTCGAGACCTACGAGGGCAAAGACCCGTGACTCTACATTCGCGACTCGAGACCTACGAGTGCAAAGACCCGCGACTCTACCTGCGCGACTCGAGAGCTACGAGTGTAAAGACACGCGACTCTACATTCGCGACTCGAGACCTACGAGTGCAAAGACCCGCGACTCTACCTGCGCGACTCGAGAGCTACGAGTGTAAAGACACGCGACTCTACATTCGCGACTCAAGACCTACGAGTATGAAGGCTCGCGACTCTACCTGCGTGACTCGAGACCTATGAGTGTGAGACCTACGAGGGCAAAGACCGGTGACCCTACATTCACGACTCGAGACCTATGAGTGCAAAGACCCGCAACTCTACCTGCGCGACTCGAGAGCTACGAGTGTAAAGACCCGTGACTCTACATTCACGACTCGAGACCTACGAGTGCAAAGACCTGCGACTCTACCTGCGCGACTCGAGAGTTACGAGTTTAAAGACCCGCAACTCTAAATTCGCAATTCGAGACCTAAGAGTACAAAGACCCGCGACTCTACCTGCGCAACTTTAGAGCTACGAGTGTAAAGACCCGCGACTCTACATTCGCGACTCGAGACCTACGAGTGCCAAGACCCGCGACTCTACCTGCGCAACTCGAGAGCTACGGGTGTAAAGACCCGCGACTCTACCTGTGTGACTCGAGACCTATGAGAGTACAGACCTGTGACTTAACCTGTGTGTGACTCAAGACCTACAAGTGTTAAGACCTGCAAATCTACCTGTGCGACTCAAGACCTATGAGTGTAAAGACCTGCGACTCTACCTGCGCGACTCGACCGAGCAAGGACACTGGCATAGCACTCAAGTATTGTTTACTTTATTTCTTTCTAATTCTATTTATGTTTCCTACTTTCGACTAACAATGTGTTTCCAGTACATTCCTGTCATTGACAACAGACACTAACGCATCTTGGATGCAGGACACTCACTCAATCGTGCAAACAATCCACAACTCACCTTCAACAAATCCAGAGGTGTAAAGTACTTGAGTAATTTTACTTGATTACTGTACTTAAGTATTATTTTGGGGGATTTTTACTTTACTTGAGTACAATTAAAAATCAGTACTTTTACTTTTACTTAATTACATTTTGTAAAGAAAAAAAGTACTTTTTACTCCTTACAATTTTATTTAAAGTCAAAAAGTACTTCTATTTTAGAGATCTATTTTTGCTTGCTCTGTCAAACCAATTGAATTGAGCTGATGGTCAGTTTAATTGAAATGTTATTTATTCTGGAGCCTTTGGACCACCTTAAGGAATTCGCCAACAGTTCGTCTAATGATGACATTTTTTTGCTTTTTTAAAAACCGACAACACATGAAGTGTGACACGTTTCCTGCTGTTTGCAGCCTCTCTATCAAGACTAATACCTTGTTCACACTATCAGTGCAAATTTTGGTGCATATCTAATTTGACAGACTCACTGTCCACATTGTGTATCACAACTGTTCAGATCCGATCTGTGCATCCTGTAGCCGTTTTCCGGATTATCTGCACTGTTTTTATGGCAATGACGTCGCGCTGGCATGACAATCTGCCTCGACTTCTGACGTGTTTTATGTGACGTGACAGCAGGATGAATCGAAAAGCTACACAAATGCGATCAGGACGGTAAGACTGAAATGGATTTCAAACCACCTCTGGATGTAGCCTGAAACGGATTAGAAAAACAGATTTCATGTGGTTTTTAGCCGTTCACCGTTCTAAATGTGATTGGATTCCTATCGGATATGCACCAAAATCGGATTTGGACTTACAGTGTGAACAGGGTCTAATATACCTCTTCCTGCATCGGCTTCCTGTGAGAGGCTAGGTTAGAGCTTGAAATTTAAGTTAAGTTCGAGGTTTTACAATTTTGAGTAGCATGTTGCATACTAAAACTCATTGTCATTGTCACGGATCTCCGCATTTTTCTTTGTTGGTACCACAGACTTTCTTTTCCGTGTCAGTTTCACGTATTGGTTACTCAGTAGTTTTTCCTATTTTCTTACCATTTTCGCGTGGGTTTGGGGTTAGAACGACTTTCTGTAACATAAAATGACATCCAAATTTTTTGTTTAAAAATATGGAAAAAATGTATAAACCAATAGTTAAAGTGACATCCTAACCCAAAGCCCGAATCTAACCCCAAACCCTCGCGAAAATGGTTTAAAAATAGGAAAAACAATTGAGTAATCAATACGTGAAACTGACCAGTGTGAAACCCCTGTTGGCAGTTGTTGGATCAAAGTAAATGAGACTTTAGATTGTGGTTGTCTGTTGGTGTCTGTTGGAGTTGGTAGTTGTCTGACCAGTGTGATCTGTCCTTTAAAGAAAGTCCGTGGTACAGACACGAAAAATGCAGAGATCCTTGACAATGACACGGATAAATGAGCAAAAAATTCTGTGACTATACCACTGAACTTTGTGAGATCATGTTGGAAATGATGTAGTAGTCTCATAGTTTGATAATGAAATACAATTAAATACAAACAGTTGTAAAGGATAAAACCTTGTATGTGGTTCATTCACTTCATGTTTTTAGAAAAAGCTTAAACATGAATCTCTCGTTTTCCTTTTTCCAGTTACTTTTACTTTTTTAATACTCAAGTACAATTTTAATGTGGTACTTTTTTTACTTTTACTCAAGTATAATTCTGGCCAGATACTTTTACTTTTAATTGAGTAAAATTTACACTCAGTACTTGTACTTTCATTTGCGTAAAATTTTTAAGTACTTTTTACCCCTCTGAACAAATCCGACTTCATCCATGCCTTTGCCACGCAGACAGCCTTCAACATCCTAGCTCTGGCTGAGACATGGATTAGTCCAGAAGACTCGGCCACACCCGCTGCCCTTTCCTCAAACTACTTTTTAAAACTTGACGGTGAGTTAATAAAGCTATTTAAAAAAAAAGTTAGATCTGGGGCACCATTGACTTCCACAGTATAGAAAAAATTACACTATAAAGGTCAAAGGTGTCCCAGATCTGTTTGTTACAAACATTTTTCAAAATATTTTTATTTGTGTTAAGCAAAACAAAGACAGGTTTATATCAATAAATATTCTACTATCTCTCATACTTGTATTGACCTTTCCCTATTCTCTGTTGATAGCTGGGTGGAAGGTTTTCCAAATTATACGCTGTGTTGATACATTGAAACATTGCTTCAAAGTCAAAGAAAAAATTAAGACAATTTTTTTTACATTTAAATGACGTGCGTTTACGAAATTATAATATATTTTAATGTTCATTGTAAATAGCTCTTATTCTGAATTTAATATGCATAATACAAACAGATGAAATGATGTGTATTTGTCTAGCAGTTCAAATCAAATCTTGTTATTATTACTGTTATTATTATTTTTCAACTATAGCTAGTCATTTTCTGACTCAACGGCTCAAGTAGAAGACCTGTGGTGTAACCTTTGTGCTGAACTTTTGACAATCTTGGAAAAGCAATTAATTTCTCATTGCTTCAGTTTCTCACTGCGTATTATTCACGGGTACAAAACGCTCAGGGACTCTGTTCTCCGCGAGAATCTCATAACTTTAATAAAAGCCCAAACATGTTGCTCTTTGAAAAGAGTCTGTCACAGTTTTCTCAACTCAGTCATTTATTTTGACATTTCAAAGAATGTCCGAACGCACGTTAAAAGAACGTCCTGGCTGGTTTTCAGCATGTTTCTCTCATTTTCACCATGCTATTTCAATTTCTCATTCTTTGTACCCTGTGGCCTAGAGTTTCTCAAGCAAGAAATAGTCTTGGTCCACACATTACTGTTCATTTACCTCCTCTAAAATATCAAAAGACAAAGTGTGCATATTTAAACTGTCCTTTGTCCATGCATTTTTAATCTCTGCTTCTAAGTAATTGGTGGACGGGATATTAAAACAAGCACAAAAAGATTAAACCGACTGTGGAAATATATACCTGACACAGAGGCTTGAATTATTATCTCACGTGCTACGAATGAGTTTGTGTTTTATAAAAACAAGTAAAGTTCAAGCTTGTGCTATTCTTGGCAAGTTCTCGCAGAAGTACATAAAGTGCACCTTTTGCCAAAAAAAAAGGACCCGAAGATGTATGTCTTTATTTACTCACCTTACAAACCCTTAAGTCATTATTCTTTGTGTGTAAGATAAAAGTTGAAGATTCTTAATGCATCTTTTCTTGCTATTTATATTAACCGCAGGTGGTCAAACTCTAAAAGCTATATAATAGTAGCTATCCCACAGCTCGAATATAAATCCTTTCTTACTCTCAAATCAATAATGCAAATATATGCTGCAAAAATGATGTGATCAATAAAATCATGATAACTTTTAATGCTTTTAAATAAATATAGCTTTGTGGAGAGCATTGCATTAGCAGTGCAAAAGGTCATGGGTTCGACCCCATAAAAATGTAGACTTTATAAAGCACTGCAAGTCATTTTGCATAAAAGCATCTGCAAAATGCATGAATATAAATATACACCCTCACAAAAATGGTACAAATTTTTTGGACGGTACCTTTTAAAAAGTCCTTTGTATATGAGATATATAACTTTTGAGGTACCAATCTCAAAGTACAAAACCACCTTTTTATTTGTGTAAACTTTATTTTAAGCAACTTGTTATAGCAACTCATTAGTAAGATTTTATTATTAATAAAAATGCAATGCAACTATCAAAAATTCTCAGTTATTCTGCGTTTTTCTCAAGAATAACAACATATTCGAACAACACAAGTGAAAATAAATATTTAGACTTTGATCTCAAGCAATATGTTATCGTGCAATTGTTTCATTCACAGACACCCAAGCCGGTAGAAAACGAGTGTTTATTGCACACTTTGTCTTATGTACACCCTTTTATTTGCGAAATCTGCTCAAAGCGCTTGCTGTGACTTGGCCGTCTTGTTGCTAAGCAATAACAGAGCAATGAAACGAACATTTGGTACATTGCAGACCACTTCGATGGCACTTTATCTCGGCTCAAACCATGCCTGCAGCTTTGCATCTGTTCGAGACCCATTTCGGTTTCGCTCAGACCTTGTAGTTCATCTACCGATAGCTGTTGCACATAAGCATTTGAATGCCCCACCAGGTGGATGCTCCTGTTTGCCAGGTGGGGTTCCCTTTGCGGTGCGTTTGGCATCATAGATCACGACCACGACTTTCAGTTAGAGACACCAGAGAGATAGCGAGCGAGATAAAGAGGGCAACCCCGATCTCTCCCCCGCGTTTTGGGCCAGGTGTGTGTGTGTGAACGAGTGCGAGTGCTTTGTGGGACACCAACAGTCTAAACCAGGTGAGATAAAGTTAAACCGAACCTTTGAGAAGGTTATAAAGATGCTTCTTTAAACACGTGACACAGTTACGGCCGGCTGGCATCTTCAAAGATTCAGAACTCGATCATGTTACTAATAGCTTGTTAATAGGCTGATTTGAGTATTCATTAATTCAATTAAGGATTTATCAAGGGCAAGTTCTCCTGAGTAATGAGAAACTGAGAACTTTTTTGGGACCGGCAACTTGGTCAGCATTAGCTAACACTGAATGGAGGGAATTGGTTTTAAAAGGCAAAGTTGTAGAGCTATAAACTAACAATCAGATTCATGTACTTTAATATAAACACAATATATGTGATAAGGATTGAATTCTCATTCTGTTGTTTTCGATTTAGTGATATCTAATGATAGCGTTTTAATGTGTCAGAATATTCATCAACATCACGCTTGTGGAAAACCTATGGAATATCAGGACATTTGGATTTCCAATCCTAGAAAAGTTCACGTTTTTATTATCAAGTAATCAGATGTGAAAATAAAGCATATTAAGCGTGCGGTCTGATGGGAGGAATAAAAGTCTTAATTCAGAGTACTCCCGCCTCCTTAACTGGATGATGACAAATGTAAGGGAGGGTTATACAGACCTCTTTGTGCTGATTGGTTGGATTACATGACCATCCTTGTCCTAAATTTCATGAAATGAATTAGAAAAGCTGATAAAGAAATATTTAAGAGTTTAGTTCCAAAACGCAATAAATCCATTTTGACTCATTTGGGTAAAAACGTGATTTCTATACCAGCAAAGTGACAAGATGAAAAAAAATTATTCTGTTAAACTTTCATATAGCATCTTTAGGTTATAAAAACATAAAAAAATCAAATCCATAATTTGATTTTCAAAGATTTATTATAAAAACTGATTATTTTATTCCACAAAATGCAATAAATCCATGACAAGTATAAATCTATTGAATCAATATGTAAATGTGCATTCATCTTTGCCATGTTATATTCATTTAGTTGACTAGTGGTATACACCGATTTAAAAAAAAAGTAAAATGTTTTGGTCCTGCTCGATTTCTGTTGACTTATGGAAAGTTTTCTATAAGATCTGCTGGGGTCAATGTGTTAGCATGACAGAAGCTTGATGCTGTCGGAAGAACAAGCAACAGCCAGCATTTTTTTTCGCCCGAATGCCTCTCACCGTAAATTATTTGATTTTGATGGCTTACGTTTCTTCCTTGCCTCAGAAAACCACCACAAGTTTATCAATGCCATCAAAATTACTGTTTTTTTTTTCTTTTCTTTTTTGTTGATCACAAAGTACAAAGTAGATGAGGAAAACTAGGATTCCGTGTGTATTTAAAGTCCCACCCTATTGTTTACAATGCGTAGAATGGTGTGCTGTGATTGGTTGAGCGGATTTATTGCATTCTGCAGAGAAGGAGGACTGGCGTTTATTACGTTTTGGGAAAAAACGGAAGAAAAGAGGACAGAATAATACGGCGAATTTTGGATTTTGCGTAAAATTAAGAATTAACTTTTTAACACTGACCTGATACAATACTGATTTTGGCAGTAACTAATAAAAAAATTGGCATTTATCGCATTTAGGAACCAAACTCTTCAAATATTCACTGAAATACCATTGCACTTTTGTAAAAGTTGCATTGTGTGCTGTAGTTTTACTGTATTTGGTGTAAAATGTCTGTTTTAATTTTTTGTGAACTCTAGCCTAATTCGATTTTATACAACTTCAATGTTTTTGAAATTATATCTAATAATATGACAAAAAGCATGAACATCCCCAAATTTTTCAGTTTTCTTTCAAAATTAACAATATATGAGTTTAGAAAAACATGAGTGTGAAAAATTTACAATTTACAGCTAAAAGTATCTGTTCATGTTTGGTTAAAGTGGTTCTCAAAGTGGGGGGCGGGGCCCTTGGGAGATGTTGCCAGGGGCCCCAGTTTTATTACATTTTATAAAATGCATTAAATTATCATAAATTTTGTGTATTTATACCTCAGAAAAAGGCTACTAACCAACAGCAATACATTGTGGTATTTAATATGATTTGTTTAGTTTGAATTCTAATTATTTTTTTGTGGAGGGGGTGTGAAGAAGTGTGTGTTACTGTTATGCTGCGTTTACACCAGCCGCGGTAGAGGCGTGGTGTAGAGGCGTGGGTGATTTACATGTTAAGTCAACGCAAAGACGCGATTACACACGGATTATTATCCTGTGGCGCGGTACACGCGGTAAGCGTGACGCGAATTGCGCGGTAACCGTGACGCGAATGGCACGTTCCGCGCGAATTGACTGTTGTCGCAGGAAACACGCAAGTTGAAAAATCTGAACTTCAAAGGATTTCCGCGCCGCGTTAACCAATCAGGACCTTGCTGTAGTAGTGACGTGATTACAGGAAGTGAGCGGAGTGGCGGAATCTCAGCGGAGTCACAGAAGCCCCTCCCATGACGGGATTTTCCGCATTAATTTCTCGAATGACTAGAATTTCACGCACGAATGAAGCGAGTGAACTCAAATGTTAAATGTTCAAGCGTCCAACTACGCGCGTTTTTGCCTCCTCTACCGCGGCTGGTTTAAACGCAGCATCAAACTCTGTATAGTAACAGTATTGTTGACCTGGTTTGACAGTAACAGAATAGACACGGTCTAATTCATGATTTTAGCTATATAAGGGACAGTTCACATTTCGGGTCTAAAAGTGTGCAGAAAATGTGATCGTGCTGCTTTCCTCCTTTTCGACGCGGCATTCTTAAAAGTTGAAGAGCATATTGCATGCGCATTGCGATTTGAGCACTTGCCATGCATCTTTATTCAAATGAATGTATTTGTGCAAAATGTGAAGTGTCCCCAACAGTGTTGACCTTACAACAGACACTTTTTACAGAAATTATAATTTTGTTATGGCCTGTAACATCATGTGATCCAAAATGAAAATATAACCATTTGAAAAAGCATTAAAAATAATGACTTTGGACACCAAATGTACCTGCAAATATATAATCACCCATATGTTTTAGAGAAAGTGCCCCATCGCTTCAGGCTAAGGCGAGATGCATTTTGTGTTGCTAGCCGTGTTAGAAACAGAGCAACTTGACTGTAGTTAAATGAGTCTCCTTAACCCTTGTGTGGTGTTCGGGTCTGTGGGACCCGTTTTGAATGTTTACTGAAAGAAAAATTATGCAATTAATTGTTGTTTCAACCTCAGATTCATTGGCCTTGGCTCATTTTCTATGAAGAACATAAAAATAAACAACTTTATAATTAATGTACACTGTACACCCCCCCTACACATTTATATTACATATGTGGTGTTCGGGTCCACTGGACCCGGGGTTAATAAAAGTGTAAAAATTGAATGTGCTATGTAACTTCACTCTGTTTTTCTCCTACCTGGGACTCCTGTGAGTGCATGAGTGTGTTTGTATATATGTCTGTACATATGTGATGGATGCATGTCAGAGTTTTCTCCTTCTGCTTTTGCTGTAATGCCGCAAGGATACAGCATGTTATATGCCGTGCATGAACATTTGTCTGTACCTACTGTCCCAAACACTTTACCTTCTGTCTAACAGGAACCATTCTACATTTTACCATTATAAAAAATCCATAGTTTTATTGTAGTAAAAGAGTATCATGGTTATTTGGTATATTGATTACCATTTGTAAAACCATGGGTTTACCACAAAACCTATGATGTGTGTACCTGCTATATTTATCACGTTGTGGGGACCAAATGTCCCATAAAGATGTGTGTGTGAGAGAGAGAGAGTGAATAATAGAGAAAGTTAAATATTATCCATGTATTTTCATCATTCTAAGTTGTGGCCAATAGCAACACATTGTACTTCAATGTGTGTGGACCAGATGGACACAGTATATGTGTATAAAATGCAAGAAATGCATACACAACACAGCTACACATTAAAAATTTGCTTCTTATGTGTTGTTTTGGCTGGCATGAACAGGTTATGTGTTTAGTATGGATGATGTCTTATGATACAGCATCTGTTCAGTTTGGGGCCTGTGCTGTGTAGACTGACACAAATGTGTACAATTTCAAAAAGTTCAAATAATTAAACATCAACAGTGATGAAAAACTTTGTTTCATTTATACTTATTTAAGATAAATATGATTTCCCCCCCAATATCTGGATCAGAATAGAATTTTCTTCTTTTATTTCATATTACCACAAAAACGAATGGCACTTTAGTTTATAAATAGTCCTCTACCAGTGGTAAATGACCAATATTAACCATAAATTATGTCTATATTACTTGCAATAAGGCTAAAGTTAACATCTGTAAACAATATTACATAAATTTGTATGAATGCATTGGTTTAAGATACTAATAATGCTCTGGGTCCACCAGACCCACAAACATCGTCTAAGTAACAAAAATACGAACACCACACAAGGGTTAAGATTATGAGTAGCTTGTACCTTGCCAAGCAGCAGTTTCTAAGTATCATCGGCAACACTTTTGACATGGGTGAGAGGAACCAATTATGATTTTACCTTTCAAGACCCCTTATGAATTGATTTTCCTGAATCATTAAGCATATGCTAATGTACAAGCTTGTGTAGTCAGACCTATCACAACCGGCCTCCCGTCACATTCTTGTTGCTTTAATTGAAGATGTCAATCATTTCCAAATTGCCCGAGGAAATCAGAGCCAGCAAGCCTTAATGCAGACCATATTTTCTTTCTTTTCAAACTTTTATTTTTGAGTGCTTGTGTTGTTCCCGTGATTAAAACTGTCAGTATGCTCGACAACGTTGTTGTCAGCAGTGTATATGTGTGTGTGTGTGTGTCGTGTGGTTTATGTCAGGAGATGAAATACACTTTTAATGTTTCTCTCCTGATGGTGTCACTATTGTGTTGCCGGTTGCTCTCATGACTGTTTTTGTCCGTCTTCCAAGTGTGCACCATCTGCACTGTTGAGCCCAGGCAAGAAAATCTCACAGCTGCAAACACACGTTGCATATTTCCATAAATCTACATTTGAAAATATGTACAATGCTGCTTTTTTACCAATGAATTGAAATTTCAAATGTAAATGTTAAAACGACTGTAAACACAAAAATACAGCTTGTCCCGTAGGTTAGTTTTGCTTCGCCGTTGAAAATCAACTATCCGGAGCTAACCAGGTCAGTACAGAGAGCTTTCAAATTTGTGCCACCCGACAAATCCATATAACATATAAATGCTTCCCCTGGGCCTTGACTACCGTTCAGTGCCCTTGATGAATCGTACTATTGGAGAACATGTGGAGCACACCTCGGGAAAATCTGCTGGCGGGAGCTTATTCGTCTGAAAATTCGCTCTGATAACACGTCGGCTAGTGGGCAGCCCAGTAGCGCTGCTGGAACATTAATTCAGACGGATGTAGACACCAAAGATTCAATTCCCTCCCATTTTCTGTCTTATTCTTCTGCAGAGTTGAAGGATGTGGAGCCTGCCGGCTACGGACGCTGCTTGTACCCACCACGAGCCGGATGAAATCATGTTTCTTAGTATTTACATACTTAAGACTGTCAGTTATACACGCATGGTTAAACAGTAACATTCATACATAAGCAGTTGTTTATTTTATTATAAGAACCTTTCGTTTCTACTGATCTATAGCTTTTGAAAATCACAGATTTTGCTCTTAATAATGAGATGTAATTCTAATTTGACAATGAATTCATTTTCTTGTCACTACAATTTACATTCTGGATAGGGAAGCATTTGAATATAAATTGAAGTGGTACATACTGTAATACATCATATGATGAACAAGATGGGCGATTTGGAAATGCATGAATTAAACTCAATTAGAATGCTGACAATTTCTGGCATGATTTTTCATGCATCATTTTTTAAAATCATACCCCTGTTCATAGGGCAGAGTTGAATCGACAGTGAAATTATTTATGGTACCAATAACATCTCCTCCATCTTGCCAACCGTATTTTGAAGGAGACAGATAACGTGTGCATTCCATCGATGCAAATTTACATAAAGTAAAATCAACTTTTCTCAATGTTACTGCATCACTGGACACCCAAATATGGGCAGCCCTCACTTGCCTGGTTTCTATTATAGATTTGCACAAAAATGTGCAATATTTTCTAAATGTCAATGAAAAAAACTATGACTATGGTATGGCGTTTCCATTAACGGATGTTATGCGACTAAAACTAAAATTTTTTTAGAAATTTTCCACCAATAACCGATTATTCAGTCTGATACCGATAGTTTGGTGGTTAACTAAAAATTTTCTGAATGTTATTTATTCTTACTATATTGAACATTAAACTAATAAACATTTTCGGTAATACTTTACAATAAGTTTCTTTAGTTAACATTAGTAAACTACATTAGTTAACATAATGAACTTTACTTATACAGCATTTGTTAATCTTTGTTAAAGGGACACTCCACTTTTTTTGAAAATATGCTAATTTTTAAGCCCCTCCTATGACGGGAATTTCCGCGTGAATTTCTCGAATGACTAGAATTTCACGGACGAATGAAGCGAGTGAACTCAAATGTTCAAGCGTCCAACTACTCGCGTTTTTGCCTCCACATTTTCGGTAATACTTTACAATAAGTTTCTTTAGTTAACATTAGTAAACTACATTAGTTAACATAATGAACTTTACTTATACAGCATTTGTTAATCTTTGTTAAAGGGACACTCCACTTTTTTTGAAAATATGCTAATTTTTCAGCTCCCCTAGAGTTAAACATTTGATTCTTACCGTTTTGAAATCCAATCAGCTGATCAACTGGTCTGGCGCTAGCACTTTAAGCATAGCTTAGCATAATCCATTGAATCTGATTAGACCATTAGCATCGCAGCAGGCGAAGTGATATTATGCAATGCCCAAAAATATTCCCCAGGCATTGAAAATAACCAAGGGGACAATTTTTGGGCAGTGCGTAATATAACTACTCCCTGCTGCACCCATTTTACATCAGCAAAGTCGATGATTATTACTCCAGAATGAGAGTATAGTTCCTAGATATTGTCCTAGAAAATCACAACTTTTAATTTTCCGTCGGTCTTAGTACACGACAGAAGAGTCAAGTTTTAAATAGGAAAAATATCGAAACTCTTTGGTTATTTTTTAGCGCGATGCTAATGGTCTAATCAGATTCAATGGATTATGCTAAGCTATGCTAAAAGTGATACCGCCAGACCCGGAGATCGGTTGAATGGATTCCAAAACGCTAAGGATCAAAATGTTTAACTCTAGGGGAGCTGGAAAATGGCCATATTTTCAAAAAAGTGGAACGTTTCTTTAATGGTAATTTTAATTACTAATACTTTATTAAAACTTTTTAACGTTAGTTAATGCACTGTGAACTAACATGAACAAACAATTAAAGCTTTATTTCTATTAACAAAGATGAATAAATACTAAGAAATGTATTGTTCCTGGTTTGTTCATGTTAGTTAACACATTAACTAATGAACCTTATTGTAAAGTGTTACCACATTTTCTATACACAGAGCTTAAATTCATTGCAATTTCCTGTTTTCTTTTGATTGGCAGGATTTATTGGCCATTTTAAACTGAATGGCAGATAGTTTGAAAATTGCATTTATCGACCGATACTGATTATTGGTCGATATATCGGTGAATCTTTAAATTGTTTCATCTCGTGATAAGCCGTTAAAAAATTAAAATAAAAAAAAAATACAACAGATTTGTAGGTTTAAGTTTGTAGGTTTACGTATATCGCAGCCACTTCACAACAATTATTTTTTAAAAGGCACCAATTATCCCATTCACGATTATCCCATTTTACATTTCCTTTGGTGTGTAAGTATGTATTAGTACATGTTAACTCTTTCCCCGCCATTGACGAGTTAACGCTTCCCTGTCAATGACGAGTTTTTCAGGCAATCTGTATTTCCGCCATTATCCACCGGGTGGTGCCCTTACCCAACTTATAAAACCTGGGAATATTCCCTCAGGTCAAACAGTTCAAACTCTGTGTATGTTTTGATTATCGCTCTGCGTCTGATCTCTATCAAAGTCCTTCACAAAATGGAATTACCTCAGCTTTTTGCTCAAAATTTGGTATTTTTGAAGTAACCTACCAATATTTAATAGATGATACATTTTTTTCAAAATAAAGGTAGGATTAATTTTTTTTTTTTTGAAAGCAGGCTGTCTGTTCTTTCATTTTATATATTGTATGTTTATATATTAAAAAAGAAGAACATTTTCTGGGAGGCATTATACTTTTGTAAAAAAAAAAAATGCTGACGCTTGCAAGTTTTTTTATGCTGGCGGGGAAAGATTTAAAGATATGCAAAAGGTACAAATCAGCTTGGTCATCTGCATTTTCTGGATCAGGTTCGGCCCATATTGATAAGGTAGTAAAGACGAAATTAACTGTCATTTGCATTGCTTTGTAAGTTAAACTTCAAAATATGGTAAAGAGCGTCACATCTCCGACGGACGTCAGAGGTATTCCGGCCAATCACAACGCACTGGTTAGCTGGCCAATCAAAACATTCTGTGCTTTTCAGATTGGTGAGCTTTGTACAAAATCAATGTGTTTCAGGGAGGCAGGACATAAAGGAGCAACAATAATGTATGGTATGTGGAAAATAATGTGTTTTATGAACCACAAACCACACAAACACATTGTACTATACTAAATACATCAAATAATGTTGTTTTTAGCAATAAATGTGCTATTTAATCAAAAAAGACACATAGCAAGGAAAAACCCTTATATTTTGGAGCGGGCACGTATGAGGTGTTTCTATGCAAATTCACATATTTTAAAGAATGATCATGTGACTTTTATGCAAGTCATGTGACCTGTAAATGCGAAAAATTTCCATTGCAGTTTTGCTATATATTTCATTATCAAATTCCCTGAAAAACCACATTAATGCAAGCATAAAAACTTTCTTATGATATATGGGAGTTTTGTAAAATTGACGTGTTTCCCTTTGCATATTTTCATGATAACACATCTACTAAAGCTCATGTTACTGGAAATCAGCAACATTAAACAAAACACAAAAATAAATCACTTTATGTTTGAATACCTCTTAAGACCAAGGTGCTCAGCGTACAGCCATTGTACATGACTTTCACGCCTTCGCCAATTTGCCAACATGAATAAATAATTTCCCAGGAACGTCAGGAAAGACAAAACTCGCCTGGCTCAAGGTCGTGTTCACTTCTGAACCGCAATGTTAAGGGTCTTGGAAGAACAATGGCTAAATTAACACAGCAGCCTTCGAGTATTCCATTTTTTCCACCTCCTCCTCTCTGCATTATTGCAGTAATGGGTCTTGGTGCCGAAGCCTGTGATGGATTCCTGTGGGAGAAGTCGGATTAATGAAACGGATGTGCTGAAATTTATGCCGGTTTCATCAGGTTTACAGTGGAGAAAAACAGGAGTTAACACTGTCTTGCGTGTTATTCGATTGTACACGTCTCTACGACTGTGTCCAGTGCTAAGGTTGCATTGATTTACAACAGACAAAATCACGGTGTAATAAAAGCCATTGATAATAAAGCATCGTGCCGCAGGGAAGTGAGTGAGCGAGAGATCAGAGCTAGGGAAAGAGAAGGGTTGATGATCTCCAAAGCAGTTTATGTAAATTCTCTCTTATCCCCCTCAGGGCTGGCAGTCACCTTGCCAAGGCCCAGTTAGGCAGCATTGGCAACGTTGCCGTCACACTGTTGCCCTCCACAGCTGGAGAGAGAGAGAGAGAGAGAGAGAGAGAGAGAGAGAGAGAGAGAGAGAGAGAGAGAGAGAGAGAGAGAGAGAGAGAGAGAGAGAGAGAGAGAGAGAGAGAGAGAGAGAGATAGAGTGGCATGGTGCTCAGCCCACCGTGAGCCGGGATTTGGTGCCGGATCAGTCCGCATGAGCCAGGGGAATGCGTCACGCGGTATGTGGCAAATTTCACTCTGTTTTTTTCCGATCCATCTCCCCTGTGTCCCTCTTTTCACCGTCCACAGATGATCTGTGTCATGACGAAGGGCTGAAAGTTGGGAAAGTTTTTGGGAAAAGCATACAGTGTATTCATGAAGTATATCATATAAATCTTCGAACTGACTTTAAGATAAGGTCTTTGTGGCATTTGCTTTGGGGATAAAGGACATTTCTCTATACCTTCATTTTGAGTCCAGACTGGCTTGTTAAAGAATTTCTTGACAGTAATGAAACATAATATACTTAACTACACTCACCTAAAGGATTAATAGGAACACCTGTTCAATTCCTCATTAATGCAACTATCTAATCAACCAATCACATGGCAGTTGCTTCAGTGCATTTAGGGGTGTGGTCCTGGTCAAGACAATCTCCTGAACTCCAAACTTAATATCAGAATGGGAAAGAAAGGTGATTTAAGCAATTTTGAGCGTGGCATGGTTGTTGGTGCCAGACAGGCCGGTCTGAGTATTGCACAAAAATTTTCTCGCACAACCATTTCTAGGGTTTACAAAGAATGGTGTGAAAAAGGAAAAACAGCCAGTATGCGGCAGTCCTATAGGCGAAAATGCCTTGTTGATGCTAGAGGTCAGAGGAGAATGGGCCGACTGATTCAAGCTGATAGAAGAGCAACTTTGACTGAAATAACCAATCGTTACAACCGAGGTATGCAGCAAAGCATTTGTGAAGCCACAACACGCACAACCTTCAGGCGGATGAGCTACAACAGAAGAAGAACCCACCGGGTACCACTCATCTCCACTACAAATAGGAAAAAGAGGCTACAATTTGCACCAGCTCACCAAAATTGGACAGTTAAAGACGGGAAAAATGTTGCCTGGTCTGACGAGTCTCGATTTCTGTTGAGACATTCAGATGGTAAAGTCAGAATTTGGCGTAAACAGAATGAGAACATGGATCCATCATGCCTTGTTACCACCTTGCAGGCTGGTGGTGGTGGTGTAATGGTGTGGGAGATGTTTTCTTGGCACACTTTAGGCCCCTTAGTGCCAATTGGGCATCATTTAAATGCCACGGCCTACCTGAGTATTGTTTCTGACCATGTTCATCCATTTATGACCACCATGTACCCAAAATTACAGTATGCAAGCCGAAGTCAACCATTCACTATATCCCACTTATAATACAATTATTAAAACACATATTTGCTCAAAAGAAAAGGGCAGAGTATATTTAAAACCGCCTCCAGGCTTAGCAATATGTATCATTCACATATCACCCGAAGCCCATGTTAAGTCAGGGTGCGCCGTAGTGCAACGGAAATAAGAAATGAGTTCTTTTTCATTTCCCTATTTCAGCCGACCCCTTCTCCAAACTCAATATGGACCCCGTTCAGCCCGGCCCTTCGATTAGATCTCGCTGTCCCGTTCCCAGCGATGCGGATCCGACTCTGTAATCACATATCTAATCTGTGTCCTATATTTTATATGTGTATGTAATATCTGTTGGTAAATGCCAGGCTCACAGACTGCGTGATTGAGATCCGAGTCGAGAGGACGGCGGGGTGATTGATTTCTGCCCTCGCTATGGCGACTGAATGATTCGAGTACGTGATTGACAGTTGAGGGGTTTTAAATGGACCGTACATGAATGTTACAGGAACGAGGGGGATGGAATGATAAAATTACATCAAGCCGGGGAAGTGAGAGAAAGAGAGAGAGCGAGACTCTTGGTTTAGCACCTTGCTTTTGTCATTTATTCTTTCCTTAATTAACTTGCTGTCTCTCTTATTCTCCCACACGGTATCCAATATACTGGCGGCTGTGATGGTCCTTATCTAGTTAAAGTAAATATACAGTCCTCTCATCCATTGATTTCTTCTTTTCACATGGCAAATCCCCACCGGCGGGCGAGTGACTGCTGCTTACATACCTCAGAATGCAGCAATGAGCCGAAAGATGAAATATTACCAATTTACATATCTTAATATATCATGTGAACAAAGATTTATCTCTTTGTATGAGTGTGTAAAGAGAGCCAAAGCCACTTACAGTATCTTTAAAATCTCACTTTCTCTCTCTCTCTTTGTCTTTCTCTCTTTTGTTTTACCATAGTATCCAGCTTTATTTATCCAAAACAGAGTAACCACAAATTACCAGTGTTGGGGAAAGTTACTTTTAAAAGTAATGCATTAATTACAATATTAAGTTACTCCCCAAAAAAGTAACTAATTGCGCTACTTAGTTACTTTTTATGGAAAGTACTTTAAAATTACTTTTGCGTTATTTTTCCTACTTTCCAGGTGTTTTTTATGACTGAGAAGTTCTGCATTCCGCAATTGCATATTTCCATTACAAAAATGTCAAGCTCTCGTCTGCCATCTCCATTTCTTACTGAAACTGTTCACGCATAGAGTGTGTAATTCTACGTTAATACGTTCATTTTAATGCAGTACATTGTTTTTATACATCTTATTAATTAAACTGAAAAGTAACTTTTTTTTAAAGTAACTCAAATATTAATGTGTACATTTATAAAGTAATGCGTTACTTTACTCGTTACTTCAGAAAAGTAATATTATTACGTAATGGACGTTACTTGTAATGTGTTACCCCAACACTGCAAATTACCACTACAATAACAATAGTTACGTTAATGGTAATCAATCTGCCAAAATAACTGTGATTACTTATTTTAGTTTTCTTATAATTTTGTAACATATTAGTATTAATAGACATAGTTTATTAGTATAGTAGTTATGCTAGCAAATAGGTAAGGGATTCACATTGTATACATGGATGTAACATCTTTTGGCTTTTCACACTTTTATTAAATAAACTCAGTAATAGTTATAATCACATTTTTTTTTAAATGTAGGCCTACTTGTTATTTTAACTTTCCACCATAAATGCACAAATTAAACCTACAATTAATGTCTTCCTGCAAGTCCACTCACTGTAATGCCGCTTTGACTGTCGGGATGAAGTCTGCATCACAAGGGCACATATCGACTGTAAAGGGAGTGCCCATGAGCAAACATTTCAAACCTAAATGAATAAATGGGACACCCTACAGGCACGTAAAACTGATTGCCTGGCCTTACTTACTGTATAAAAAACATATGGTACCATATTAACACTGCGTTTATGTTTTGATAATCGTTTTGAATCTGATCTCTAACAAAATTCCTTTACAAAAATGCAATTATTTCAGCTTTTTACAAAAAAATTTTTTGAAGAAAAATCCCCATATTTAAGAGTTTATAACCAGAGAAATTTTTTTTTAGATAAAATGAAACTTGTTTTTTTTCTAGTTTTGTTTGTTTGTTTATTGTTTGTTTGAAGCAGAGGGTCTGTTTTTTCATTTGATATTTTTGTATGTTTATATATTTTTAGACGAAAGTTTTTTTTTTTGAAAACTTTCAAAAAATGTCTGGCAGCGAATGAGTTAATGCTTTTACATTCTTGTTTCATTCCAAAGCCACAAATGTAAACTGATAAAAGTAAGCTAAGTACATTAGCCTGGCTCCGCCCTACTACGTGCTTCCGCTTAATTTTCATTTCGCTTCAGCAGTACGTCTGAGATGGCTCTGTAGAGTTTCGTTTTCTCCTGCAAAAATCTGCAGGTCCAATCAGCGAACAGATGGGGGTGGCTAAGAACGATGACGTTGAGGTCGTGCGTCAGTTTGAGTTGTAGTTCAGTAATGGCAGCGGAGAAAGACGTGAGAAAAGCTATTCGGTCCGTTGTTGCAAAGCTGCCGAATATACAGAAGTTAAAGCTGGAGCAAGAACCAGGTTTGCTAAGTTTTGTTGGTCTGATCTTTCGTACTTGTTGTTTCCGTCCGGTTTCGGCGCATGATATACGTCACGACCACACGTTAGCAACTGCGTATGGCAGATCCTGAGTGACTCTGAGCAGATCCAATAGTTTTAAACTTCAACAGAGGACCCTCCTTAACGGAAGTAACGCTTTGCAATGTAGCGTGGCCAGACTCTCTGTACAAATGAAATGAAAGTACACGAGTCTGGTTAGACCAGGCTAATAGTACATAAGGATATGTACCAAAAAACTAACATACTAACAAGGTTTTTGACAGTGTGTGGTTTATAGGCTATGTTTCTGAATAAGACTGATCTCATGGAGAGTCGTGTTATACAGTAGTCACGAAAATTTTTATTTATTTATTTGTGTCCATGGCATGAAATTCAGCTTTTTTCATGCCTTGAACCCAAACCTCAACTCCAGGCAAGAATAGTTTTAAAAGCAGAAGAAAAACATGTAGAAACCAATACATAAAAGTACATCCTAACATAAACCCCAAATCTAACCCCAACCCCAAGTGACAATGATTTATAAAATAGGAAAAAGAAAGAGAAAACAATACATAAAATGACACGAAAAAGAAAGTCGTGCCACGGACATGAAAAACTATTTATAGAAATTTGTGCGAGTGACACAAAAAAGCTGAATTTCGTGCCATGGACATGAATAAATGTATCAAATTTTTCGTGACTATAACTCGACGGTAACACTTTATTTTGATAGTCCACTTTAGACATTTTACTAATTATAAGTAACTTTGCAACTACTATAAGTATCTTTGCAGGTGCATGTCAACTTATTCCACTTACCCAAACCTCTTCCCTAACCCCAACCCATACAGTCTACTAATACTCTAATGACAGTTAGTTGACCTATAGTTTCAAATTATTGAAAGTTAGTTGACATGTAGTTGCAAAGTTATTTATAGTTTGTAGAATGTCTAAAGTGGACTATCAAAATAAAGTGTAACCAACTCGACTTTCCGTGAGATCATGTTGTTCTGAATGCATACTATGAATACACTGAAAAAAGTGCAGTGAGTGCACAATAACATACTGTACGTGCTACTGCAGCAAGAGTAGTACTGTATGGCAATACAGCCAAGGTTAAAACTTGAACCTATTCAGAGTAATATAATAATACACCAACAGGTAGTGCTGAGTTTCTGTAAATGAGCGAGGGGGGACGGTTTCGGTTTCTGTGTGCTGCCTTTATGCGGTGTAACCTTTAAGCTGAGTATGAAAAGGTTACCATGTTCCACAATCCCTATGTTGTGTTCTCGTCACTGTCTTTTATACCTGCACATTTTTTACACATGAAATAAAGTTGAACTGTCAGAGCCCTACTGCAGCAGGTACTGAAGAGGACACAGGTTTGAGTTCAGGTCTTATTCCTCCTCGATCTCATTTTTAATATTGACATAACTTGTAAATGAATAAATAAAGATGTAAAGAACTGTTTTAACGATTTCAAGTCATTAAAATGCTTACAGATACCTAAAGGTTTTGTATATGACTAAGGTCGCATTTACAATGCATGGTTAAAGGGATAGTTCACCCAAAAATTAAAATTATCTCATTTTACCCACTCTTATGTTGTTACAAACCTGTATACATTTCTTTGTTCTGATAAAGACAAAGGAAGATATTTTGAGGAATGTTTGTAACCAAACCGATCATAAGCACCATTCACTTCCATGGGATTCTGTTTCCTACTGTGGAAGTCAATGGGGCTTATGATCGGTTTGGTTTCAAACATTACTCAAAATATGTGACCCGTCACGGAAACCAGGGACTCAAGTCGGCAGCACAAGTTTCGGGAAAATGAGAAACAAAGTTTTTTTTTTCGAAATTTGTGATTTTCGTTTTATTGCAGAATCTGTTAGTTAAGATCACGAAGAAGCCTCTCCATGTTTGAGATAGCAGTTTTTGTATATTTAAAAGCGTACATTTTGCGGTTAAAATAGGCTTGTTTTTCCGGAGATTCTAGCGTGCAGCGGGGGGCGTCATTGTCTGTGTGTATATTTACATACTAAGCATGTGTTTTCGCCTCCGCCCCCAAAGGGAACAGCGCAGAGCCGGCGCCAGACCATAACTAACAGGGGGGCACTCGGCTTCCAACGGGGGGCACGCAATAGCAACAATAACTTGCAAAAACAAGACATTAAAACAACAAATACATCAAGCACACACTCATACAACTGGTACAGACTGTCAGCTCATTTCCCGTATAAAGTGCAAAAGACCACAAACTATGCGCAAAACTATTGAACTTCGACCGCCGCGTGAGCGCAAGCTGAGCTCCGCTGCGCTCGCGCTTTAACTCGACGTAACAACAAAACGACCTCGCGCAGCGCAAGCCATTGAAATGAATGGGTTTCATAGCACAGCGCACACCGCGTCCTAGCTTTAAAAAAGCCGCTTTACCATAATCACGTCGTAATGCTGTTAACGGTCTATAGCCACACTTCACATTTAAGCTTACGTAATTTAAAACAACGCTAACTTACCTTTGAAATAGCTGAAGACGGCGTGTAAGAACATTAAACTTTCTTAAAACAGTGTCCTGTAGATTTGTAAATTCCACCTCACCTCTAATCTCTGAGTTTGAGCCAGTCTGTGTTTGCATGAAGTCAGATGGAGCAGGCGGTGCTGGTTCGTTCTAAATGTTCTAATATCCATATTTTACACAATCCATAAAATGCCGCGAAAAAACACGTTGCTAGTATCAAGTCACATTAATATGCTGAAGACGTAAAGACGCATGAGACACCGCAATACAACCAATCAGAGAAACTGGTCTATTTTAATTAAAGAAAACATATATCAACTATATTTTCCTCATTTGATTACATTACAAGTCATAAAAAATTCAATGTTTAATTTATTTTAATTATTCTTGATATATATTAAATTAATAAAAAACTTTGTAGGGGGGGCACAACAACCTGTTCGGGGGGCACTGCCCGCGAATGCCCCCCCATGACGCCGGCCCTGGAACAGCGTGACTACTAAATAAGGATAGTTCGCCCAAAAATGAAAATAATGTAATTAATGACTCACCCTTATGTCGTTCTAAACTCGGAAGACCTCCGTTCATCTTCGGAACACAGTTTAAGATGTTTTATCGTTAGATTTAGTCCGAGAGCTTTCCCCTTCATTGAAAATCTATGTATGGTTTCCATGTCCAGAAAAAACATCATCAAAGTAGTCCATGTGACAACAATGGGTCAGTAAGATTGTGTTGATGCATCGAAAATACAGTTTGGTCCAAAAATAGCAGAATTACGACTTTATTCAGCATTGTCTTCTCTTCCGGCTCGAGCGTGAAGTCACGTGACTGTAGTGACGCGCTGCCCTGTTCCTCAGACATGTTTGCTAAGTTTTTTTTTTTTTCAAACTTATAGCCTGCATCTCCCCAGACTGTAAAGCTCGGGCGCACAAAACAAAAGAAAAATAAAAGAAGCTGGGGCGGAACAAATAACAGTCAGCCGCATCGTACGTCAGCCGCGTCACTGACTTTATGCGGCGCCGCAGTCGGATGACGTCAAAGTACCGCGAGAGCACTTCAAGAAATCTTACGGAGTAGTTTAATTTCGACTCGCTCTCGCGGTACTTTGACGTCATCTGTATGTCAGTTCTTGCAGCGCAGCATGAGTCCAAACACACAGAAGTTACACAGATATAGTTGTATTCTTCATATAATTAGGCTTGTTTGAGATGCAGCTTGCCTCGCCTGAAATATAGGCGAGAGTAGCCGGCTGCAGTGAGGGGAGGAGTGAAAAAGTGGAGGCAAGCCGGACGCTTCATGAATTTCGCAGTGTTGTTGACTGCAAACGTCAGCAATGGAAGAGATCGCGTTCGCGTATTTTATCGCGGATTAAATAGATGCAACTGAAATACCAACAAATGCATTTACATTAAGATGTTTATAAGGAGAATCACAAAGCTGAACTGTTCATTATTGGAAAAGGCTTCTTAGTAAATGTTGGGATGTAATCTAAGTCTAGACGTAATACAAATTCGTTTCTGTGTGAAATATAAACAGCACACTGTACAAATAATACAACACCATTAAAAAAGTTTAAAGGAATTTATTAATAATATCAATGTCATAAGTCACGAACAAGTTGAATAAATATAAAAACTACTACAGGAAGTGGAGTTTTTAGAATTAAAAAGTCATCAGCTGACATTCCCGGGCAAATCAGCATTAAGCTGTGTCGTCAGCAAGTCTTTTCCCATCGTGCTTTTCGTCAACGCAGTCGGTGGAGAGCAACTGCGCTCGGCTGTAGAATCCGACGAGCCCGCCTCTCCATCGCGAGAGTTATTTTGTACACGTCAGTGTGACATCAGAGCAAGTCGGACGTAAGTCGGACACTTTTCTAACCGGAATGCATCTTGCGCTGATCACCGGTGATCGATTCTGCGCAGAATTTGCTCATCTCAAACAAGCCTATTGGCTACATGTTTTGTCTATCAATATTTTCCATGAAGTCATTGGCTGATGGAGGAACGAGCGAGCCATTGGTAACCTCTCTAAAGGATGTCACGTTTTCGACGGCGCTGTTTGGATGATCTATTATACTACTTCCCTATTTTAAATACAAACTTTGAAGGCGGGTTCATGTGTTTAACGGGGTGTAAGCTCATATACCCTTACATGTTACGATTTAAATAGTCTTCAGATTATATATTTTATTGTATTACCAGACATTCATGCGAAATCTGATGTAAACAATCTATATTTCACGGATTATACGCATTTGTGGACAAATAATGGTCATTGGATAACCTGAAACAGACTGGATTCGACTTGTGATCCCCACAAAGGTAAAAGAGTCATGTTTATTTTTGCGGGTTGTCATTTGGTCATAAAATACTACATATGATGCTAGAACATCTCAAAAAGGGTTTTACAGGGGGCATGGCTCAGCTAAATGAGATGTAAATGAGCCCTATTGTCTCCCCCAGCTGAAAAGAAGAGTCCCTTTCGTCTCGATTTTCTCGGTTTGAGTATTTCTGAGTTCCTATATTCAAATGGCCACAACTTCTCCAAATCTTATCAGATTTCCATGTGTTACACATCGTTGGAAAGCTTAGAAACTGCACTTTCAGAATCTGTGAATAACTCAAAATGCCCAGATCCGACTTGTGTCCCTACTTCAGGGCTCTCAAGTCTCACGCATTCACCGTGAGACTCACGCATTTCAGTCAGTTCACACGCTCACACGCCACACCTTGTATTTCTCACGCTGAAAAAATAAGAAAACTTTTCCCACTCTATACAATTAATGAACGAGGCACAGGAGAGAAGTTCTCTGCCGAGTTCATATCTGTCGAGCCGCGGACACGGTCACACTAGACATCCTGATATAATTGTCACCTACCAGCCAATCAGAAATCAGAATTTGTTGTTTCTGGGTAAATTTCGTGATCCTGCTGCAAGCACATTCGTTACTAGGCAACATAGATTCTCACGTCACACAGACGAAGTGGCAGTTGGAAGAGAAGAATCCGATGAAAGCGGTAGGTAACGCATTCTTTTTTATAGCAATTTGATTTTACGATTCTTGGATGACATCACAAAAATGTGATCAAAGATAATAAAAACTGTTGTTGGGAAATATAGCCGAGGTAAATTATTATTGATTAAAAAAATCGAACTGCTTTGCAATCAGAATTAGCTTTAACTTTAGGAAAGTACTAAACACTAGAGGCTACCTGAAACAATCCCAGGTGAAAAATATTATAGGAAATACTATAGTGTTTTTGAACCATACTAATACTGCCGTCCAAAGCGAAAGCGCAGTAACTACACTTGGTCGAAATTGAGTTAAGGCTTGAAATGAGCTTTATGACATCTGTTCTGTCTTGTGACAAAGTCTCCTGGTTCAATTTTGTCCCGTTTCAGAGAAATGAGGGTGTCAAAATTGCAGTAACTACAAAATCCATGCTAATACCAAGGCAAACCGCAGTAAGTGATGTTACTGCGTTCTGGCTTTGTTTTTCCAGCTTTGATACCGCAGATACTGCGGTTTCCCCCGATCGTAACACACAGAAACAACAAACCATGGCACAATCCCGCGGCCAAATGATGGTTGAACTCGCGTTAAAACGCAAAAAAACAAATACTGGTAAGGAAGATAGCTAAATAATACCTCATGCTAAGGCAAATTACAGCTTTATAAGTAGTTAACATTGACTAGCCAGCTGCTAGCAAGTTTTGACCTACCTGTGCTCGTCCATTGAAGGCAATATCCTCTGACAATAATGATATAATCCGATTCAAGCGCATTGGTGTTTGTTGATTCGAACATCTCTCCACTTTTTAGGCAGCTAATCAAATTGTATTGACAGGGGTTACTCCTTCAAAAGTTTGATAAGAGTCTGGTAAAGTTTTATTGTTAGGCAAAGATAGCGGAGCCCAGTCAAACTGACGAGCGCAGCCGGGCCAGCAGAAAGCACACTATGTGAAAAAGTACACTTCCATAATAAGTGCTCTTTCTCCACGAACTAATTTTGTAGGCTACTTACTATTAAAACATTTAGTTTAGCACTTCTTAAGCTAATCTTAAAAATATCTAAGTTTACATAACTGTGCTACTTTGAGATGAAAATTAACTAAAATGCTCAGGGCAAGTTCTGCAATGTTGCTGTTCAGTTGGCTCATTTGGGGCAATTTTTTATATATTTGTATTTTTGAAATAAAACAATGTATTTAATTTCTATGACTTTGTCTTTAATTAGATTTCCCAACTGTTATAATTTCTATTTGTGCTAATCAATTATAAACAATATTTAATTTAACTGCTACCAAAAACCTGAGAGAATTGGTTAGGGCCGAGGGGTCGCTGCTGCAAATATTTAAGTGGCTCCTCCCCTAACAGATGAAATCTCACTCCAAACTTTTGATAAAACTTGAGAGCCCTGCTACTTTCCGTGACTGGTCACATATCTTCCTGCATGTTTATCAGAACAAAGAAATGTATACAGGTTTACAAATCGGATTTGGGCATCTATCTTTGCAGTGTAAATGCCAAAATAAATAAAAACATAAACACATGACTGTATCAGTTAAAGTCTATATTAACTCTTTCCCCACCATTGACGAGTTAACTCATCAATTAAGAGTAAATGCTTCCCTGCCAATGACGAGTATTTCCGGCAGTCCGTAATACCGCTATTATCCACCAATTGGCGCTCTTCAGCTACTTTTAAAACCCAGATTTATTGCCCTAGCGCAAACAGCTTTATGTCTGTGTATGTTTTGATCATTGCTTTGAATCTGATCTCTATCAAAAGTTTTTGAAGAAACCATATTTGAGAGGTGATAAAAAATGAACTGATGAAAGTTTTTTTTGTTTTAAAGCAGAAGGTCTTTTCTTTCATTTGATATATTGTATGTTTATTTAAAAAAGCACAATTTCTGGAAGGCATTTAACTTTAGTGAAAATCAGACAAAATATTGGCGCTAGCTGGCAACTTAAAAAAAAAAACGCTGCCGGGGAAAGAGTTAAGTGTTACTCTCCTTATAAAGATCTGTCAATTTTAAGTTACTTGTAAACTGTAAACATCCCTCTATTAAAGGTATAGCGGAAGATTTTTGTTTTCCGGGTGGATCACCACTGTTATTGGTCATCCCAGATGTCAATCATTCTGATTATATGTTGACGTATAACCGTCGTACGTGCTCGCCTCTACGTTCGCTTTCTGCACATGCGCACTTTCACGTGTATGTGTGTTGTGCTACGGTTTCAACCATTCATTGAAGGTCGCGTTCTCACTGTGTTTTTTTTTTCAAAATGTCTGAGGGTCGCAAGAGAAAAGGTGTCTACGAATTGTATGACAAGAAGAGAAAGGACTATAAATAAAGAAACAAGACCAGAATGTTTATGGGAGACTATTTCACACGCTGGCGTGAGCTAGAAGGACAGGTTGAGCTTCCCACGCGAAGTTTCTATTGAAAAGGTACATTTTGTCATGCTATTTGGAGAAATCCATTTAAAATCACTGCTGGTAAAAGTTGATGTAAGCTATGATTTGCGATGCTAGCCCTGGCACAAGTCACGAACCGCACAGACACGGTAAACATGCCGACAGAAACTTGTAAACAGAGCGAAGAGAAGAACTGAGCTCCTGGATGCTCTCTCTCTGTCTCGTGCACGCGTTTAACAGGCGTTCCCTCTCGGGAGCATTTTTAAAAAAATATAGAGGGGCGGTTCTTTTAAATAATTCGGGAAAATCTTCCGCTATACCTTTAAGCTAATACCCTATATACACAGAGTAAATGTTTATTATGAATAAAGCAACTCTGCCATTTTCAAGTCTGCGATGCTCCGCCTAAGCTGTCTAGCTGACGTCATCATAGAATGATCACCACAAGAGGGCCGAAGTACATTTTCAGATTGTTATCAAAGTTTACGAGGGCACGTGAAATAAAATAAAAAAAATGACCCACACAGATTTTTATAATGGACACAGCAATATTCCAGAATGTAAAAAATGGTCAGTTTTGATTTCATGGGGACTTTAAAGATGAAGTACTATGTAATTGTAATATATATGCATGCAGCATTATGTAAATGTTACTGGTTGTCTTTAGCTCTGTGTAACTAATGTTGTGATTTGACTTTGGGTTGGACTGCCCGTTTGAACAGAGTAGTCACTTTCCCAATTGGCACAGAAATGACACATTTCACTTTTAACTCTGGAAATTGCTGACTTTATTTTATTATACATAAACACTAGGTCTTTGCCCAAGTATACAATTTGATTGATAAGTGTCAAGAGATAAGGTGATATTTGGGATCAAGGGGGAGAGAAGGGAGAGCAGAAAAGACACGGCGAAGAAAAGCCGTCAAGCAGACAAAGAAGGAAAAGAAGCGAGATCCTCTTAAGGACCTGATTGAGAACGTGGAAAATCAATCAACTTATCCCCTGTGATTGACAGGCTGGCAAGGGCTGTTTTCTGCAAAGGTGTCAAATGCTGCACAATCGCAACCCCACCGTCTGTTTAGTGTCCGTCACCCTTTTATTCGCATATCATCATTCCGTCCATCTCGCTCCAAATTACTCTTCACAATGTCTCCACTCTCTGTACTTCTACTCTCTCGCTCGCTTGCTTTTCCTCGACCGCCTCTTCTCTCTTTTGCAATCTCTTTCCTCTCTTTTTTTCTGAAGACTGCTGACTGACACTCCTTTAATCTTGCAGCTCCTGCAACCTTTATGGAAGAGTAAGGGGCCAGTCACACCAATAGCGTTTATGGCAGTTGCAGGCGCCTTTTTTGAATGATATTCTATGGGCAGGGCGCGTTTGCGCGCTGTTTATGCGCGCCGAGCGCCTTGCGGTTTTTTGCCGCCTGCCGCGCACGCGTTTTTGAAGGAGCGCTGAGAGCGGAGAAGCGCCCGACGTCATTCGTGTCTTTCCATTGTCCAATCGAATGAGGGGAGAGGCGGGCCTTACGTTGTGGTGAGGGAAGTTTACAGTTGCTTTGAAGAACCGGACACCACTCGCTCACTCTCTCCTGCGTGTTTGTGCACCTCTCACCCTCAAACAAGGTCAGAGCAAGCGTCCTCTTTTTAAAGTTTCTGCTGATATGACAGTTAACAGCAAAAGAGCGCTCACGCTTCAATATTTGATTGACAAGACAGCTGACTCGGTGGTTGCTTAGCAATATGAAAAGCCGCGTCGCACTGCTCTTTTTTTAAAAAAGGCAGTGCGTCGCGCCTTGCGTTTGCAAGCGTTTAAAGCGCTTTTGGTGTGACTGAAGCCTAAGGGATGCTTTCCTCACCCATACATACTTACAGAGGACCTCGCCTCCCATCCAATCAAGTGTATTTGTTTTCCGTAATATCACGCCTATACCGAGAACAGAGGAACAGAAAATGGCATTAGGATTCTTCAAATGACACCTAAGAAATGTGACAGAAGACTTTAATTTACCACGTTGAACTTTTCAGACTGAGTCCACTTTGTTGTACACTTTGTACTTTTCTTTTACATTTCTCCGTCTTTTTCAAGCTTTACAGCCTAAACCCACTTTCTTGCTTTGATCCTTGCTTCGAGCAATAAGGGGAGGAGTGTTTCACGTGTCTGTGTTCTTAGTTTTTGGGATATTTGTGGCTGAATGTGATGCGTTTTCCGAACAATCATTGCTTATTACATTGACCCATACCCATAATTTAATGCGACTATGCTGTATATCATTGTTTTTGATGTGGTGCTTACATTTTGGCATAAAGCTGGTGTCAAAACCCACACTTTTCTCTTTTCTGTGTTTATTTTGCCATACAGTGACATCGAAAGAGCACACGCCTCTGCTTTCACCGCACATTTATCCTGTCAGCCGCAAATGGCGGAGTCCTCTGAGCTTTTGCTTTTGAAACCGAAGGACATTGTGCCTGGTCGGTTGTTATTGCCAACCTTTCTTTCCGGCAGACTCGCTCTGTTTAGAATGGGATGGAAAGGGAATCTGGCAGCTGTTCCGATTGTATCGTTTGCATGAGAGACCTCTGTGCTTGGCATCCGAGGATAACGCCTGTCACTCATCCAGCACTTTAAGACAATGACTACCAAGTAGACATATTGATTCTGAATGCATCGTGCCCTTGCTGGCCAGTCCCATGATAGAGAACAATTTGTGTGATGCTGTAACAGGAAGGCTATGAAATGAGACGGACATCAAATAAGTCTTTTGATTAAAGCCGAAATCGTGAGTTTCGGCTGCCCCAGACGTGAAACGTGATGATTTCTATGATCGTAGCTCTTAAGCGGTGGTCCTCCGTGGTACAGTGAGAGAGATTCAAAGGCATCTGTTTTGTTTAACTGTTGGTGAAACATCTGAGACAGTTTATATCAAGATAAAAATACAGAGAAATCTGTAATGTTTTCCAAACTGTGAGTAAGCTATGTTTTTTTTCAAAGCTGTCATGCATTTCAGAAGGCCAGATTTAGTGTATAAGATTAAAAACAGCCACCTATTGATAGTCAAGCAAGAGATGTTTTAAAAAGGCACAGGTTGCCAAACGCTTTCTACTTTCCTACCCAGGTTTTACGGCATCTATACTTTTCATTCAAATCCAACACACTCTAAAAAATTGCTGGGTTATTTTCAACCCAACGTTGGGTCATAAAGGGACGAATGTAACCTACACACTCAGACAAAAAAGGCACAAGAAGGTACAATGAAAATACAAACTTTTTGGTTTAGTAAAATAGATTAACACTCATAATTTCTACAAAGTAATATTAACATTTATTGAGAACTAGATTTGTCTAAGTAAAATGATAAGAATACACAATTAATTCATCTACAAAATGAACTGTGTGGGAATAATATGTCGTATTATATATTTTCTTGTATTATTTAACTATTTTATAGTCACTTGCACATAAAATCCTAAAATAAAAAGTCCTAAAATAATAAAGTAAATTTTAATGAAAAACTTTAGCGGGTTGATTTAAAAAATCTGAGTTCATTTAACTTAAGGGTATAAAATCCATTAAACTAAAACATTCAAGTGAAATGAACTTAAATTTACTTGCACATGTTTTTATGAATACCCACTTTGTGCCTGAATATTTTGATTTTTTTAAGCTTTTTCACAGAATAATAACTTTAACTACTTAAATATTTCTCCATAAAATGTCATAAAGGTTTAAGCTTTTATATTATTGATGTTGTTTTGTTGTTAATGATAATTTTGCGAAGTCACCATTCAGGTAAACAGTGTTTATTGTATTTCTCTCCACAATGCTGAAAATGCATGTCAAAAACGCAGTTGTGTATGTTTCTGTGGAGAATCACTTTTACTCAATGATTGACTTAGAGTCAGACATAAGTTTTGCGTTATAATGCCATTTATATCAGTAAGAGTAACTAAGGGGCTGTTTACTCTTGGTGTTAAGATGTGTTTTTATCGATCGGATCACAAGTGGAAGAGAGAGACATTACGTTTACACCTAGTATTTAAATCCGTCTCTTTTGTCCACTTTCGACCACTTCTGTCCTGAATACTGTGAGGGGACGGTCCGTGAGACAGTAGGCGAGTCTCTCTGCTGCCATTCAAACGCGAGCGGGAGTAATATGTTTTGTACGTGTATATGTTAGAGCTTTCTCTGAATTTTCAGCGCAATTGATGAAATAGGATCGCGCAACTTTCACGCTTTCAAAACGAAACTACGGAGAACACCCGCAGTAGTTTTATCAATGAAAGGCTAAAAATATCGCTGTTCACCGTATGTTCACACCAGAAGTCAAAAAAGACGTAACACTTGTATTTAATACCTCAGATTAGATAAATGGGCGGAGAGAAGGCGGTCGCGTGTGGCTGTTCGAACACATTCAACCACATATGCGTTCCGCAACTCCAAAGCGATCCGATCGAAAGTGGTTTCGACTACCTCTGGATGTGGTTGAAAGTGATCGAAAGTGGACGCGTTCAAAACGTTTTGAACACCGTTTACACCTGGCAGTAACGTCGTCCACTTGTGATCCGATCGACGAAAACGCATGTTAATGCCAAGTGTAAACAGCCTCTAAGTCCATGCAACTACGTTAAAGAAAATAACCATCAGGAAATGCAATCTACTATACTACAGTAAACTATATTTATTTAATATTTTTAAGACAGCAATGCTTCAATATTCAAAAACGTAAAATACTTTATCTAAATGATTAAAATAAATCTAACTTCTAAAATAAAAACGTAATAATGCATGAAACATTTGTTAAATAATTAAGTAAATGTCACTTAATTATTTAACAAATGTTTCATGCATTATTAAGTATTTTATTTGACTTTAGTAGGTAAGTTGTACTTTGAAAAAGCAGTACATTTTACTTAAAAAAGTTCGTGCAAATTTGTTACAAGGATTTTTTTAAAGTAATTTTTACAAGTTGTTTTATTCAATGTGCAAAAGTTGCGATTATAAAAAAGTACTCTTTGTACCTAAAAGGTGCATATTATTGGTATCTCAAAAAGTACTGGTACCTCACAGGTCAACATGATCTCACAAAGTTCAGATTTTTTTTTGCTCATTTTTCTGTGGCATTCTCACGGATTGGTTACTCAACTGTTTTTTCATATTTTCAAACCATCGTCACTTCGGTTTAGGGTTAGTTTTGATGTTTGCATTAGTATGTCACTTTAAGTATTGGTTTATAAAAAATTTTTTTATATTTTCTTAACTTTAATCAATTGTTGCCTGGCGTTGGGGTCAGAGTTGAGTTTGGGTAAGGATGTCATTTTATGTAAATCTAACTATAAACTAAAGCGACAATGGTAAGAAAATAGGACAAAACAGTTGAGTAACCAATCCGTGAGAATTCCACGGAAAAGAAAGTCTGTGGCAGGGCCACGGAAAAAGGCGGAGATCCGTGAGAAAGCCACGGAAAAATGAGCAAAAACTCTGTGACTATGCCACAGAAATTTGCGAGATCAGGTTGCAGCAGTACATACAGTATCTGTACCAAAATGGTAAATATTGGGACCTTTTTTAAAGGTAGGGTCCCAGTGACAACTTAGTGACCCATTGTTTGGTGAACTATAAACATTTTATTCAGAAGCGGACATTACTTAAGTATTTTTACTTTCTACATAAAAGTACATTTTCAAGTATTCATATTTTATTAGTGTTTTTCTTTGAAAACATACATTCCAAAGCATACTATCATAACTTTTACTACAATACATTTCATAATTTCAAGTTTTTGGTTTATATTTAATATTTAATTGCATTAAACATCTAGTAATTTTTTGTACTTTTACTTAAGTAAAAAGTACTTTCGTACACAATTTTTATGTAATTAACAGTATGACTCTATGCTTTAGAATGTTAAATTTTTTTGTAAAGTAAAGTATTTTTTCCCAAGAAAAACACTCTGATAAAGCACAGATGCTTGGAAAATGTAACTAAAATAATTAAGTAGTATACAACTCTGATTTTATTTAACTCAACAACTGAGTTTGTCCCTGTTATACCCAATCCTTGATGAATTAACTATTTTAAGAGTGTATCCTGTAGATTTTTGATCGGTTATGATTTTTATGTTTTAATGTGATGAGATATAACTAGGCCACTGGTGCTGTTTTGTTAAGGTGTGATAGAAAAAGCTCTTCTTTTAAGTGCTGGATTTGTTTTGTAAAATCTCCGAAGCCCATTTGACATTTTGATAAATATTTCAGGGTGAAGATAGTGTTACAGTGTGACATCTCGCTTCCTAAAATGGATCAAAGCAAGATTTCCTTGTGAGCTTCCTGTGGCTTTTTGTTTGAGCTGTTTGAAGGTTCAATGGAAATAAAATATGAGAGTCAACTTAGTCTTTTGTTTTTAAATCCGTAAACACCAACAATAGCATCTGGCCCGCGTTACGTAATTGCACTTGGACCTATTGCTTTTCTTGATAGATGAAGCTCTTTTGTGTTTTTCATCATTCCCAGGAGTATAAGAATGATACGCAAATGTCCCTTTGCCCGTGTGCAGTGGCACTTTACTGTGAAATCAGGATGCTGGTGCTCGTCGTTTTTGTGAGTCACAGTTTTACATTTATTCGATGTGGGAGCTCCAGGGTGAAGTGACTCAGATGTACAACTCAGTTGGGAAAAAAGGACCTTTTCTTCTCTACATCCAACTTATTTAAAGGAACGGTTTATGCAAATTGAAAATCCTGTAATCATTTACTTTCTGTCGTTTCGCACACTTCTGTTAAGCACACAAAAGTTTCGAAAAATTGTCTTTTTACACTTTCCCATACTTTTTCCCAAAACAGCATTAGGTATTATGCCTAACATCTCTTTATTTTTTAATGCATGTTTGCAAAAGTCATATTTTAAACAACATATATGATTTTTGGGTGATAAGGGCTTCATTTATAAAATGCTGTATACCAAACTGTGCCAAATTTCATCTTACGATCATTTCTCAAACGCATGTACGTGTGATTCATAGAAGGACTGTATGCACACAAAAAAAGCTCGTACGCCTCACTTTCAAATCTGTAAATCTCAAATGATCTTGAAATTGTGCGCAGCTGAACAGTTTCAAAACTCTGCTTTTAAACCATGTCTAATTTATTAAAGGATTATTAGGAACACCTGTTCAATTTCTCATTAAAGCAATTATGTAAATCAACCAATCACATGGCAGTTGCTTCAATGCATTTAGGGGTGTGGTCCTGGTCAAGACAATCTCCTGAACTCCAAACTGAATGTCAGAATGGGAAAGAAAGGTCATTTAAGCAATTTTGAGCGTGGCATGGTTGTTGGTGCCAGACGGGTCGGTCTGAGTATTTCACAATCTGTTCAGTTACTGGGATTCTCACGCACAACCATTTCTAGGGTTTACAAAGAATGGGTTAAAAAGGGAAAAACATCCAGTTTGCGGCAGTCTTGTGGGCGAAAATGCCTTGTTGATGCTAGAGGTCAGAGGAGAATGGGCCGACTGATTCAAGCTGATAGAAGAGCAAATTTCACTGAAATAACCACTCGTTACAACCGAGGTATGCAGCAAAGCATTTGTGAAGCCACAACACGCACAACCTTCAGGCGGATGGGCTACAACAGAAGAAGACCCCACCGGGTACCACTCATCTCCACTACAAATAGGAAAAAGAGGCTACAATTTGCACAAGCTCACCAAAATTTGACAGTTGAAGATTGGAAAAATGTTGCCTGGTCTGATGAGTCTCAATTTCTGTTGAGACATTCAGATGGTAGAGTCAGAATTTGGCGTAAACAGAATGAGAAAATGGATCCATCATGCCTTGTTACCACTGTCCAGGCTGGTGGTGTAATGGTGTGGGGGATGTTTTCTTGGCACACTTTAGGCTCCTTAGTGCCAATTGGATATCATTTAAATGCCACGGCCTACCTGAGCATTGTTTCTGACCATGTCCATCCCTTTATGACCACCATGTACCCATCCTCTGATGGCTACTTCCAGCAGGATAATGCACCATGTCACAAAACTCAAATCATTTCAAATTGGTTTCTTGAACATGACAATGAGTTCACTGTACTAAAATGGCCCCCACAGTCACCAGATCTCAACCCAATAGAGCATCTTTGGGATGTGGTGGAACGGGAGCTTCTGTGTCCTGGATGTGCTTCCCAAAAGTCTCCATCAACTGCAAGATGCTATCCTATCAATATGGGCCAACATTTCTAAAGAATGCTTTCAGTTGTTGAATCAATGCTATGTAGAATTAATGCAGTTCTGAAGGCGAAAGGGGGGTCAAACACAGTATTAGTATGGTGTTCCTAATAATCCTTTAGGTGAGGGTATAAAAGAGCACATGTCAATGTCCTTTTCGAGCAGCAGGAGTGACTTGCAGTCGGACAAGCAAAAGTGCGTACGTCTCCTCAGACCCTGATGTGGCACTAAACACTTTTTTACGTAAAAAAAAGTTTTCCGTAGATTTTTGCGTACGCACACTCTACGATCAAATTTGTGCATTTTTTGTAAATAAGGCCCCTGTTCTGTTAAAGTTCATATATGACTTCTGAAGCGAAACGATACAATTGTGACAAAAAATTATCAGCTAACATGGAAACAGATCAGTGTGGTAAATTCAAATATGGTGGCACATTGATTATGTCAAATGGTTCTTGAGTGTCACATGATTAGTTGTGCATGCGCATTTCATCACAAGAGATTCAAAGTTATCGAAGTGCCACCATGTAAAATGACCACTGCCACAGGACAAACACGTAATCGTCTGAGACAACGTAGTGACAAAAATAGAGCAGTTTGTCCGTTTAGGGGTACTGTAGAAACATGACGGCAACTTTCATGTAAGGGGACCAGCGGTGTATGTATGTTTGTTCCCTTTCAATACGGTTCACTTCGCATTGCGTCAGTTAGCTGACGCTATGGGGGAAACTCCTGTTTACTCCGTGACTGAAGCCTATTGGTTAACGTCTGTACAAAGTACAGACCAATGACGTTTGAACCCGCGCGCGGGAGGAACGCGTCCCTATATAAGCGCGGTTCAATCGTCAGGAGCTCATTATTTTCTCCTTCAGCGCGAACCTCTCGCTGCTCCGAAGAAAAGAAGAAGCCTTACCTCGCCGTTGACAAAAGCCCTGCAGCGGAGTCCAGGCCTAGCGTCTTCCCCTGCCGTTTTCCGGCTGAGAACCGAAGATAGCAGAGTCCAGGTCTAGCGTCTTCCCCTGCCGCTTTCCGGCCGAGAACCGAAGATAGCCTTCGCTTGCCGTGGTACGAGCCCTGTGCAGCGGACACGCCTGACGAGGTCTCCCCTGCGGCCGCCCGGTAAGATCAATATTTTTAATATAAAGCTATAAGCTAAAAGAGCAGGCGCTGTTGTAATAGCGTCCAGCACAGCGGCTCGGTGAGCCTCTCTGCTATGAATTTCCTCCGAGCGCGTTACCGGTCTGGCACCTCCCACGCCGGGACCGCGCTTGTGCTTTGGTTGTCTTATCCATGTTTCGTGCTCCCCCTGCTGTTCCTCTCTCGCCGGGATGAACACACGGCGAGCCATGAGACTAGATGGATGCATAGACAAGCACACACGGACTAACCCCCCCTGTGTTCTGTCACACCGCAACCGTTCATGCTTACAGAGTCCCTTCGCTCCTCTCAAATTCAGTGGCGAGATCTCTGGCACATATATTAATCCACCGAGTGCATCGGGTGATACCGTCACGACGCATGGCTGTTCTGTCTGTGTTGCTGCTCCCCTCTGCCGTTCCTCTCTTGTTGAGATGAACAAGCGGGGAACCGTAGACCTGGATAGATGCATACGACAAGCAAACACGGGCGGTCTGCCCCTGTCTCTGTCATAGCACAGCCACTCGTGCTCCACGCTCGCGGAGTCCCTCGCTCCTTTCCCCACAGTGGTGAGGTCTCTTAACGGCTTAGCTAGCACGCGGTATTACGGCTCGCTGCCTCTAAATGCAGCTGTCCAGTGTTCAACGATTACAGAGCTTCATGCCCCTCCCCTCTGGAGCGGCGCGATCTCATTCGTCTGCTCGATAGGGCCGATTCGCCGCTATTGGAGCACCAAGAACACTCATTATAAGAGAGCTTCATGCCCCTCCCCTCCTGGAGCGGCACGATCTCATTCGTCTGCTCGATAAGGCGGACACGCCTCTATTGGAGCGCTAAAACACTTATTATAGAGCTTTACTGGCCTGAGCCGATCTCACTTCAGATAGCTCATTTTTCGTCTGCCTGGTAATTTCTCTCTGGTTTAGACGGAATCAGAGGCAGAACGAATTTGTTTATAATATACTGAGGCCCGAATACCTCCCTTTATTCAGTCCCGTCCTATATCAGTGCGCTGAATATTGGTACATTCTTATATATATATATATACCCGGTTTTTCTGCCCTTTTAATAAACGGCAAAACCGCGGGCCTCACGGCAGACTTCCTCTCTGCGATGGGTTCAGTCTGACATTAAACCACCTAGACATACTGCTCTGCTCCGTGAGCCGTTCGGTCACCGTCACTACTGAGGCTTGTGCACCTGAACGGCTGAGCTCTGGTCTCCGCAGCACAGCTGCATCAACAGAGAACGAAACTGTCTGGGAGAAAAGGGGTTATGTCGCGCCTCGGCTGGACTGCCCTGTAATGTTTTCTGTGTGCTGTTTATCCAAACATACTGTGTAATACTGTCGGCTATGCGACCTCACTATAGTGGCGAACGGTATTTAATTCCTCTAAAAAGAGTAATTTCCGTGCTTACTATACTGTGTATTGACACCCACGGTTGTACGGTGTCTCTAAACACTTTATCGCCTTACTGACAAGCAATCAGTAATACGCACACACGGTCCGCTGTCCATAATTCTATCGACGCTAGCCGAAAAGACCCCGGTTTGGCCATATACTGTGTATTGACACCCCACGACTGTACGGTGTCTCTAACACCTTTCTGCCAAATTCGCTCGCAGCCCACCTCAGTTTCTCCGCTACGATGCTGATGGCGCAAACGAGCACGGTCTTACGGCTGTTATTCTCTCTTCCTAGAGGAAGGACAGCCTCAGACTTTTGCATGGCTCCAAGCGTTTGAATCGCGCCCTCTCCGGACGGCCACTCAAAGGCTTACAGCCAAGCGGTTTATGACGTTTTTTCGTCCATATAGCTGATTTATATTAGCGGATCCGAAGACGCTCACACCTCCGCTCCAATACTCGGAGATATTAAGGGTAATATCAACCTCAAGTGAGCTTGCTACCCGCCACAATAAGTTTCAAAGCTTAAAGCGCGCGCACAGTCAGACGCGCGCGGCATCTCGTTTAAGACGGGCACACGTACCCCTCTAACGAGCCTCAGAAAGCTGAATATCGTGGCATTCTGTTCATAAGTCCACTTCAGTTTGACTAAGCAAAGGTCCCGCCCCGAGCTGACGGCCGGGAAGCTTGCTTAAGTTACACACGGCTGCATGAAGTGCTGTCATTACGAGCTAGCCCAGCATTTGCTGTGGGTTGAACACGCTTTACGATGGCAATCAGCCTTCGGCGCGTGGAACGCCGTTTGTCTCATATAAATCACCTTGTACTGTGAATACGGTACATTATGAGGATGATTTAGCACTGCAGCACTCTCGACCGTGTTATTGTGATAATGCGGTCGGGCAATCTACGGTGGTTTCATATTTACCGAACCAGACTGAGATCTCGCCCCCTGAACAAGCTGACGAGTCATCTCCTTTATAAACTCATTGCATCGCTTTATAAGCTATGTTCAATCAGAGTGATACGCATCTCATGCTTAAACTACCAATATTAACCCATTACGATGGGCGTGCGGAGATGGCATCCGTGGGACACGACCTACATTACGTGCCTTATGACACATTGACACAAGCTGCTAGGACCCCTTTCACGAGGCGTCCTTATGCAAAGTCTGATCCATTCTGTCTAGTGACATTTGAAAGTCAAAACCCCCCGCGAATCGCCGGTGGAACACTTTTCTCCTCACTACAGAGGCACGGCGGCTCTCTCCCCTACCTATATCTATGTGGCCGTGATAACAGCGAACCACGCTTTTACGACCGACCATTCATTTAATTCACAAGCCTGTCATCTCTCAGATGCGGACGGCGGCGGTAACAGCGAACCATGCTTTTACGGCTGGCCATTCACTTTATTCATAAGCCTGTCATTTCTCAGATGCGGACGGTGCCCGAGGCACAGCGCTCTGGAACTGTCCAAGGTCCTGTATGACACATACGTCTGACGTACATCAGACGATCAGCTGTTTATCTGCGTCACAGATCACTCACTAGAGCACCTGTCAATACAGGCTATTTATGGATCGTTGACGTTATCACCTCCCGTGACAATTATGCTCACTTGTCTTAGAGCATGGGCATGGTCTTAGAGGTTTCTCATTTGACAATTGTGACACGGCCGGCTGGTCCCCGCCGTCCACGTTGTCAGTTTACAGCTTCGACATCCCTGCTTCGCGCACTACTGAGGTTTGTTGCATTAAAGGTGCGCCCATTAGCTCACCTGTATGCACGATATGGGTTTTAATTATATGCGTCCACCGTGCGCTTAGAGAAGCTCACATGTACACGCTATAACATTTTGGTATACAATAAGATGCGCTTGGGAAAGCTCACCTGTATACACAGCTGTGTTATGCTTTGTGACACATACATTGTTGTTCATCTGTGTACGTTCACGGTGCGTTGGGTGCCCACCGTTACGTTCATCAATCATATCTGTACACATTCACGGCGCGTTGTGTGCACTGATTTATCTATACGCATTCACGGTGCACTGAAGAGTTCACCCGTGTGCGCACAATTTATTATCAGAACACATGACGGCGCGCTCGAGAATCTTGCCGGCCTGTGCATTATAACACTCTGATTCATCTATATGCATTCACGATGTATTCAAGTGTTCACCTGTGCCCGTGCAATTTATAGTCAATACACATTTACGGCGCGCTTGGAAAGCTCACCGATCTGTGCACTATAATACTACCTATATGCATCCCGATGCGCTCGAGGGTGCACCGGGGTTCACACTATTGTGGTATCTGTATAATCCCACGCTACGAACCGTTCTGCCGCATATTATAGTCAGATCGGCCGTTCGTGAGCTTCGCAGATCACTCACTACGTATGTCTGTTGCTAACAGTGGTTATTTAGATGGATCGTTGAAACCATCGCACTGGCTCACGCCCCTCTATGAGCTATGTCCTATATAGAGCCCACTCTGTGCGAGTTTGGCTTCTTCATGAACTTGGTCTACAGGGGTATCTATATCTATATTTAATATCTGCTACGCGGCCGGCTGGTCTTCGCCGTCTACGTTGTCAGATTGTACAGCTTAGACGTCCCTGCCCTACGAGCGCAGGTTCTCTCGGCTCAATCATGCACGCTCATGCGTTTTATGTGTACACCACGGTGCGCTCAGCGAGCTCACCAACGTGACTCTGAATTTACTTATCTCGCACAGCCGCGGCGCGTACCTCGCCGTCTTGTGCTATGTTATGTGCCCCCGGTGCGTTTAAAACCCCACCGTGTGCGCGTCAACAATTTATATGGTGCTTACACATTTGCTTTTAAAGCTGTGAATATGCCGGGTATAGGGCCACACGCAGTGTCTCTCCGGTAAGGCAGTACGTTGTGTATGCACGGCGTGATGGGATTACGTTCCCCCATAGCGTCAGCTAACTGACGCAATGCGAAGTGAACCGTTTTGAAAGGGAACGCTTAGGTTACTCACGTAACCCCGGTTCCCTGAAATAACGGGAACGAAGCATTGCGTCTCTTGCCGTGCTACAAACGTCTACGCAGCGAGTGTTATTCGGCTGCGCGCTTCAGTCGAATAATAATGAGCTCCTGACGATTGAACCGCGCTTATATAGGGACGCGTTCCTCCCGCGCGCGGGTTCAAACGTCATTGGTCTGTATTTTGTACAGACGTTAACCAATAGGCTTCAGTCACGGAGTAAACAGGAGTTTCCCCCATAGCGTCAGCTAACTGACGCAATGCTTCGTTCCCGTTATTTCAGGGAACCGGGGTTACGTGAGTAACCTAAGCGTTATGTAAGGTCTTTATACACCACTGACAATACAGTTGTGTATATTATATTGCATTTCTGTCAAGAGATCCTCCTAAAAGTTACACAATACACCTTTAAGCGCTACAAATATATTTAGTAACAGACATTTGCAAATAACATTTTGCATGCTAGAATTGTGCAATATGTCAGCACATCCGTTTAAATGTATTGTCCTAGGTTTTGCATTTGGACGGGGCTCCTATTAAATCTGAAAAGTGTCGTAGGCTGATAACACGCTCAGAAAAGACAAAAACCCTAAACAAAAGACAGTCGCATTTCCGCTGATTTGAGCTTCACGGGTTTGGAAAGTGCAGACGGACAGAATGTTGCTACACTGACAGAGAGAGAGAGAAAGAAAGCTGTAATTTTGGAGCGCTTTAGGTCTTTTCAGACAAGCGTAGCTGCAGAGTAACAACAATGACGAAAGGCTATTTGACACAGAGATGGCCCGCACCAGGAGATATGCATTTATATTCTGCACATTTTTATTGAATCTGAAAGAAAAGGATTTTCGATATGAATTCAATTACAATTCAGAACAATGTTGAAGCAGCCAGAGATTTACTTTGTGTGTGTATAATAATGACCGAGGTGGTCTCTATTAACCCCTGAATTGTGAGTTTATTTTGTCATAATTTCTATCTGACATAGATTTGTGTTAAAATAATTTGCTGTGAGCAGTTTTTATACTGTATATTATTAAATATTAGGGCTGTCAAAAGATTCATCGTGATTAATCACATACAAAATAAAAGTTTGTGTTTGTGTAATATATGTGTGTGTACTGTGTGTAAATTATGTATATTTAAATACACACATACATGTATGAATTTAAGAAAGGTATATTTAGGTATATTTTTTTCTTTATATTTATAATATAAAATATATCAAAATATATATGTGTATATATAATGTGTATATATATATATATAAAATGTACACACAGTGCACACACATAAATAATGCAAAAATACTTTTATTTTGTATACGATTAATCACAATTAACTCATTCCCCGCCAGCCATTTTTTGAAAAGTTGCCAAGCAGCATATTTTTTGTGCTTTTCACAAACGTTTCTACGGAGCTCCTAAGGGGACATGGAGTAAAAAATCTAAAGTTTAGTTTCATGTGCTCATGCGAAACTTTCATGTGTTTTTTCCAGAATTAAAAAAAAGTTTAGTTTCTTGTGCTCACATGAAAGTTCGCGTGAGCACATGAAGGTTTTGCATGAGCATGTGAAGGTTTCACGTGAGCACAAGAAACTAAACTTGATATTTTTTTGCTTCATGTCCCCTTAGGAGCTCCGTACGTTGCACTAAATTTCCAGGAAATTATTCTTCTAAAAATATATAAACATTCAAATATATCAAATGAAAGAACAGACCTTCTGCTTTCAAACAAACAAACAAACAAACAAAACGGGAACCTTTCATCCTATCTATTTTTTTCTCTGCCTAGAAACTCTTAAAGGAACAGTATGTAGGATTGTGGTCAAAACTGGTATTGCAATAACAAAACTTGTGGCTAAAACTGGTACTGCAATCACACAACTGGTGGCCAATACACAACATGACAACATAAACATCAGTTGAGGGCTGCAACTTCGCTTTTTAAATGACAATATCCTGGCCAGACCACTGTTGTCAGTGATATAAGTATTTGAAATGAAAATTATTTTTTAATGTCTAGTGACAGATCAGGGCCATTTTATGATTCATTGATATAAATTTCTTACATACTGTGCCTTAAAATATGGGTATTTTTCTTCAAAAATATTTTTTTAGCAAAAAGCTGAAATAATTGCATTTTTGTGAAGGAATTTAAAAGTTTTAAAGAACAGTTTCAGAATGATTATTAAAACATACCGTTTTAAATACAGTTTTGGCTTCAGTTTTTTCATTAATTGGGTAAGCCATCTAGTGGATAATTGCGGTATTGCAGATGAACATAAACATTCATCATGAACACTTTTTTAATGCTATTTTTTCCCTGGTCAATGACGGGGAAAGAGTTAATCTTTTGACAACCCTATTAAACATTATTTTGTTTTTTTATAATTATTGGATAATGTAATAATTGTTGAAGGGCTGTTGAATTATTAAAAAATAATGCACATCCGAGGTGCAGCACGATGCGGGTGTGCATTATTTTCAAATATTTCAAAGCGCTGGAGTCAATTATTCCTCTTATACCACGGTTACCACAAACATTGCTCTGGTGCGTATTTTAACGACATGTGTCAGGTCAGGTGTGCGTTTTACAAAAAAATAATCAACTCCCGTGGAACATTTCTCAACCAATCAGAATAAAGCATTCAAGTATATATGAAAAATATTGACCAATTAGAATGAAGTATTTCAGAAAAACATGCAGTAAGTGAGCAAAGATGTGAGAAAGATGTGTTAACTGCCTTTAAAACCTATTGCTGATTTTGCTAATTACAATTAAAATGGTAAACATCATGTATATAGAAATCACACATATGCCCACCTTCTGTGTGTTAATAACTGTAGGTGGTCTGTTTTGACAACTCGAAGTTAGTTTTAAAATCACTCATCCGACACATCACATATGGTATTTATCATACGCTATGAATTGGCCTTGTGTGTGTCAACAGGTTGCGTTTCTGCTGATATTTCACTCATCAAGATGGCTCACGCTTGTTGGAAGCGTAAGCGTGCAGTTATGTAAACTTCATCGGAGCTAGGGCGAGAGTTTTGCAAGTGTGAGTGCAACTAGCGATTGTTTTTGTCATTGTTTCGTGCTCTTATCTTTATTATAATGAATTACATTTGTATTTTTTCTATCAAAAGTCTAACAAACAATTCCTGGAAGAAGCTTTTGTTCTGGCAGTGGAGTAATGTGCCATTATTAACTATGTCAGAGATCTAATATCCTTAGATGTGCAAGCTTTCAACGCCATTGGAAATGCCACACAAAACAGGCAGCTTTTAAGCTTTAAGTGTGTATTTGGTTATAAATAGCTGTTGTAGTTGTGTCAGTAGGGGTGCATAAGTGCAATCACAGGCTGAATGTTTGCATGCCACGTGCAGACTGAAAATACGTGATGCGGAGTCCACGCATCCTTTGGTTTACTGTAAATAACTTATTGATGTGTAAATAAACCAGGAAAAGGAGATATCCAGAATCAATCCAACAGAGTGTTTTTTTACACTTACGTTTCATGGATGCTGTATGGCTCATGTGTTGATTCAATGATTTAAAGAGATCAGCGTGGGCTAAGCACTCTTTGTCTATAATGCACTGTGTGGGTTCTGGCTACATATGGCGAGGGCAAGGTGGTCTTGATTGTTTGAAAGATCTTTAAATAGTCTTATTTTAATATGCACTGAATGCTGTGTGTGGCTGAAATTAAACGTTTTAGACATAACAGATGCATATAATAAGAGGATGTATGTCATTATGGGTGGCAAATAGAGCAATGCTATAAAAAACCTGAAGATTTATCCTAATGATATATACATTTGTGACCCTGTCAGTGAAATCCAAGTCTCATAATCAAATAATGAGATTTGGTGCATCAACGTTTGATTTCAATCATTGATTTTTAGTTGGGTCATATTTTATTACAATACAGATTAAAGGGACACTCCACATTTTTTGAAAAGGCTCATTTTCCAGCTCCCCGAGAGTTAAACATTTGATTTTTACCATTTTGGAATCCATTCAGCTGATCTTTGGATCTGGCAGTTCCACATTTAGCATAGCTTAGCATAATCCATTAAATCTGATTAGACCATTAGCATCACGCTAAAAATAACCAAAGAGTTTTGATATTTTTCCTATTTAAAACTTGACTCTTCTGTAGTTACATCGTGTACTAAGACAGCCGAAAATAGTCCACTTGGTTACTTTCAATAGCTGGGGACTATTTTCGGCACTGCGTTATATCATTGCACCTGCTGCAGCCATGTTACGGCAGCAAACTCCTTGATTATTATGCCAGAATGAGAGTATAGTTCCTAGCCATATCTGCCTAGAAAATCGCAACTTTTAATTTTCCGTCAGTCTTGATACATGATGTAACTACAGAAGAGTCAAGTTTTAAATAGGAAAAATATCGAAACTCTTTGGTTATGTTAAGTGTTATGCTAATGGTCTAATCAGAATCAATGGATTATGCTAAGCTATGCTAAAAGTGCCACCGCCAAACCCGGAGATCAGCTGAATGGTAAAAATCAAATGTTTAACTCTAGGGAAGCTGGAAAATGAGCATATTTGCAAAAAAGTGTAGTGTTCCTTTAAGATATTTTATAGTAAAGTGCCCATGAAATCAAAATGTAAGTATAAATATGTTAGCCGAAATCATATTATTAAACCAATCATATTAATAAACCAATATGCTTCAAAACACTGTCAAAATTCACATTTAAAATATATGAATACAGTCTGTCATTTCCGACCATACGGATCAACGATTTTTATGACATCAGTTTGCACTTCAGCCTTCTATTAAATTCCAGGCTATAAAGTGAACTAAATGCTGTGGGCTATTTTAAAAGAGGGAGGAGCCACTCAATATGTCCCACACTTTCTGTTTAAGTGGAAAATGTCAGCGCATCCTTAAAATCACTTCAGTGGGTCTTTAAGGGTAGAGTGATTCAGTGGATGTGAGTTTCAGTTTAAAGAGAAGTGAACAGTGTTTACTTTCATCATCAGTGGGCGTGTCCTTTGACAAGGACAGAGTCTTGACCACAGCCCTGGGCGGAGTCCTGGCTGACAGATTCCCCCCTCGACTGAATGAGTGACATTAAGATCACATTGTGGCTGGTAATGTAATTTATGCTTTTCATCAACTAATGCAGTGCAAATCCATTTTCCCTTCCCAAACTTGAAGGGCCACATACATTAACTTGATGGTGAGGCAGAGTCACCGGGTCCAGCTAATGAGGCTAAATGTAATTAGAAATCGTCTCTCCTGAACAAACACAGCAGCTCCGGGCGAGCCAACGCAAATGCGTACTCGAGCAGAGGACTATCGTGAAATGAAACTTAAAAAGCCGGCAACTTAAACTTACCTAAGGTTTATATAAGCAAAACACACCGTCCTCCATGACAATACGTTCCCTGGTTTGTCTGTAAAGTGACATCATAGGGTTTATTTGGGAACATGTTGTACAGGAACCTGCAATGCATTGGGGAGGGTACAGAAACTAAACGATAGCTTTGACTGAAGTGGGATTTTTAATTTTGGCTGGAATTTGTTTAACCGTTTGTGGATCTGTCCTTGCTTCGTTTTATAAACCATGTTGCAATGCATTCTGGGTAGAAAGAGAGAAGATGCATGATGTCTTAAAGGGAACACCGACTTTACGCATGTGCATGGAGGGATAATGCATAGGCACCCGGTTGTTATCGCAGAAATCATCCCTTACTTGTATCACACTGAAAGGGCTTATTTTGCAATAACAACCGACTGCCTGTATATTATCACACTTATTACATTTACCTCATAAATAAAGTAAGGAATTAGCTCATTTTTAGTGAAACCTGTATTTTTCTCGGTTTTAAGCAGGGCTGTCAAAAGATTTATTGCGATAAATCACATACAAAATAAAAGTTTGTGTTTGCATAATATATTTGTGGGTTTATTGTGTGTAATTATTATGTATAAATACACACATACATGAATAAAAGAAAAAAAAATGTTTATATATATATATATATATATATATATATATATATATATATATATATATTCAGGAAATTATTATATTTATAATATAAAGTTTGAATTTATGGAATGAAAAAGTCTGAATATATTGAATGAATCTCTAAATATATGTAATAAATCTTGAATATATGGAATGAATCTTTGATATATGGAATGAATCTCTGAATATATGGAATGAATCTCTGAATATATGGAATGAATATGGAATGAAACTTTGAATAAATGAATCTCTGAATATATGTAATGAAACTCTGAATATATGGAATGAATCTCTGAATATATAGATTGAATCTCTGAATATATAGAATGAAACTCTGAATATATGGAATGAATCTCTGAATATATAGAATGAAACTCTGAATATATGGAATGAATCTCTGAATATATGGAATGAATCTCTGAATATATGGAATGAATCTCTGAATATATGGAATGAATCTCTGAATATATGGAATGAATATGGAATGAAACTTTGAATGAATGAATTTTTGAATAAATGGAATGAAAGTTTGAATATATAGATTAAAAACCCTGAATATATGTAATGAATCTCTGAATATATGGAATTAAACTCTGAATATATGGAATGAAACTCTGAATATATGGAATGAATCTCTGAATATATGAAATGAATCTTTGAATATATGGAATGAAACTTTGAATGAATAAATCTCTGAATATATGGAATGAAAGTTTGAATATATAGATTAAAAACCTTTAATATATGTAATGAATCTCTGAATATATGAAACTCTGAATATATGGAATGAATCTCTGAATATATGGAATTAAACTCTGAATATATGGAATGAAACTCTGAATATATGGAATGAAATTTTGAATATATGAATATATGAATATTTGAATATATATATATATGTGTGTGTGTGTGTGTGTGTGTGTGTGTGTGTGTGTGTGTGTGCGTGCGTGCGTGTGTGTGTGTGTGCGTGTATGTATTGCATATATTATGCAAAAACAAACTTTTATTTTGTTTGCAATTAATCGCGATTAATCTTTTAACAGCCCTAGTTTTAAGATAAGACATTCAAATGTTACAAACACACTATTTGGTTTAATCATTTGTAAATACAATGTCACATATGTTATTAAAAAACATTTATATTAAATTTTTGTACTGTACCTGTCAAACAAACATGGTAAACAAGTCTTCATTAGCAGAATGCATGTAGAAACGCTAAAACGCACATGCTAAAACCAGACAAATCCTGTGTGTTTGTAGTTAGAGAAACGCAAGGATGGGGTGGCCTTTATCATAACAGACGCGGGCGCCTCAGGTGCCTTTTGATTCCCAAAGTCTTTGTTTGATCTCTCATGGAGGCAGTACACAATTTCCAATTACCCGTTTCCAAAAACGGCAACTCTAACACAACTGCTTCCTGTACACCGCGTAACTAACATCAAATTGATGCTATTCCTAAAATGCTCGGCTTTAAAGAAGACCCCTAAGAGCCTTTAAAAGCCCATGAGGCAGATGTTGTTGTTGTCTAAATGTGACCTTATGTTCCCTGTTCTGTTTATCACACAGAGGAATATACAGTATGTGGCCTGACAAAAGAGGCATCTCCACACAGTGTGCAGTCTTATTTATTTTCTCTATACTGTTGCAGTTCACTTTCTAACACAAGTTTCTGAGCTTTTGAAGATTGGCATAATTTAATGGTGACCGTGAGTCACCCATAATGTTCTTTCTTTTGTGTTCTGCAGGAGAACGTAGGTAAATGATTTAATGTTTGGGTGAGCTATCCCATTATAATTTTTTTAATCGTCAGTAATATTTATCTACAAAGTGACTTACGGTGCATTCATTTTATCAGTATATTTGTTCTGTCATAATTGAACACATGACCTTTGCGCAATGCACTACCAATTAAGCTGCACCCTATGTATTTCGATGCGTTGAAAGGTCTCGCCGTGTTTTCTTTCTTAAGGGTATTTTTGCTTGTACTGACTCGTAGCATATTGTGGTATACAGTAGATGGGATTCCTCTATAATGTATTGTGTGCTAAAACGTCGCCTGTTCTGTCATAATTCTTGCAGACAGGCGCAACAAAACAAGATGCACGGCGGGATTTATCTCGCTCATAGTTTGGCATATGAGACAATACGTGTCCTGTAGGAGAAAAAACTATGTCAGCCAAAAAAAAAAAAACCCCACACTACATAATATGGGGCAGTTGCTAACCTAAATGTATGGCATATACATTGACAGGCCTCTGGAAAGTAAGTGGGAGGGGCTTATATAGTAGCACTTACGATGTCATAAGGGGGTGGCATCTTCATCAGACAAACAAAAGACCTAATTGGCAAAAAATTGTATCCTTATCTGTCCTCTATTCCAGTTCTGTTTCTCTTTTTCTCGTTCTTCTCCTCCGTCTCCTCTCTCTCTCCTGCAGAGTGGGTGTTATGGTGGATAGTGTCAGCACACAGCTGTCAGAGGTAAGAATGTGTTGCTGGGCTTCTCTACAGGAAGTGACAGTCACACTGTGCAGCCTGGGTTTCAGATGCATGGAAACATTTGAGTCTCTCAGCCAATTCACGCTACTCATCTTCACACCTTTTTTACTCTGCCTCACACACATGCACTTATACAGGATTTAAGCTAGAAGTACAGTCCAGTTTTTTGCATTCGCGAATGTCCAGTGACAGTGCGTGTGGCGCAAATTTCATCATCAGAATAGTACCCGCGCACTGTGCACCACCAGATCTTTGTAACCGCGCATGCATTGTACGTGTAGGTTGCGCATGCGTTAACAGGAGAATGTAGTATGTAGCTCAGGGGATGCATTGCTTTTTGTCGGACATGTGTCTCTCTTGCAGTGGTGGCGGGTGACTGCTTTTTTTCGAGGGCGCATAATGCAAAGTTTGTCACAACATGTATGTAGACCATCATGTGTGTGGTTCGTAATTTCAAAATATGTGTTTGGCGCATCGAGACATCCTGTGTGCATCACAAATAAGTGCCTGCTGCAGACGCGTCTATAGGGTTTATGATAAAAGAGACGCTCCCGTTTGCCAGATACTCGCATAATCTCATGCGTAATCACAGTTTACTGTTAAGGGAGTGTCTTGCGTGTATTTTGTGAGCATGAGCGCAGGGCCGTGCAGAGACAATTGGAGAGGCAGGTGCTCAAAAAATAAAAAGGGCACTTTGCTCGCTGACACGCAAGCACACAACTGAAACAAAAAATAAAGTAATACAGAATAGAAAGATGATTTTAAGTCTAACGTTTTCCTTTATTTTCCTTGCAAATAGAGTGAGAGAGAAAAATCTATATATACTGAGTTTTATATCTATATATTTATGCATTTGGCAGCCACTTTTATCCAAAACGACTTACAGTGCATTTCATTTTGTGTTTGTGTGTGTCAACAGTATATGCAGTTTTGAAATTATATGATATTATTGCATTGTGACATTAAGATATTATTACGTTTACAGTCTTGGGTTTTTGTTGTCATATTTAAAATATAATTCTATTCTATTCTAATCCTGTTCGAAATTTGTATACAAAGAGAGTAGCCTATATTTTTGAATCGGGTTTGTGTTGTGTTTTTGCACACTTTGATGCCTTGATGACACGGCAATAAAATAATGACATTCATCTCTCCTTTCATTCATTTTATGAAGCCTCTAGTACTTTCTTTATTTTCAGGTAAACTAAAACTGGTTGCAAAGCTGGAGAGTTTTTGACTGAGTTAATAATTTAGCACGAGTATGGCTATATTACCCAACATCAGCTCACATTGTCTTTTATCAAAGGCGAGTCCAGGAATCGTAAATTCAATATGATACAAAAATTAAACGAGTTTTTTTTACCGTATTCATCGGATCTTGCTCCTCCAACAAACTCCGCGTGACAGGTGGATAGAACAGCGCGAGATTGAAATCAAACTCCTCCGTATGATTTCCCGAATATTTCTCGCGGTACTTTGATGTCATATGCGTTTCGGTTCTTGCATTGCTGCGTGAAGTTGAGCACACCTTAAAACTCAAGACAGCTACCTGTATGAACTCCCGGCAGAGAACGTCCCTGCCTTTGCCTCATCCATTGCTTTTATAATGGAAGAATGTTTTATTTTCAGCGTGAGAAATGCAAGGTTTGGCGTCACTGGCGTGTAAACTGGCTGAAATGCGTGTGTCTCCCGCCGAATGTGTGAGACTTGAGAGCCCTGTTTGCATCTAACGTTGTAGAGATGTTAATACACACAGACAGCAATAAACAAAAGCTGTGCATGCTCTCCTCACGTTGTTCTTGTAAAATAATAATAATATAACAAGCATATCGCTTCGGTTCAATGCCGGCTCGAGGGGGATCCTCCCTGTACTGCGCACCGTGTCGTGCACGTGTGTGCGCTGCCTGCTACTAGCGCTGTGAGCTAGCTAGTGATGATAGTCCCTAAAGAGATTGTCCAATGAAAGGTCAATACGTCATCATGTGACTAATTTTATTTGCGTCTAAATTATTTTTTATTAATTTTACTAATAGTTAGATTGGGCAGGCCTTCACAAAAGGGCATTTAATTACAAAAAAATGCCTTGACAAAAAGGGCACTTTGGTCATCCAGGGGTAAAGGGGCAGGTGCTTGGGCACCCGCCGCCCCCCCCTCTGCACGTGCCTGCATAAGCGTCTCTTTTATCATAAATGGTTTTGATGCGTGTGCAGCAGGCACTTATTTTGACAAAACACATAATGCACATGGTTCACATGACGCAACAAACACATATTTTGAAAACAAGAGCAACACACATGACACTCCGAATACTTATTTTGAATTTGCGCCCCTCGGGAGAGCAGTCACAAGCTGCCACTGGTCTCTTGTCCACTTGTGATCTGATTAACCAAAACGCATCTTAATATGCCGTTTTGGAGATGGAATTTGGAGGAATTTGCTGAATCGATTTCCATTCTTTACATTTGGGATCTCAATGTATTTCTGTTGTAACATATCTAAATGAAATGTTTATTTTTGCTTTGTATTTATAAGACTAATATTAACAAGTTTTGAATTATTTATACTACAAAAGTTCTCTATAAAAAGTCGACTAAACAGTGTAGTAAATAGCTTTTTGGCTATTGCTTAACATTTCAGAGCCAAAGCAGGGTTTTACTTTTTGATAATTTTTTTTTTTTTGCAATATCATACAATTACATTTTTTAAAAGTTTTAAATGTACTTCTTTCTAAGATACAAGTATAGAAAACTGAATGGCTGAATGGCTGTAAGCTCATTAAAATGGAGGTGAAGTAAGAGCCCTCTCTGCTTGTTTTACGCACTAGGATGGGCACTTGGTCCTCAGAAGCACCATAGGGCAGCGCCACTGTGGGGAGTCTGGGCTTTTAGAGCGGAACCCTGTTAGCGAGAGAAAGCGGAACCCTTTAGCCCTCCTAAAGTGGCGGTTTCAAAAACAGAGCCGCTAATCACCCGTGAACTCGGAGGAGGAATCCTTGCGGAGGTTCTGGAAAAAGCCCGGGAGAAGCTATAAATATCCGTGCGCTGAATAGATTGGTTGTCGAGTTTGTGTTGGTCCTGAGCATATTGTGTTTTGAATATTGGTGTGCTGGTCTTTTTTTCCCATTATGATTGTATTATCAGTTGCTTTGGATGAAAGCATGTGCCAAATCCATAGTTTTTAGGCTACGTCATACTGTAGCTATGCCTGTCTACCAAAATCTCACTCTATTAGACTGTAGGTGGAGGGATCGATTATTATCAGACTTAGACTTTATGGGTCTGAGAGCTTCTTTTAAATTTTGTGTCTGTGATATAGAGGGATGCTGACATCACTTAACACACGCCTGCTGAGAGAAACCTAATCTTTCTAGACAGCTCGTGCTAACACACAACTCTAAAAGAGAGAGAGAAAGAGATTGTCTTGTTAGTTTATATGTGTGATTATGCCATATATATGTAAACCAGAGTGAAGGTAAAACAGGAGAAGAGATGACACAAAGTCTTCATGATGCAGGCGCTGTCATAAAAACATGTTTTCTTTAATTAAGTGTACCTTCATAGACAGAAAGAGGGATCAGACAGATAAATAGATAGATAGGTAGACAAACAGACTGATTGACAGGTAGATTGACAGACAAAGAGACATATAGAATAGATTGAAAGATAGATAGACAGACAGATGGACAGGAATGTAGACAGACATACAGACAGACAGACAGACAGACAGGTAAATAGATGGTCAGACAGATAGATTGATTTCTAGGTAGACAGACAGACAGACTAATTGACAGGTAAAAAGACAGACATGTAGACAGACAGATTGACAGGTAGATAGACAGATATCTAGGTAGATAGACAGATATGGAGATAGAAAGACAGACAGATAGATTTATAGATAAATAGATAGATAGACAGACAGACAGATTGACATACATAGATAGACAGACAGACAGATTTATAGATAGATAGGTAGACATACAGAAAGACGGACTGATTGACCGGGAGATAGGCAGACATGTAGACAGACATGTAGACAGACATGTAGACAGACATGGACGGATGGACGGACGGACGGACGGATGGATAGGCAGGCAGGCAGGCAGACAGACAGACAGATTGACATACATAGATGGGTGGACAGATAGAAAGACGGACTGATTGACCGGGAGATACACAGACATGTAGACAGACAGATTGACATAGATAGATAGACAGACAGATTTATAGATAGATAGGTAGACAGACAGACTGATTGACAGGGAGCTAGACAGACATGTAGACAGACAGATTGACATAGATAGACAGACAGACAGACAGACAGATTTATAGATAGACAGGAAGACAGACAGACAGACAGACAGACATGTAGACAGATGGAAAGACAGACAGACAGGTGGATAGATTTATAGTTAGATAGGTAGCCAGCCAGACAGACTGATTGACAGGTAGATAGACAAACATGTAGACAGACAGATTGACATAGACAGACAGACAGACAGACAGATTTATAGATAGACAGGAAGACAGACAGACATGTAGACCGACAGACAGACATACAGACAAATATATTGACACAGATAGACAGACAGGTGGATAGATTTATAGATAGATAGGTAGACAGAAAAACAAACAGATTGACACATACAGACAGACAGATTTATAGATAGATAGTTAGACAGACGGACTGATTAACTGGTAGATAGACAGACAGACAGACAGACAGGTGGATAGATTTAAAGATAGATAGGTAGCCAGACAGACAGACAGACAGACAGACAGACAGACTGATTGACGGATAGATAGACAGACATGTAGACAGACAGACAGAAAGACAAAGAGACAGACAAACATATATTTGTAGATATATAGGTAGGCCGACAGACAGATAGACAGATTTATAGATAGATAGGTAGACAGAAAAACAAACAGATTGACATAGATAGACAGACGGACAGACAGACATACTTATAGATAGATAAGTAGACAGACAATCAGACAGTCAGAAAGTCAGACTGATTGACATGTAGATAGACGGATTGACATAAATAGACAGACAGACAGACAGATTTATAGATAGATAGATAGGTAGACAAACAGACTGATTGACATGTAGATTCACAGACAAGGAGACTTGATTGAAAGATTGAAAGGTAGATAGACAGACAGATGGACAGGAATGTAGAAAGACAATGAGACAGACAGATTGACAGGTAGATAGACAGATATCTAGGTATATAGACAGATATGGAGATAGACAGACAGACAGATAGATTTATAGATAAATAGATAGACAAACAGACAGACAGATTGACATACATAGACAGGCAGACAGACAGAACTTCAGAGAGATTTATAGATAGATAGGTAGACAGACGGACTGATTAACCGGTAGATAGACAGACAGACAGACAGACAGACAGACAGACAGACAGACAGGTGGATAGATTTAAAGATAGATAGGTAGATAGACAGACAGATGGACAGGAATGTAGAAAGACAATGAGACAGACAGATTGACAGGTAGATAGACAGATATCTAGGTATATAGACAGATATCTAGGTATATAGACAGATATGGAGATAGACAGACAGACAGATAGATTTATAGATAAATAGATAGACAAACAGACAGACAGATTGACATACATAGACAGGCAGACAGACAGAACTTCAGAGAGATTTATAGATAGATAGGTAGACAGACGGACTGATTGACAGGTAGATAGACAGACATGTAGACAGACAGACAGACAGAAAGAAAGAAAGACAAGAGACAGACAAACACATATTTATAGATAGATGGGTGATTCTCACGAAACCATTGAAACACCACGGCACTAATGATTTTAGATATAAAATGTGTAATATAGTAATATTAAAAAGCCTCAGAATTAACACAATACTGTGTTCTACCTTGCACAATGTGTGATTTCAACATAAGAATTTATAATTTGTCAATTTTATCTCATTTTCTGCTGAAATTCTCATTACCGCAATGCGTCCGGCTGTGTTTGAACATGCGTTATGCTGTAATTTAAACATATTAAAACAAAAATATTTAGAAAAAAAGTAAATGGATGTTTTGCTAGACTACTTTAGATGACAGAAAAATAATTTACTGAATATTCATGTATAATAATAATGAAGAAAAATTAGGAAATTGATATGTCCATGCCTGGTGTTCTCATCCTCCGCAACACTTTTTGAGAACAGTTTAAGCACACATACAGAATTTTAATAAAGTTTGATTTTGAGTGACCAAGCAGATGGACCAGTTACTTCAAGATGGCTACCAGGTAAGATCATCTCTTTATATCTTTCCAGTTAAATTTGAAATATTCTCTTGTCAGAATGCTTACACGACATTTTGATTATCATTACCGAAACAGGTAGTTTTCTACATTTCGAAAATTGTTTGATTTACAATTTTTTATGAAAATGTTCTTTATTAAAGTCTAATTATATGCACTGAATAAAAAATGAGCAAAGCCTACGTGGCTTCTCTATTTTTAGCAAAACATACTGGGGTACCTCATCCTCCGCAACACCATTCTCATATACCGCAACCATTTAATAGCAGTTGCGGTAAAGAGAACTTCTGTTTCGGAAATGAGAATTTAAGCATATTGTTTATTACATTTAAATATCTCTTATGAATTTAAGATCAATTTAAAATGTTATAACTGTTGATATTTTGCTTTATGATGCTTCATTGTAGACAGTCAGGAAGTGAGAAAAAAGCTTTAGCAAAGGCCAGTTTGACAAAGTTCAGGGAGAATTTTTACAACAACCCAGAATGGCTCGAGGAGCACAGAAGGAAGGAGAGAGAGAGAGGTTAGGTTTGGAGATATTACTAGCAGATGTAATTAGCAAAAAACACACTACAGTGTTAGGAAATGTACATGACACACACACAACACAACGCAACAAGTCTATACTATATGATGATGTGTACATACATTTTTTTCTCCCATGTTGTGAGACATGCTAATTTAATGTTATGCTTTCTTTCCACTTTCAGGTATCAAAAACAACCTAGCGATGGCACGCCATGCATCTAGGCGCTGCAACATCAGTTGGATCACAAGATCCACAAAGTTGGATCCCATGCTTGCCAGCATCTCAGCTACCTGCGACTGCACAATGCGCGCTGTCTGCAGCATCAGATTGCTGCCTGGGGGCGAGGGACAAAGGGAGACTAAAGGCGGCACCTCCTTTCTGCCCAGTGCGGGAGTCACAGACACCAGAGAGGATGGCCTAAAAGCGCCCGGCGCTGTGACAGAAAGCGGGTTGCTGCGCAATTCATTAGGACTGTGCGTTAACCCTTTCCGCCTCTGCTGTCTTCGCAGCATGTGGGTCGTGTTCGAGAGTGGGGGGGGGGTGTTGTAGACGCTTATGTGAGGACGGGCCCTGGGGCGAGCAACACAAAACCAACTGAGGAGAAAAATGCTGTTTTTGAGCGGCTTCGTTCCGGACGGCAGTCCCCCAGGACCCAGTTTCTTGCATCATATACTGGAGGATTTGTGCCAGGGACTCTTGTGATGCACCACCGGTTCTGGTCCATGAGACACAGGGTGGTGAGGTAGGAAGTGGCTCATAGACTTAGAGCTCTTCACCGCTTCCGAGAAATGCTCCGTGATTGTGCCCACCGTGTCACCAAACAGGCCGGATGGAGAAACAGGCGTGACTGTGCATGACCACCATGAGTGGTCTTCGTGGCCCTTAGCATGAAATCCGTAGCCATTCTCAGATCCCTGAAGGTATTTAGATCCATGCTGCCCTCATCTAGAGCCTTAAGCACCTGCGCCTAAAAGATCTGTAGGACCGCCATAGTGTGCAATGCAGACAGAGCCTCTCTCGGCGCGGGTATGCTTTTTCGGACAGGTGTGCTGTCATGAGGCTTCACTACCCTCAAAGCTGTGCCACACCATCCAAGGGAGTGGACAAGGGGCAGAGGTGAGCAGCCACAGCGTCCTTGATGGGGGGAATACACAGGTAGCCTACCTAAGAAAACAATGGGGTAGCCCACGCTTTGGTGACTTTCCTCCGAGCATCAGCGGGGCGGCCTGAGTGAAGAAAACAAAAGTCAAGCTTGCTTCTCTGGGGTTCTTGTGGGGTGCTCCACTCAATCTCCAAGTCCTGCACGGCTTTGAAGAGAATGCGCACCAGTTCCTTGTAGAAGGATGGCTGTGTGTCTGATGCACCACGTGGAGCCTGGTCCCAGTCTCCATCCAACACTGTCAGAGACATCTCATCTTCCGCCGCCGGAAACCCAAAGGAAACAGACCTGGCGGCTCCCGGTTCAGGACACAGGCTCTCGGCGACAAACTGAACCGGTTGAGCGAGGGGAGGACGACCACCAGCGGCTCTTTGCCGGCAGTGGGACACTGCAGTAAGAAACCTCCAAGGGCAATGTTGAGCCGGGTCCTGAGCACCTTCATCGGGAGATCCTCACAATAAGGGACAACCTGAGCCAACAATTGCCGCCTTTGGGTGGAGAAGCCCCAAGCAGAGCACACAGAGCTCGTGTGAATTGGGTGGGTCGATCAGACCTCCGCACCACAAGCAGATTTGCGACATCCCGGAACACAGAGAGGGCTGCTTACATTTCAACCTGAATTCAATTTTTCTGCCTATGAAGTCTGTCCTAAAGCATTTCTCGGAGCTGCCATTATGCAGCCAAAGTCATTGTCTCATAAAGCAGCGAGGGAACAAGTCAGCTGTCTAAACTTTCGGATACAGCCTCTCTCTCTCTCTCTCTCTCTCTCTCTCTCTCTCTCTCTCTCTCTCTCTCTCTCTCTCTCTCTCTCTCTCTCTCATCGAAACAGATACAGAATGGTAAAAGGTCAGAAGACCAAATCATATCCAGCAAGGAAATATTTTTCATCTTATTTACACAAATGTTTTGTGATATCCAGAAGACATCTTATTTCAGTATGTTAAATGCATAAATGGGGACTTAAATATGACACAAAGGAATATTAATATAAGCCTTCCTGTTCTCATGTTTTTTCTTTAATATTTTTTCCAAAGACTACACAATAAAACAGTTTTGAACTTGAACGCATGATGCTGTAAATATTATCAGACTTTCTACTTTAAAATTTGTTTTTAACTAAATCTCAGGCTAGTATACGTATTCTCATTACCGAAATATTTAACCTCATTTCCGAAACCTATGTATCATTACCGCAACAGATGCTTATTAAATGTTAATTTCATTAATAGAAGCATAATACTTTGATTTTAAATGCATGTGCAGAATCTCCAAATTATGTTCTTTCAGGTTTGTCATGTCATTTTGAAAATGTGTCAGGTTTCTTCGAAATATAAAAAAAAATAGTTGTAAATTGTGGAAGGTGTTGCGGTATATGAGCTAAATAAAACAAAATAAAAAAAAAACGTTAAATTTAAAATAAATATTATTTCAGAATTTCAATTTACAGTGCATGACTATTAATAATCAATTTTTAAAAATGTGAAAATATATTAGCTTTTCTAACAGTGTTGATGTTTTCTGACTGTTGCGGTAATGAGATTTTTTAGGACTTATTTTTGAAATTATGTTACAAAAAGTGTTAAATGATAAGTAAAAGTTTTTAAATTAATGTTCCCATATACTTCAGACTTTGTTTCTAATGTCTGGTGGAAAAAAAAGTAAATTTAAGCAATTTTTACATTTTCATGCTTGACATTTTTACAACCAAGTTTTCGTGAGAATCACCCAGATAGGTAGGCTGACAGACAGATAGACAGATTTATAGATAGAAAGGTAGACAGAAAAACAAACAGATGACATAGATAGACAGACAGACTTATAGATAGATAAGTAGACAGACAATCAAACAGTCAGAAAGTCAGACTGATTGACATGTAGAAAGACAGACATGTAGACAGACATAGACAGACAGTATAGAAATGTGTCCATCTCTCTGTCCACATTCCTTTCTTTTTGTCTGTCTGTCTGCTTCAGTCCCTATTTGCCTTCTTTGTTTGGAAATGAATGGCTGGGATGTTTAGATTTGAAACAACGAGAGGTGAGCAGAGATGACAAATTTCATTTTTGGGTGAACCATTCAGTCATTTTCCTTGTTGGCTGTACTTTAAAGTGTAGGTGATTTTTGTGGCCCTTTGGGTCCTCACATCCTCCTTCCACCTAATAGTACCTGATGAACACACGGTCACCCTTTCCCAAAGCGATAGACTTATTATCACATTCATCTTTCTTTTAGATTCCACTTTCTGTCCACACATTTCCCTTTCTTGCTGGCAAGATCAGACCCACAGCTCCGGCCCCGGGCCTGAGAAATCGAGAGACTGACACTTCTCCACAGGAGCCAGGGAATAATGAAAAATCCACACCAATCCCGGAGCCAGTCTGCCGGAACGCAGCAGATCTAGAGCCTGAGAAAAAAGATCCAGCCAGCCGTCTCGAGGGAGCCGCTGTGCGTTTCTGTCTGATCTGTGGTCAGTAGTGTGGCGGGTCTTGTAATGTTTTGAGGCTTCAGATAAACACAGCTGGTCTAAGAACAGCATGTAAAATCTAAGCAAGGGGTGTTGAATGAGCTGCTTGACTGTGGAGACGATTCCTCCGCTGTGTCTGACAGGAAGAAATGGGAGCGATGTGTAATTAGGGCCGCTATATTGTGCGTAGCATCGGCAACACTGGTGGTGACTCATGTGACAGGTTGGGAACACAGTCAGATAACCGAACGGAATAACACGTCAACATGCAATTTCTTCGTACCACAAATATCCGCCGTAATTTGATGGATGACGGAAATTCAGACAACAAATTTCTTTAAATATGTATTTCTCTCTCATTGCTGCTGAGTATGAGATGGCCGCCCACCAAATCCGACTGAGTGGGCAATACGGTTAGGAAGCAGAAGTCTAGTTTTGAGTTGTGTTTTTTCAGACTACCTTTTGATCATATTTTGTCAAAAACTCTCATGCACAGGTTTTGTTGTTGTGTTGTTTAGACTTTGCCTGTGGGGTGTCGTTGGCCTCTGCTAAATATGTGTGGGTCAGCATATACTTGCTTTGCTATGCTTGAGGTGCAGTTTTCTTAAATTCTCCTTCAAAATGTAGTTGATTTCTTTTTAAACCAACTTCTGAGTTTATAAATTGGTCAGTTTATTCAAGTTCATTCAAATGCAAGAAGCCAAAGGGACACTACATGGCCAACAATCGAGAAGCCTAAACACTACGCCCATACAGTATGCGCAGAAATTATAGTTAACTTATATTAGTTGCTCCGCGTAGCGTGACGTGCACCGTGCCAAATTTTTTACAGCGCGTCAATTCTACGTGTACTGCAAGCGCTGTGATTGGTCCTCTAGAACCCCTCCCTTCAAGTAATAGGTATTTTCGTTTGCGACGCTGAGAATAAAAATTGGCCAAGTTGAGGAGTTATTTAGTTAACACTGCAACAAAAGTCGCTGTTTATTTACTTCCATCACTGCTGGTCTTCCCAATACATACACAAGTTGCTGTTTCTTCTTCATTTGTGGGTTAAACTGGCAAAGCTGCTTCTTCATTGATGGCAGACTTGTTTGAGTCGTGACTCACTCGGATCTTTCACCCGGATCTTTAAATTAACTCATGAGTCGCGAGTCTCTAGTATCATTTACATTACAAACTCAAGAGACCTCCTGATCCGCGCAAGCCGCGAACTCGAATCTCTCAACTATAACCGGCTGATCTGTAACCGGCTGTTCCACGCAACTGTCTCTCGAGCCGGAAACACTCCAGATATGCAGATCTGCTGGAAACATTGCAGAGACTCTCCGGCACTGGGGTCTACATAAGCAGGACACAGTTTTTTTCTATATTTTCTCTATATTATTATGCTATTATTATTAGGCCTATTTTTTAAATGGTCGACCATACACACCAAACCTAAAACCTATAAGCATGTTATTTCAGAAGTGAAAGGCTTTTGTTGTGCATTTGCTTTTGAGGAGACTTCACTGGCTCTACAGATCCACTAACCGGCTGATTCGTGCGGATCTACTGTGGTTAAACGCATGGATAGTTCCTACCAGCAGTCTGCATGTGTGTTAGCACGTAGATGTGGACGACGATGCACAAGTATATATATATATAAAAAAAACTATGCTTATCCTAAGCTGTCGCGGCTACGCTGTGGGACGTACGTATACTATAACGAGCCCTTTACTCAAAACACATTTGTGAAATATATGCAGTAATGTCAGTTTTGTCTTTCACGTCAACTATAGTACAGATAGCAAGCAGCTATATAAAAATTATTTTGCTGAGGAAGATGTTGACATGTTTTAGGTAGCTTTCGGGAAGAAAAAAATGTATGTGATTTATTTGAAATGAACTCTATCTGCCTCTTAAGTTTTAAGTTTGATACCACCACATCAGCACAGGAACGCATGTTAAAAGGACAGGTATTTTAAACTCTGTTCCTGCCTAGTAGGGATGCACGATATTGAAAAAAAGCGGTAACTTGTTAAACAATGCAATATACAATATGCAGTACTTTAATGTTTTCAGTAAAGGATAATAGTATAGGCAGCAGGTTGTTATCGCAGAAATAAGACCCAAAAGTGTGATCAGGACTTGTATCACATTCAAGGGGCTTATTTAGCAATTTAATAACAATCGGAACCTGTACATTATCCCTTACTTAAAACATGAAAGTACTGCATATTGCAGTACGGCAATTTACCTCATAAGTAAGGTAAGAAATGTTAAATATCGATATGAAATATTTTATTCGATTATTTTTAATGAATGCAGTCCTTCCGCAAGGAAGTTTACTTTCGGTCTTTTAAATGTCATGAACACGCTATTTGGTTTAATCATTTGTAAATATAATGTCATACATGTTATTTAAAGACATTCAGATTAAATTTTTTATTTTACCTGTCAAACTGCTTGTAGCATCCGGGTTACTGTGTGTTATTAGTTTTGAGTGGTTATTATCTGGGAATAACAAACCTGCAAATGTCACGGCCAATCAAAATCAAGCATTCCAACGAGCCATGTAATAAGTTCGTAATACGATATTTAAAAACTAAAAATTGAATAACAAACATGCATTTCAGATTCTGAAAGAAGAAGCATCACTTCTCGCCAGTCTGTCTGGCCTACATATAACTTTTAAAACTATTAAAATCATAAAGGTACTGCAAACCATTGCGATATTTTAAAATATATCTCACAGCCCTACTGCTTAGAGTTTCTCCGTCAAACTCTTTAAACAAGTGCCAACTTCCCACCTATACACATTTCGTTTGGTTTCGCCTCATGTATTGATTTTTTTTGTCAAGGTCCATGAACACCACATGCACAACAGAACCCCTATTAATTAAGCATCGGTTTACCGTGAAAGTCAATTACACAGATATCTGAGTCCGAAACTATGAACGTTACAGCAAGGCCAGAACCTAGCCAAGCGCTTTCTTTTGTTTACTTGCTGTTTCGTGTTGTCTCTCAAACTTGGTGCCCAAAAGCCATTAATTCCTATTATTTCATAATAGCGATCAATTTGTATTGCGCCAAAGCTCACTTTTATTGTAGTCTTGCCTCGTATGTTATCTCCAACGCATTCAATTAGCCTCCGTTCAGTGGACGTATGAAAATTAGAGCTCCGTAATCCATTTAGTGAGATTAATCATTGTCCTCGCCAGTACATATTCTGACCTTGCTGAACATGGCGTTTAATGTAAAGGCATTAGTGCTGTTATGACAGGTTCGAGTTTTCAGTTGCAGAGATTTGAAACGGAAGTCTTTTCCGAGACAGTCTGCGGTAAAAGCTGAGATATTAGCATTGCTTACAGCACGCATGCCCTTCCTTTTGCTAAAGTACCCCCCTCCCTGTGCCTGTCTCTCCGTTTCTCCTTGTCCTCCCAATTTCTCAGAGCTGTCGGCGTGTGTGTTTGTGAAGGTGTGTGATTAATGTTTGCCGTGTGTGTAAGCAATCACTTCTCAGCTGTGTTGGCTTCTCTGTCCGGGAGTGACAGCAGTGGTCCAATAGACGTTACCACAGTGATGCGTCCCAGTCTATAAAGATGATTTTAAAGGGGGCAGGCATCGGCAGGAGTGCCATGTAAGGACTCTGCAGTAGGTTAGTGAAGTGAACAGTCTAAAGAGTCTGGGTATTTCTTATTGTACCCTCTCTTTTCTTTCTCTTTCACTGCATTTTTGGCCATCCTCTCTTTCCACGTCACTTTCTCCCCAATAATTTTATAATGAGACATATTTGTCTGTGACTGGAACACTACCTTGTTAATTCTCGCTATGATTTAATTTCTTAAAGATATGAGGCTTTCGTGACACTTGCAACATGTCAACGGTCCCCAATGTGTTATGGTCAATTGAGCAAAACACCTAGCTTTTACGGAAAACATCATAGTTCAGATCTATTTTTGCTGTTGGCTTTTCAAAGCTTAGTCAATGATTATGTGTCATGGTTCTTAAGCTAATCTTGAAGCATTCGGAAAGGGTAAAATTTTGTAAGCCCTTGTTCGAGTCACGTTTTTAGCCATGAATCAGAATGACGGATATTGCCGCAAACCTTTTTGTCTTCTACGTCCAACACATTACATGTTGTTTTCTTTCACAATAGGCTTTATGCTCAGCTGCACTACTTCCTGAACCTCAGCCAGCACCTTGTTTCCTGTCTGCCATTATTGGACAAACTGATTACTCCAGGTGTGCCTGAACTCAGAAGTCACAAACAAACAGATTAATCCAGGTATGCCTGACCTCAGTAGTCACAACAACAATAATCAGACACACCTGGATTAATCAGTTTGTCCAATAATGACAGACAGGAAACAATGAGCTTGCTGAAATTCAGGAAGTAGTGCAGCTGGGCATATCACCGGATTTCCACCAACTGCGGAGCGGCTGCAGATCGGCTTCGCTGCGTTACGGCTCCGCACTCCGCCGTCCGCCAATACCCACCAGTTCTGTATTTGTTGCAGAGCGGCTTTGTGCTGAAGTGACGAGGACCCATGAGGTCTCGCAAATTCACATGATGATCACGCGATATCTAGTTCTGTCTCCGCTCATTATGACGTTAAATTATGATGTTTTGCTGGACCAGCCCAGATTATTTTTTTATTATTATTATTATTTTTATTAACGAATATAAAGAGTACAAATACATTCAGGGAAAGAAAAGCATTGTTGAATTACAGACAATTCGAGTAACAATACAAAAATATAAAAGACAAATAAACGTCACAATCAGTAATTGGTTTGCATGATGTTAACCTATACTGTCGTAAATTCTTTACATGGGTAAGAAAAAGTGCATAATTTAAGCCACATCTTTAAATAAATCATCATAACATTTCAAAAATAGCATACATTTTTTGTTTTTTATAAGTATTAGAGATGAGACAATGGATCTTATTACAGAGGGGATTTAAGCCATTTTTGTTTGTGGATGAAGAATTTAGCATATAAAATAAAAAAGTTAGTTTCAATAGAAGACATTTTGGGATATTACCAGCCCAGATCACAACACGAGATCTCGCGAATTCAGGTATGATCACGCGATAAAGTCATGGCTCCGCCCTGCGGAGCTGTCCGGCATCCGGCCAAAATAGAAGCTCTGTGTATTTGTGCCGGTGGGCTGCGGATGGCCGGAGCTGTGACGGATTCGGAACGCAGTCAGTGGAAATACACACATAGTGTCACGATACGTTTGCAGGAGTTAGGAAGTGAGGACGCAAGTGCAGAGCTTGATGACTGAATAAATAACATTTAATAAATAAACTGGAAACAAAACACAGGAATCAAAATAACAGCAGGTAAGCAAAACACAGGAACAGATGAACATGGAACGGGAAACAAACATGGTAGTACTGACAATGATCCGGCGATGAGTGTGACACAAACACTGGTATAAATACACAAAGACTAATGACACACAGGTGGAATGAATGAGGTGATAATTAACAAGTGTCCAGGTGATGACAATATGGAACAGACACAAAACATGACACGGATCACCGTGACACGTAGACTTGAATGGAAACCGATTGACTCCGCAGCGGATCCGCAGCCTTTCCGCAGTCGGTGGAAATTGGGGGTAAAGGCTATTGTTATTGTTTACGGCATTCACATCCCGCTTTCAGGCTATTAAGCAATCTTGCGAAATAACCTTCCCGTGATGAAAAACAAAACAGAACAACCCAGTTTGAGATGGTTTACCAACCGGTTAAGCTCATCTTTGGTCAGCCAGCCTGGGAGACCATTGTAATCCAATTTAAGACCAGCGAACCACCTTAGACAGGTTTAAGATGTTGTTTTCAACAGCCCAGTTTCTCTCTCTTTACTTTATTCGTTTCTACTGCCTTTTCCCATGTCAGATTTCTATCTTTTCTACAGCTCATAATCCAACGCCCGCTCGGCTCAAGAAGAAATATGGTTTGTGCTTCCAACCAAGAACGAAGAGCCTTTCATCAGGAGCAATGGTACGGCCATAAAGGCCTGAATTACAGCACCGGAATCGGTTTTAAGAAAAACATCTACAATCGCACGGATCATATAAAAGCGCTCATGTCTGGCACATAAAACAGTCATAGACCGCCAGTCACATGATGTCTGTTATAATGAGGGGGGGGTCAAGTTCAATGGTAAAGCTGATCTCAGATCAGTACAAACAGGGTCTCGAAAACACCGAGCATATTCCACCAAAGATCAAACCTCATTGTGATGCTCTTTGTCCAGTATCCTCAGGGGACTTAATGTTAGAACGGAGTTAATTGTCCACTTGATGTAAGTCATGTGGTACGATTGATCGACTCTGAAGGGTCCTAATGCAATGACATTCACCCAGGGAGAAGGGACACAGACGGAACGAAAGACTCTCACTTAGTGAGTCATCAGGAATGAGGGAAAACAACAGGCTTTTTTACCGCAAAGTCGATGGTGAAACCAGAAAGGCCATCTGTTGCTTTCCTGTGTGAGAGAAAACAAAGCGTGTTTGGTAATCCAAGGCACGTTTCGCAGATTGAGGTTTTGTGTTAAGATTAAAAACTCTGTAATTGGGCACAAGAACTTCGCTCAAAGCGCAGTGTCAAAGGAACACAACATGTTTTATGTTTTTATTCATCTAGATTGGGATGCATGGGTGATGGAAAAGCATTTGGTAGTTTAGTCAGATACTGGTTAATGATTCATCTTGGCTGTAAAACTTGAAGAGTATCTCCTTAATCGATTTGCTTGAAAAGCATTTGGAGATGCTTCTATTCAAAGCAACTTGCAGTGCTTTCAAGCCATACAGGTTTCTTTAGGAATCTTACCACTGACCTTTGAGCTGCGAATGCAATTTGTTACCTACTGAGCTACATTAACAGTTTATTTTAGTTTTCTCCATGCAGGCAAATATTAAAGCACTGATGAAATATCTGGATTTTCTTTCTTACGATGAAGATTTTAACCAGGTTTCTCCCCCTAGAAAATCCTCTCACCTTCAAGTGAGATTTATAGCCACTGCTAGGGGTTTCTCATTTATGAGTTAAGATTAGGATTTAGACAGGTCTGAAAACAGCCCCTGCATCACATAAAAATCAAATTCTCTCTAGCGGTGGCTTAAAAAAAACACTTTTTCCCATTGGCAGCCACTAAGCTGTCTGGCTATGCAACAGTCTCTTAAAGAGTTATTAGAGATACAGTGCTGGTAGTCTAATAGATATGGATCAGGTCTGCTAACAGAAGGGTTGAAGGTTCAGTCCCAAGTAGACGTACCTGAGCAATCCATCTTTAACACAGTTTTTGCCTTGAAGCATAGCACTTAACATCAGGTTTCACCATTGGGACTGTCCCTGAGTTTGGTGTACAGTAAATTACTTAAGTTGAACAGCATTGTGTCCCACCTTGGTGCTATTGATTGAGTCCCAAAGCTATGTCTCCACATAAGGTTTAAGTATTGTAAAATCTGGCCTTTGATTCTTTTATTCACCAAGTCACATTTGTGTTTTACCTAGCTTTAACTCAAACCCTCTAGTATCAGAAAGCTGTAAGTAATGGTACATATTTGCTATTCCTGCAGCTGGTGCCCTTCTGCAATCTATGTGATGTGCTGTGGTATCTTACAAATAGATTGTGGCTTTTCAATACTTCATTCTGTTGCCTGTGTTGCAGTACCCAGCAGGGCTGCTAAGGGGCAGCATAGCACTGTAAATAACAGTGTGGTGCTCATAAGGAAGAAATTTTTCTGCATGCTGGCATGTACAAACCAGATATTGGCTGCGTCCAAAACAGCATACTTTCGTGCTATATACTGTAGTAGGCGAGAAACCGTATGTGACTGGAAGGTCACATGACAATGACAGCATGGTGAATGTAGTATGTCCCAATTTCATTTAAACTACACACAGTTAAGTATTAAGTGTTAAGTATTTACTGATTCAATGAAGTGCCTAATCAAGACAATATGCAACTTTTTTTTAAGCTTAGACAGTTGCAGCCTTTTTTGTGATTTTATTTCAGTATTCCTGATTGTAAAGCTGTACTGTCAATGCTACTGGGAGCCAGTTATGCATACTACTCAGAGATGGTGTTCCTGTTGCTCAATTGTTAGAGCATTAGTGGCACAAAAGGTCATGGTTCAAGCCCCACACATACTTACAAAATGTATACCTTGTAATGCATTATAAGCCACTTTGGATAAAACATCTGCCAAATGCATATAAATATAAAACTCTAGTTGTCTTTGCTGTATTATAGGACACAAAAAGAGTTGATTTAACCTCATAAGACCCGAGCTTTGTTTTGGCTTGCATTTTAGATTTCTTTGAGCTATTTGGGGTTAGGAAGAACCAATAAATACAATAACCATTATAATAACCATATAGTAACCATCCAGTTACACTGAATTAAATATTATGGTGCAAACAACAAAAAATGTGACATTCATGTATGTGGACACACCAGGCCTTAGAAGGTTAAAGATTTTGACATCTGAATGCTGTTTCTAGGCCTGTTTGATAGACTGGCATGTAAAGACGTGTCCCTACTTACCCCGACATGAACGCCAAATTTCTAAATTATGTCACTTAGTCTTCTTTAACCTTTGACCTCTAAATCACAGAATCACCACTGGGGTGAGTTTCTTTTCATCAGTTTTTATTTTGTCTTCCGGCTCCCAAGCGACAATGTTAAGCGTTTGTTAAACAAATGCAAGATGACACTCGAGGTAAAAAAGCGCCTCGTCTCCGTAGCGAAACTTAATCGCCTGTTACTCAACAGCTCAGTCATCTGTGTTGCTCTCAGAGAAGGCACGGCAATTAATCACCACTAGCGACTCAAATGATGTCTTTTTGGACAGGCTTAATATCCACTCCATTTCCTTTGGCATTCATCGCAAGCCTAACTTCCTTATACGTATATATATCGAGACTTTAATAGCTGAGAGCAGCTCCGGCCCGCATAGTGTTTCAACGTTTGGAACAAAAGCACTTGGACTGCGAACGGTCAGGCCTGCCAATTATCGAGCGCTTTTGCGAGAATGGATAAGTTAAACTCCCCCTAAAAGAGACGGTCTTTCACCCTGCTAGCTACCATTGCTAGCTTTTTTGGCTCCACCCCAGCAGTTTTTGCTTGGCGGCTTGGAATTGTGTTGACCGTTTCTGTAATTCCAGGCTCTATTCGTGTCTAGCCAATGTCAAATGTCAAAGAATCTCATGCTAACCTTTGATTAACCTCGACAAGCAGGATCCTCAAATGACCTCATCCTCGAGTCTAATTTTACTGACACCAGGAAACCATTAGCTGATGAAATATGCGGTAATCCTATGAAAATGAATGATGAAGTAATTCCGAGAACATGCGTGGCTACGATCTTTCCTCCGTCTGCCAGATCAGTCCAGCTGTCTTCGCATTGTTATTGTAGAATTAATAAAAAAGTCTTTGGAATACTTTAACATAAATAAGAGAACTTTAGTTTCCATGTTTTCTTGGTTGCTTCATTCTTAGAAAGCCTTCCTCCAGACTGAATATTTTGTTAAAGCACTTCATTTATTGAATTAGATTAAAGCCGATCTATTGACTGTACAGTAAATGCACTGAATTCTTTGAAAACCTGCAAGCGAATTGCTTGTGTGCATCTATAGCCTTTCATCTTTCAGTAAATGCTCATATAGTATTAGAGATGTGTTCTAGCTGAAGTGCCCATGAATCCGGAGGTTGCCGTCTTTTTGGAATGAGTAAACAATTTAGCAACCGGGGAGCTGAACTATTGCTTGCCCTCTGGCCATTTCACAACAAAGCTGTTAGCACAAACCGCCAAACAAAATATGACTGACGTTGACCCCCTGACCGGCAATAAGTCGAACAATTTCCCTTACACTGCAAGATCATGATTCAACGTGAGCCACAAAGTGGACAATTACATTAGAGGCTTGTTTGAAGAGCGTGCCAACTAGCATGCTAACAGTGTTAAAAGTTTTGTTTTGACTGACGCTAAAGTCCTTGTTTACAGTGTTGGAGAGTTACTAACTCTTACTTAGTCATAATACTACTTTATAGAGCACCTATTGTCCGATTCATGTTTTAAATTGTCTTTGGTGTGTAAGTGTGTATTAGTACATGCTAACAATATGCAAAAAGATACAAACCCCAAAGTAAATGATGACGCGAGTTATCATCTCCAATGTAAATCTCTTTTCTTGGACTACAACACACGGATTGTATGCAACAGTTTACTTCCTTCACTCTAAAAACAAACGGTGCTATATAGCACCAAAAGTGGTTCTTTGCTCTTAATCATAGAAGAACCGTTTTTAGTGCCATACAGCACCGGTGAAGCACCGGTGAAGCACCTGTGTAGAACCATATAGTGCTATGTAGAACCAAATGTGGTGCTATATGGCCCCTATATGGTTCTACACAGGTGCTTCACCGGTTCTTCACCGGTGCTATATGGCACTAAAAACGGTTCTTCTATGGTTACGATTCAAATCAACAGTTTTGGTGCTATATAGCACCGTTTGTTTTTTTAGAGTGAGATTGGTGACCTCCCGCTTGGACTCACAGCCTGTAAGTTAACTCCGGTTAGCATTGCATTGTGACCGAATGTTTCAAACATAATAATGAGCGTCATGTTTCCGGCTGACGTCAGATGTATTCAGACCAGTCACAACGTACCAATTAGCTGGCCAATCAGGGACAAATCTGAACTACAAAAATGTACGGTATGTGGAAAATAATGTGTTTTTTAACCCTAAACCAGTCGAACACATTGTATTATACCAAATGCACAAAATAACGTTGTTTTTAGCAATAAAATAAGTGCTCTTTAATTAAAATTGTATCCTCTTAGCTGCTTAAAAAGAGATAAAAAGTTACTTTGTAGAGTAAGTAGAAGTGTAGCGTAATGAATTGCTACATTGTCTTTTGTCAGTGCATTGTACGTTTAGCTTAAAAGCCGAGCTAACATCATTTTCTCTCTCTCACTCATGTGAAGCATTGGAAAGTCTGATTCATGTCATTGAATTGGTTCGTTTACTTGGCTCATTTACATGAAGCAAAATGATTTACAGATTCATTTGAAACACCTGCTTGGCATTTATGTCTTTTTCTATTATCCCAAATGCTATTATACCTATTACTGTAATATTTGGTTAAACGGGGCTTTTCGTCATTTTGTTTATGACTTAGTCATGTAAATTATGTAATTTTCTAAATGACGCCACTTTGTGTTATTGATGGTGTGCCGTTTAATATTGATCTGTTTAGTGTTGTCGCCTTAATTGAGATTCTTTCGTACCAGATAAATATCTGTTTCAAAAAAAGTTTTAATGTAGTAGCTACCTCATAGACTAAATGAAACACTTCAGTTTACTAACAAGGGCGCATATTTACTTAAGCCGAAACAATGTCGCCTCAATTACTTGTGACTATCCCGTTGGAGATGGAAGGCCAAATCGGACAAGTGTCAAGTGCTTGTGCTATCCGTGGGGAATGCTGAATCGCATCACCTTCTTCACCAGTGGCAAACAGCTAAGAAGAACAATTAGCACCAATGGCCCTATTAGTTAAAATAAAATTGGGCTGCTACTAAAAAGCCCTCTATCCCCCACTTAATCTATCTAACTCCCTGAGTTATGCTCAAACTTAAGTACTCTCCCTAGTGTTTGTGGATTTAGGCATTGTAAATCCGATTCAATCCAATTCTGAGTTGAAATCACTCAGTTTGGTGACTTACACAGTTGGCTGAGCAACTATGACATTGAGATATGGCCGTAAAGGAATTTTATTGATCCACAAGCAGCACAGGGTGAATAGTTTTCTCAGTGCATTTGTAGGGATGTGTGTCTTCAAACTTTTTTAATGTGAACATGAGAGCTATACGCCATTTTAGCCAGTAACTTTAGGTAGCTTACTTCAACTATGATGTAAGAAACATCATGTAAAAATACAATAGGTGTATTACTGGCCACTGGTTTAATGTCCTTCAAATGCCAAACATGTTTCTATGGTCATATTTCATTATTCAGCACTGTGATGAACACAGAAATATTTGACAATGCCTTTGTGACGGCTGTAAATGTGTAACAAAATAGCGCACTTCAGTTAGTGTGAAATAGATGTGATTTAAAGTGTTTACATGCATGTTTACTGAGATTAGAATCTACATTTGGCACATGTGATTATAAGATTAATTGCATTATTTTGATCGAAGTTTACATTAGGTAAAGTGTAATGGCAATATTGCCAAAGTCTTATAATTGCCAGGGTTGGGTAGTAACGAAATACAGTATATGCATGGCCGTAGCCAGGGTTTGAAAATTAGTGAGGTCCAGGGTGGGGTGTTAAAGGTCACATTTTTTTTAAAACCCTAGTTAGAGTGTAATGTTGCTATAATAGTATAAATAATACCTGTAAAATGATAAAGCTCAAAGTTCACTGTCAGGCGATATATTTTCTTTAACAGAATTTGCCTTTCAAAGCCTACAGCGAATGGCCGGTTTGGACTACAGCCCTCAACTTCCTGCTTTAATGACATCACTAGTACAGCTTTTTGACTAAACTCCGCCCACAGGAATACGTCAGTTGCCAGCTAAGCTAACGGCAAGCTAAGCCGCTATCGAATCACAACACACTAAACAAACTACACAATCTGAACTCGATATGTATTTTTGAAGGAGGGACTTCATAGAACAAGGAAGAAATCAGCCCGTGCTGAGGACAGTGAAAACAGCGGTATACAGATAAATAATTTTTTTTCAAATGTATTACTTCCGGTAGCGCCGCCATCTTAGACTCCTCTGTATTCAGGAGAGAGTATTAGCGTAATGTACACACTTTTCTTAGTGACAAATGACAAATTCGGAGGGCGGGGGCACAGAACAACAGCAGAGTAGCCTCCGTAAGTTGCGTAAAGCTCTGATCTTGAATGCGGACGCAACTAAGACGCTACCGGAAGGTAGTTATTTTCATTAATAAAGTTTTAAATATGGATATTTCTACAATAACACTGCGCGGATTCCCCCTTTTTTTTTGGTCTTGAAGGACGTGGACCCCGTAACTTCACATTTAATTAACTGAAAGATCTAAAACATTTTCTAAAATATCTGAAAATGTGTTTTTCTGAAAAACCATGGACATATGCAACTCGGACAGCTTGGGGGTGAGTAAATCATGGGTTTAATATCATTTTTTGGCCGAACTATCCTTTTAAGCTGCGACGGCGCGGGTACAGAATTTGCAGTGTTGCCAGATCCCAAAATCCTCTTTAGACGTAGTGTTTTAGAAATTAATGTGAGACTTTGACATTATCTATAAAGTGATTGTTAGGTGTAGGTTAGTATAAGCGATTTCTCTGATTAATTTCTGAAATACAAGGTTTGGACGAACTTTGTTTTTTAAGGCCAATTATTTTTGCTTGTTTTTCGTACTATTCGTACCCAACTAGATTTTATTGAAATAAATTATGTCTCAAAATAACACTTAGATGTTCTTAACTTAAATTTAAGAAGTACCAAAAACAAATGTGATATATAAGCCACAAAATGAATGCACGGAAATAGTACATTTACTAAGTGTACTTAAAAAGTGTATTTCATTTACAGTAAGTGCACTTTTTTCACCTGGGATAGCATTTGTTAACTCTTAACACCCCACCCTGGACCTCGGTAATTCAAACCCTGGCTACGGCCATGGTTGGACAGACTATCCGGTGGCTGCGTAGATATTTTCCATCATTCTAACCTCAACATTGTTCAGGCATAGTTTATAGATCATCCTACTGTATGTTGACATTGCTTTAATACAACCAAGATACCAAGTTGAGACAAACGTTTTGTGCTCCCAGGCAACAGTGTTAGAAGTTTAGCCCTGACGAACCTTACAAACACAAGGTGTTTAGTTTTCAATATTTTGAATAAATGTTCTTAGTATACAGGCGATAGGGTAAATTTACTCTAGGGCTCCTGAGATAATTGTGTTTGCCGCCGAGATCCGCGTGCCGGTGCGTGGGATTCGCAAGTGGAAAACTTGCTTGTATCTAACACGGCGACGTTGCGTCGACAGTCTCTTTCCATTTCCCAACAGACAGTTTCCTCAAGAGGAGATCATAACCTGCTCTCATCCCTCTCCTGTGAAACGTGAACGTATGCAAATACACTTATAATTGAGTCTGCTGGGGAACCTGGCACTTGAGTGACAGTGGGGCCAAATCTAAGCTGTAGATTTCAAACAGGTCGATTTTCGTCCCTGTAAACGGGATGCGAGAAATTTGGTTGTTGCGAACAGACCATATTGGCTTGTTCTTATTATTACAGAGGTACAACACATTTGACTGTTTTGCGTTGTTTCCCACAATCTGTCAGAAAAACACTGCAATCCCTTATCAGGATTATAGTCCTTTTCTTGGAATTTGTGTCGATGTGATTCAACATGAATGTTGTGCTGCTTGAATCACCATGTCAATTCTGTACAGATCAGCTTTGCCAATGAGACTGATGTAAATTCGCATTGTCTCTTTGACATTTATCCGAGCAGAGCTGCTTCTTAGCTTTTTGTATGTTCACAATGTAAGATTGCTAGATATTTTCTTTAATGCAGTATGTTAGTCTGATCCAGTGCTGCGTATTTGTTCACATAAATGTGCCTGTAGTTATGTCACAGTCATGGGTTTGATTGACAGCACATTACTGTAATCATTTAAGAGTACAGCATTTGCCGCATGCATAGATGTTACAATACCAAGCTTTATACAGTAGACCAGGGATTCCCAAAGTGTGGTACGCGCACCCCCGGGGGTGCGCGAGAGGAAAAATGTAATGGCGGTCTGTTTCTTTAAGTGGGATTTTTCCATACAATAAATAAATAAAAAAATGAACAGTAAACATTTCCTTTGTAATCGCTTTTATTTTAAATAAAAAACTATAATTTATTAGTTTTTGATAGAAACGTAGAAGACAGCTGCTGTCTTTTTCTACGCACTGCTCTTCTGTTATGCACTGCAGCCGCTATATGCGTGCCAACTCGTTTCATTCATTCCATATATATTATAAATATGCTTAACTGACTGAAATCAGGGAAAATGTCATGTGGGACGTCTTATGATAAAGTTGTTAGTCACGAAGGAGGAGAGGGACCAAGAGAGAGAGACTTTTTTATGGCAAAAATAGAAATAATGAAATGTGACGAGACATGGGCACAGGATACGCGAGCAATGTGTTTTCATGCATGGTAAAGAGACCGCCAATGAATTATATAATAAAATACATAAATACTTACTGTAGAGAACTTATTAAAAGCTTTCATTTAATTTTGTTTGAAACTTGAGCTGTTATAATCAATCTGCAAACTATTATACACCTTTTGTGCGAACAGTAAAGGCTTTCGTTAATGTGTTTGATGGGTCTGCACGTGACGCACTGGTAAACATGAGGAAACCTCTCATATGTCATCTATTAGCTGACGGCAGTAAGTGTACGTTTTTTACCATAGTAAACTCGAATGGCGTCTAAATATCACAGTGGTTAAACGCTTACACGGGGGCGCGCATCATCTACGCTGAGCGTATTTCAGATGGTGCAATAGGCGTAAATATTTTTCACAATGTTGGACGTAGCTAAGCCCGACGTAGGACTATTACACCCAACTTCTTAACGTCCGGCTAGTGCAACCGGCCCTTGGTTATTTGCGCATGATTAAACATGAGTATTTATGGTGAGAAAATAAAGCTTTTTTGGATTTTTTTTTAAATGGGGATTGGGGGTGCGCCAACCCGGTTGGGACATAGAAGGGGGTGCGCAGGAAAAAAAGTTTGGGAACCCCTGCAGTAGACAATAAAATTGGGATCAGAGATTATTGTTATTGTTATTAAAGAGTTCAACATCAGTTAGGAAAACAGGAAATTGTTTTATTATAGGGGAATTCAATAAAATCATGTGAACAAAACATAGCAGATTGTGAATGAGTAAATAAGTCCGACAGCTGACCCATACGACCCCTCACACCCTGCAAATTACATCAAGGCATGCTGAAATGCTTATTATTATATGCCTAAATAAATTGTCTCAATTAGACACCCACTGCTTGCTAATCCCTAATTATGTATAACAATAAGGTGCACAATAATTTGTTTTAGCAAATGATGTGCGTCATGGCTAGTTTGGCCTTATGTTCGTTTTTCTGCTTTGAAAATATAGATTACGGCTCACTTTTATAGTAATAACTGTTGCATTATGCGAAAAGATCTAAAACGTAAGACATCACACACAAGACTCCGTTGATGTTTGTTGGTTTCCTGACTCTGAGAAAGCGTGAAATGCTAATTACATTTTGACACAAACTCAGTTTGTGGAGATAAATAAGAGCCTGTTTACATGTCGGCTGCAGTTTCGATAAACACAACCGCAGTGCTATCTTTGATATGATGTAATCAATCTTCGTCCTGGCTTATAAATCTGACTGTTCTGTTTAGATCAGCGTTTGGTCTTTTAAAAGTGGTCCATTCTAGCCGAAACCCGATCTCCAGCGGCCCCCTGAGATCCTTCGTCCTCCCCAGTGGTATATAAATCCAATTTCTCCATCATTTCTCCACTTTTAAGTGACAGGTCCAATGCTGACTTGGTACTTTTTGGTAGGAGTGTTTATTACATCAGGTTGGTCTGGGTCCTGATCTTAATTTGCAGCTTTTAGTTCTTCATTAGCATCATAATTAGGCTGCTAGGAGACACAAGAGGCAAAATTTATACCTGTCAGTCTTACCGCGCCGTGTGTGATGCAGTGGGCATTCATGGGGGCATGTGTTTGGGGGGTCTGGGCTTCTTGCTTCTTCTAATGAAGTGAAATTTCTGCTGAACGCAGGCCTCCATTAATGGAATTTGATCCTAATTATAAGATTGCATTACAAACAAACATAAGGGCCTTTATTCGTAGCCGGCTTCCTGCCATTAGGTCTCTGTTTATTTGTTTGAGACGGCCGCTCTGTTTTTTTCTGTTTGCTCATTACGTGCTACTGTATATATATATATATATATATATAGGACAGATGTATTGTGTTTGGGAACACCACACCGGTAGCAATGGCCCATGACGTTGCCAGTAATTGTAATAGAAGTGTTGATAATACTCATAAATATGACCCTTGACAAATACATTTACACAATTAAAATCGTTCCATATAAAGATATCCATCTGCCCTTGCTTATTACCTTACCAGCCAAGTCACAAACAAACTTGATATGGCCTTTGCTCAGCCAAATGAGAAATTCATTTTGTGGCTGCATTTATTTATTCACGTTACGTAGTTCATTGCTAAGGCAAGTGAATGGTCTACATTAGGTAAAAGTGCGACTTAAATCGCTGTTGTCTATCGAACCCCAAACTTATATTTTTTTTACATTAGGATGGCTTCTCATCTCTGACCAGCCAATGAGGATTATGATTGGATTTGTCGATAAACTGTTTTCGTAGCTTTTGCACATTGTTGCGCCTTAAAGTCGGTTGTGAGTAATGTTGTTGTCTTATCCGGCTCCTTTTATGTGTGACCGGCCGTTTGCGTTTCTTATTTGCAGAAATGGGAATATTGGCCGAGCGCTCTATATTAATTGATCCCCAATGCGGCAGGTTGAGGATTGCGTATGTCGCTTTCTTGTCACCAAATTCGCTCTAGCAAGGGCCCTGGTGTACACTAAAAAAGACATCTTATTATGCGAAGGAATATTGAAAGTATCCTCAAACTCAAAAATGTGCTTCTTTATGAAAATTGGATATGACAAGGTGGAGGAAATGTACCTCATAATTCAAAATCAAAATTTAAACCACAAACTATATATTGTTTATACAATAAATCTCTCCAACAGAGAGTCTAGGATAACACCCAGATACAGTAAAATGTTTTTTTTTTCTTTCGTTGTCTGCTCCGGTAAGATAAGTTGTTTGCCGGCCCATGTATTGGACCACCATTTTGCACCTGTTACTTTGATGACCATAGCAATAAGGTTGTCAAAACACCCTTTGAGCTATTTCACATCCAGAGTGCTTTCTCTGCCTTACGGACAAACAGATACAAACAGCGCCAGACAATGCCAGAGCGTAGGGGTCTGAATGCTGACAAGGGGTCGATGGACGGCTTTAAGTGGCAATTTCCATATTTTTCTGCATGGTTTCCCCTCTGGGCTGGGCTACCGTGGTGTTTCTGTCAGTGCCAATGATGGAATCTGCCAAAGACCTCTTGCTAACGCACCGGAGAGGTAATTTGGGGACATCTGCTCTGGGTGAGAGAGAGAGAGAGGGAGGCTTGGCTACATCAATGTGGCTTTTGTGCAAAGAGCATCTCTGTCCTGGTGCTGAGGTAAATAATTACTCTAACAGTGCTATACAAAATGTACTAAATGTTTTTATATTACGTGGCTTGCCAGCAAACGGTGTGCGGATCGGGCTAAATTTAGAGTTTTTATATTTAAGTACGTTTCCATAGAAATAATGATTGCGCTTATTTCTTCGCAGGAACCCATCTGGAAATTTGTACTCCCACACGTAAAAAATATACGCTAGTGGAATGTTTGACGGCATGCATCATTGACAGTGACAAAATGTAAAAATTGTTTGGGAGAGCGTGTTAAATATTCATGAGGCGGGTTTCTCAAGGTGGGCAAAGACAGGGGAATCTATCATTGCCTTTGAAAATGCAGTGATGCTATTAGGAGATAAATATTTATTACCGTTTCATGCATGCAGGGAGCCAAAAGACGGCATGATACCGCTTAGAGAGAGAGAGATAGAGAGAGAGAGAGAGCAGCACATTCCTCCCCTGTTCACCGGTTTATTACCGCTGACCACCCTCAGATAACTACTGTATTCTGTGACACGTCCACTTTGGTTAAAGTGTGTGCCAGTTATATCCATAAAGTAATACGTTCTTTGTAGCGGATGTACTTGAAGAGTTGATCACGTCCTCTTTTCTATCTCCTCTCTTGGAGTGAAGAGCTGACTCTCCCTCTCTCTTCATCAGAAAAGTCTCATTGTGTTCTCGTCTGCTCTCGGCGGCTCTCTATCTTGACCGCTTTCTTTCCGGGCTTCATTACAAAGGCTGTCCAAGTCTGAAATTGAGGTTACTTTGGACAAGGGCACAATCATTCTTTGGAAGCACGCCGAACTAGCGGCAGGGCCTGATTTTCTACGTTTGCGTGTTTGGCAGGTTTCTGCACTTGATAAAAGACCCCTAGACTACTTCTGAGACGGAATAGGTCTTCTTCCCAGAGTGTTTCTTTGCTCACGCACCCAGAGCCGGAGTCCCGGAGCAAGAAGGGTGCCGGCGACCGCGGAGAGGCTGTCAGCCGCTAAAATGAGAAAGCTCGCACTCCTGGAGAGACCTCTTTAGTGAGTGGAAATGTTTTTTGCTCTGCTTCATCCACACAGGCCGCAACATCCGTTGACCGACCTTCACGGCGAGGAGATAATGGACCCGTCTCATCAGCTAGCTTCTGGAAAAGTTGACTGGCGAATTCGCTGAGGGAGCAACGCTGCGGGGAGCATCCATCACGCCGTACTTGGATGTTTTAAAACACGTATGAAGGATGACTGATGGTTCTGGCATTATTCTGATCTTCGCCCGACTGCCATTGAGTGTGGCCAAAACTAAAGGTTATATACTTGACCTTGTCCTTTTAGAGCAGTGGTCAGCAACAGGTGGCCTGCCAGCCAAAATAATAATATCTTACCCGTGCCTTGAAATAGATTTGTTATGACAGCAATATTTACTCACAAAAGATTTGTTCAACTTCTCGAATCATTCTCACGGTACTTTGCTGCCCTTTGATGTCAGTTTTTGCGTCACTGGGTGAAGTCACACCTAATCACTTTATCTTTTGTGATTTTGCCTACAAAATTAAAGTATCTTTGCAATGTTTTATTTGGTATGAATTGAAAGCTTTTTATTTGAAAAGTTCTGAAAGACATTCAAAAGTTCTGAAAGACATTCAAGCCCCGGCTAGGTCAGGTGGCCTTTCTGTGTAGAGTTTGCATATTCTCCCTGTGTCAGCGTGGGTTTACTCTGTTTTCCTCCCAAAGGACAAAAACATGCAAGTTAGGCAAATTTGGGATGCCGAATTGTCCCTCCCCCAACCTGTATCTGGATTAACTTGTCTAATTAAAACTTGTTTATGAATTAACCAGTTCTTGTCTTGAATATACCCATAGAGGCTGGAATGTTGTTAATCAGAAACTTATTCAACTTTTTAGGGGTGAGGACAGGACACCTTAAAGGTGTTCTAAGCGAATCTGCGAGACGTTAGTTTTTGTTGACGTTTGAATTGTTTTCAAACAGACGGAGCGTAGCTAACTCCTCCCCCTATGGTTTCATAAACGCGCCCAACCCCCAAATACTTCTTGTCGTTTATTGGCTGGAACACTTTGTTATGGTTTCTGTTTGTAGGTTTGGCCACTGTGTTGTTATTGCCGTTTGTGAAGCCTGGGCTGTCTACAGAGATCGCGTTTTTTTACAGTTTGATCAGTGGACAGGCAGCAAGCAGATAGTGAGGAGATGTTTGCTGTATGTAACAAAAAATGTTTTATGGTCTAAAACGCGTCAATTCGCTTAGAGCACCTTTAAATGGATAGTAAAGAGGTGGAGGGACCCCTCAGTGCATGTAACAAATTAAGACTGGATTTACTTTTATGATGGTTACATTACAACTATATTAAAATAATATTTTTTGGCATAGACTTTATTGTGGGAACGTTATGCAGCTCATTTCAAGTTTTTTATTGGCCTATTAATGCATTTTTGTTTTATGCCCAATTTCATTTTTCAAAAATAAATTATGTTGCATTCAAACAATATTTGGAGGACCCCCAGTAATACCACCAAGGATCCCCAAGGGTCCCTGGACCCCCTCTTGAAGACCCATGGTGTAAAGAATAAATAAGCAAAGAAAAGTCACCCGCCATCTAGAGGTGGAATGATTTTTTTTGGCCCGATGCCAGACTTACTTGCCGACCCCTGTTTTAGAGGTTTATAAAAGTGAGTAACGTTTAGCTACAAATAGAAACTACCATATCTTGTACATCAGCAGGTGTAGGGCGCAGGACTAAAATAGATTATGGCAATAAAGAAGAGACAACTGAAAGGGTTAGATGACCTGGTAATGACCTTTTGATTAACCAATGAAAGAGAAATACAAACTTCAGTAAGACATAAAAATGTCTGCTCAAAGAGGAAAGATCGGTAACCTCCACAAATTAGTTTTGTCAGGACACTAGGGATTAATATGTTGTTCATCTTTGTCAAGATCAACTCCAGCCTGTGCTCTCTCTCTGGAAACATAGTCCAGAGAGGGGGTTCAGGTGATATTTTGAGTGTGGATTGCATCAAGAATTATTCGATCATGACATTTTAATATTTTCCTTAAAAGAAAGTAAAAAATCCAGGCAATTTAACGCCCTAACCACTGTGGAATTCAGTTAATTAGGTGCCCATATACTCTTGAGGCCTTTTCCCCAGAAAGTAATTATGAACGGCTATCGATTTAAGTCATTGCCTCAATTCTTTCGCTAAATTTATCATGTTAAAAGATTTACACAAGATTAGAGATTTAACCTGTTGCTCGGGTGTAAAACTGTTGTTTATTTATTAAAGGAATAGGTCACCCTATTCCTATTGGTTGTGGATTTGAACATAGGGAGCACATCTTTTGCTGCAAAATCCTCTAAGTACAGGTTCTAAAAAGTGTATTTTTACATTTAACAGTGTTTACTGGATTCTTGAGTGTTTTTTTGTATGGCCTGAGGCCTGGATTAGGCAGACTTGAAGCGAAAGTATTTGATGAATGTATAGTACGTGCCGAGAGCATTTGGTTATTCAATCATTATGCCATTTTTGACGGAGTTGGCTTTTAAAGGCTTTTGCATCTGAGCTCCTCATATATACTTAAAGTCCCTGTAAAGTCAATCTTGAAAATTGTTTCTAAACACATTATAGATGCTAGACATGTATTGCTGACAAACATAACAACGACTGTAAACTATGTGGTACTGAATTGCAGAGTTAAACAGTTTTTCCACATTTCTGTGTTCAGGATTATTTGGGCGGGGCTAAAACGGTGGCTCGATGATTCACTGAAGCCACTGAGCATGGTCCCGCCCCTAACACAATCGCAAGCATCTATTCAGTTTGTAGCTGTATTTAAAAGTTGAGAGAGGGCGTGGTTTTTAGTGCAGAAAGCGGACACGCTGAGAATCCTGCCTATTTTTATTTATTTGCCTTTTTTTTTACATCATTCACATTTGGTTGGGTGGTCAATAACATTTTTCTGCGGTGTGAAAAACTCCACAGAACACATTTAATATTTGACCATACAGGGGTTTTGATTGATTCTTCATTAGGTGAGCTGTTTCTTTAACGCAAAAATACCCTCCTTTGTACCCACATGTGCTTAGTATTCTAAATTAAAAGAGATTTTCCCCCATACTCTCTTTATCCTTAACCAGTTATTGCTGAATAAATTACAGGTAATAGCCAAGAAAAAGTCTGTCCAAGGACCCACTTAATAAAACAATCAAGTGTTATATTTTTAGGCTTGACCATAGCATTAGCGTAGTTGCTGGGGCATGAAGCTCTTCTCCAGTCCCTGCTTGGCTCGCCAATTCCCGCAGCCCTCGAGGAATCAATAGCATTTGAACCCCTGCCATCATGGCGGGCCTCTGCCACCACACACAGTACAACAGATCAATTCTCCTCTCGGGCTGCCCAGAAACACGACCGACTTTATCCTTTAGGGCATATAATTTCATTATCTTCAATGGGCCTTGCAGATGCTTGAGGGAGGTTTCTGATTTGTTTAAACCGGTGGACAACAGGTACATCAAATTACCAAAACATATGTGAGCCAGTATGTAAAAGCATTTTCTGATTCACTACATAATTATATTTACATAAAACCATCCAAGAACATTGTGTGAAAATATAACCTTGATATATTTAATATTGACTAAGATCACATCAAAGATTAAAATTGATGATTGAAATGATGCTCATAATTAGATTATGGATTTCACAAACAGGGTCACAAAGACTTTTAAAATGACTGAGTTATTTTTTATCCATGTTGGGTAAAATTTGGAGAGAACACACAGCTGGGTTAAGGAAAGGGCCCTTTTGAACTGTGGCCACAAGGAAGAAAGCACACAATTATGTTGAATGTCTGTGTATGCAGTAGCAGTAAGATTTGTATTCACTGAAATTATGGGGTCTGTGCCAAAGTTGTTCATTTGAAAGGGATGACCTAATGGTTTTGGCCATCTTGTGTCGACTGTTCACTGGTCAGTAGTTAAATGGGTTGGTAATGCAGCTGTAAGTGCCGCATAGAAATGAGCTGATTTGCAAACAGTGGGTTTTGACCTTCCTTTAGTGTCCTGAGTCTTATACAGTATTTTAAACTTTTTCACCAATCTTTTTGTACTCTTTCACATGTGTGTCATTTTCAGAACCTGAATGTACAGTGCATTCAAGGCCATTCATTATCTTTTGTGTGATCCATAGGAATGAAACCCATTTATGTGGTCTATTAGCTGAACTACAGAAACACCCAATAACAAAGAGCTTTAAAGGGGACATTTCACAAGGTGTCCCCAGAGTACGTATGTGAAGTTCTAGCTCAAAATACAGTTCTAGTTTGTCCTTTTATATGCAAATGAGCTGATATCTGCCCTAAATGGCAGTGCCGTGGCTGGATAGTGCAGATTAAGGGGCGGTATTATCCTCTTCTGACATCACAAGGGGAGCCAGATTTCAATAACCATTTTTTTTACATGCTTGCAGAGAATGGTTTACCAAAACTAAGTTACTGGGTTGCACTTTTTAATGTTTTCTAGGTTGATAGAAGTACTGGGGACCCAATTATAGCATTTAATAAACATTAAAAAGGTTAGATTTTCATGATATGTCCACTTTAAAGGGATATTCCAGCCAAATATCAAAATTCCCCATGATTTACTCACCCTCAAGCAATCCGAGATACATATGTTTATCATCTTACAGACATTTGGAGTTATTTTAGTAAATGTCCTTGATCTTCCAAGCTTTATAACTGTAGAAAACAGGGATCAGGGAACAACTTCGGACTTTAAACCCCATAAAGTGTATTCATTCTTCACAGAAGTAATCCACACGGCTCCATAGGGGTTAATAAAGGTCTTCTGTAGTGTAATCTACCGAGCCCATAAGGTGACATAAGGCAAAAAAAAAATCTTACATTTCATTTTATGTGCTTACGTGAAACTTTCATGTGCTCAGCGAAACCTTCATGTGCAGAATTTTTTTTAAAGTTTATTTTCACTTGCTCACATGAAACTTTCACATGTGAAAGTTTCACGTGAGCACTCGAAACTAAATGTGGTAGTTTCATGTGCGCACGCAATAGTTTCACTAAGCATGCGATAGTTTCATGTGAGCATGCAATAGTTTCACATGCGCATGCAATAGTTTCAAATGCGCACGCAAAACTAAACTTTATTTAATTTTTGTTCCATGTCCCCTTAGGGGCTCTGTAGTAATCAGTGCAATTTTGTAGTAAAAAAAATTATATTTCAAACTTTATAAACTATAATAACTAGATTGCGGTAATGGTGCCATCTTGGACTCACGCAATTCAGAATAGCGTTTTATAGTAGTAAGCATTTGTTGCCATGGGTACATCTTGTTAACGAAAGCTAGTTATTATAGTTTATAAAGTTTAAAATATAGATATTTTTCCATGGAGCCATGTGGATTACTTCTGTGAAGGATGAATGCACTTTTTTGCGGTTTAAAGTCAAAAGTTGTTCCTGTTTTCTACCTTTATAAAGCTTGGTAGATCAAGGACATTTGCCAAAATAACTCAAAGGGCCCTATTTTAACAATCTGAAACGCAAGTGCGAAGCGCAATGTGCAAGTGAGTTTGTGGGCGGATCTTGGGCGGCGTTGCTTTTTTCCCGGCGGGAGAAATAACTCTTGCGCCGGGCGCCTATCAATAAGGGGTTGGTCTGAAGTAGGTTCATTATTCATATGTGTGGTTTGGGCGTAACGTCAAATAAACCAATCAGAACGCTATCCAACATTCCCTTTAAACGCAAGGGCGCAAGTTCAATGGCGGGTTGCTATTATTATGACGAATTTATCAGGCACACCCCAGGAGCGGTTCACAGCCGAGGAGACAGACGTTCTTGTAAGAGCAGTCAAAGACAGAGAAGTTGTTTTGTATGGGGATAGGAGAAACCCGCCCAAATCAGCGTAGGTTAAACAGGCGTGAGAGGAAATAGCCACAATTGTCTCATCAGCTGGCATCCCCATCGTTGCGCCAAGCGCTACAATGATGTCAGGAGACCGGGGAATCCCAAGCTTGCCAGCATAAATCGGGCACGCCGTGTAACGGGAGGTGGATCTGCCTCTACACAGATCTGTGTCCACCCTCACCGCTGAAAGGGTTTGGGGGCTTTGAAATAGGACCCAAGAAACGCAAGCAAGGTCCAACCCCAAAGTACACTTACAAATCAAGTTCATATACATTAAGGTTTCTTATGAAAACATTTTAATTATTATTTACATAAAATCAACGTAATACAGCCACACAACAAACTTATGAAAATATTTTAATCGTTATTTGCATGAGAATTTTTTAACACAGCCACACAATAAATAAAAACTATCACCACAATGCTCACCACTATGATTCCCCTTATCTCGTGTATTAATATTTTTTATTGTAACAATTTATGATTTGCAAAAATAACTGTTGCATCTGTGTAGATTAGATAAGCAAATTGTGTGCGCGTTATGCACACTATACATTATGGTCAAGCATGCGCCCTTAAAATAGCATAATGAACAACGCGCAACGCGCCACTGACTTTAGACTAGTTTTTTTTGGTCAGTGGCGCAATTGTTTTTTGAAACTGCAAAATAGCATCAGGGATGGTTTGCGCCGGAACACGCCTCCTTTTTTGAGCTAAACCGCCCAGGGAGCGCAAGTTCATTCCCTAGTTTGCCGACTTGCGTCTCTGGAGGAAAAAACCCGCTGTGCGCCGGTGCAAAATACGAATGATACATGCGTCACTGACAAAGTCAATTGCGCTGTGTCCAAGATAGGGCCCCTAATGTGTTCGTTTGAAAGATTCTAAACATATGTATCTCGGATTGCTTGAAGGCGAGAAAAATCTTGGCGAGTAATATTTGGCTGGAGTATCCCTTTAAGGATATCCCACTGAATTAACACTTTACAAATTGAGATCTGGGCAACTTTAAGACACTGATTTCAGGGTGAGCAACAACCGGCGGTTCTTTAAACACAGGCATCTCTCTTTCCCATCTTCCCCTTGTAAACATAACAGAATCAAATAGGTTGGACATCTTGGCCCTCCTTCTCTATGGTGGTATTATAGAAGCAGGGGAACGTGGGAGGAGAAAGAGAGGTAGAAAAGCAAGACTGAGGAGGCCATTATGGACCGAAGCATGTATCCTCATGAGGAGGCAGCGGGGTCGGAGACGGTGCAAATGAGGGAGCTGGCATGGCCATTCCTGGGGCCTCATTACTTTAATGGAGAACCATCGGTTCTGCTAGGGTTTCTCGAAAATCTTATGTGACACGATTGCTTTCTTCACTGGTGTCAGATGAGGAGGGAGGGAGAGAGAAAGAAATGGAAGCAGGAGCAGGCAGAATGCTTTGGTGAATTGCAAGGGAAGATTTGCGCATTCGGTACAGTAATAAGGTCCTGATTGGGCCTCGAATCTGCCGTCGCACTTTATAACCTCACTTCGGGTTGACGCCTCACATACAGCAGTCGGAAACATTCAAGCACTGGTTAAGATTTCTAAGTAAAGGTTTAAGGTAGGGACGAGCTCTGTGCTCAGCTAAACGGCTCAGGTTTAAGTGCCTGCGATTTGTTCATCCAAAAAAATGGCTTCTGTCTTCCTTTATTTGCACTTGTCTGCCAAATACATGCGTCTGTGAAATCCAGGTTAAAGTCTCATAAGCTAACTACTGTATGAGATTATAAGTGACATTCATTTCAATTTAGCTCAAGTAAAGATCTAATGCACGCTCGCATCCCATTTATTGCTGTTTAACCATGTGAGGTACAGAAACATCTTGTATGTGCCGTTGTTGACTGTGAGTCAGCTGCGTTCCTGTAGGCTATCTTCAACATCACCATCATCTGCTGCTATGGGGGTCAGTAGATAACTCTGTTGTTAGGTAACAGCCGAATGACATCATAGCACGCAGCATTGCTTTGATTTAGTGAATGTTTTTGTTTCCTCACTTAAATTGTCAAGGACATGTTTTATGTCGTTATCCGAAACGTTTTTATCGACAAGTTGCACCGTTATGCATTTTGCCCTAAAGCTTCAGACATGAACCCAGTCGAGGCAAAAGTAAAAAACGAGGCTTGTGAGGAAAGATATAAAGAGGGAGAGAATGCAGAAAAGAACCTTGAGAGTGCCGTAGAAGTCCTTGCTGTTCTTTTTTTTCTGGGAATTCAAAAAAGATAAGAGAAGACGCACTGGCGGAGAACGAAAAGAAAACGGGTTGCAGTTTATCAGTTTATAATAAGCATTAATGAGTAGTACATCTCTTACATCTGCGTAACTACGGAAACATTTCAGCCAATGCATGTAGGCTATTAGGTGATGGACAGTAACCTTGGCAACTGTGATGTATGTTTAAGAATATTATGATTTAGAACATGAAACCGAAGCTAATTACTGATTGGTAAATTGGATTATGACCATTATATATCAGCTCAAAATAACGTTGTAGTCTATTCATGTCTCTCTGCATTGATCCCAAGGTGCCTTCGGTTTGATTTAAGCCGGCAAATATGACATCACACACAGATGAGCAGAAAGCAGGCTGATAAATCAAGCATCCGGTACCCTCAGTGTCTACAGACTGGAGCAGAATGGCCCTGTGCTCTTTCTTCCCGAAACTCGCAGTCGCTCTGGTTACAATGCAGTGGCATCATCAATAGTCATTTATAGAAGGGACACTTTTCACGCCGATAGATGCGATGAAGATTCATAGGTGCCATTTGAATGCAGGGAAAGCAGGCGTGAGCAGGTGTGTGCGTACGAGGTTGGAGATGAGAAGGTAAATGACACACTCACAAACGCACACACATTTCCGTTCTTTCTTTTCTTTCTTTTCCGTGGCCTTGCTTATCCCGTCAGGTGGGAATGGAGGAACAGAAAAAAAATACTGAATAAATCTTAGTCTGGCCGCACGGGGTGTGACGCTGCATTTGAGGGTGAGGTAGAGGTCAGTTAAAGGTTGCTTTTGTTTAGATGCAGAGGTGTGTAAAAGGTCACACTTCTATTTTCCCAAGATGCATTGAGCCATGTTCATCTAATGGCTTAAAAGTTGACTGAGCCCTTTATGTCTGATTCAAAACCTTGGCAATGTTCAAAATGAAATGCTTGCGTTTTTGTGTATATCTACTCTATAGTCAGCAACAAGGCTGTGGGTACACTTAAGCATTTTCCTGAGGCCAGCGTTTTTTTTAATTGTTTGCAATAGGATGTGTTGTTGAGGCATTAAAGCTATAGTTCGGTAAAAAAATGAAATATTACAGTTTTCAGTTAATTTAAAAAATGTCCTAGTGCTTCCAAGTTTTAGGCCGGTGACACACTGGATGCGTGGCGTAAGCGCGGCGTTTCTGTTGCGTGGTGGCTGCGGCGTGTTTTCTATGTCTTTACACACCAAAACCGTGCCAGACGCGGCACTGGCGCGCTGCTGCTGCTGTAGGTGACATAGAGGAAGGACGCCAACAGACCAGGCCTAAATATAAAGCCTACTGATAAAGGACACTGTCAACATTGACGGCAAAATAGACTATGGTGCAATATTTGAAAATCAATAATATTTTTTTTCAATTATATTTATATCTGAATTTATGTCAACCTATAGAATTCCAAACATCAAAATGTCATTAATTAATATGTATTTGTGTACAAAATGACATATAAATGTATATTCCTATTCTATTTTGCCTGGAAACGCTTCCAACACGATTACGTGTCGCGTGAAAAAAAGGCATCGGTTCTACTTCTAGCATGCATGCGTTTAATGCGCGGATCGAGCTGCGCCTGAGCCGCGCTTCTCACGCAGGCAGTCTGCAAGCTCTGACCTGTTAACATGGGAGCCAAATTAAAAACGGACACTACACGCAGCTGAGACGCTTACGCCACGCATCCAGTGTGTTATCGGCGTTATAACGGTTAGCAACTGGGTCTATTTTCTTCAAGTCTAGAGTATGTGCATCCATCCTTCACAAGTAATCCAAACGGCTCCGGGGATAAATACAGGCCTTGTGAGGGTAGTCATTGCGCATTTGTTAAAAAAAAATCAATATTTAAAGTGTTACAAACTATAATTACTAGCTTCCTGTAAAATCCGGTATGATGCACAAGATCCAGTGAGAAAAGACTCTCACGAGAGCAATGCGTTGTGAGTTGTTTAAGCTACTGATATGGATAACTCAATATCCTCGTATTTTATAACCTGTTATTTCTTTAAAATCCTCATTTTAACTTGTGACTGGCGTTGTTGTTTTGATCCCTGCTCTGTGCCTCCGCCCCCCTGCGTTTGTCATTATGCTATATAATCACTACGCAGCATACCTATTGCAACGTGCGCACGTTCTTACTATGATAAAACTTTCTAAATGTAAAGGAGTCCAAAATGACGTTGTACAAGAAGCTTTTTTAGTTTGTAAAGTTTTAAATATGGATTTTTTTCTTACAAAATCGCATTGATTACCCTCAGAAGGCCTTTATTTATCCCCCTGAAGCCGTATGGATAACTTTTGTAAAGGATGGATGCACATTCTTTGGACTGAAAAGAAGTTATGAAGCTTGGAAGAGTTAGGACATTTTCAAAAAAAAAAAAAAAACTGAAAATGTGTGCTTCTGAAAAATTATGGACATATCCAATATGGCAAAAAATATGTTTTTCAAATATAATTTTAATATATTTCAAAATATACAAAAATGGCCAAAATTACATAAATAAATACATTTTGAAATTTTTTTATTTTTCACCAGTATATATTTTGGCAATTTTTATATATTATGAATAAATATATTTTAAAGCATTTATATTTACGTCGCATTTGAAGAAAAACTTAGTATGTTTCACAAATAACAGATTTGAAAAGGTTAAAATTAAATATATTTTTAACTGCAAAAATATACTTATAATTTTATGCATACTCATACATTTTATACTTTTTGATTTGATAAAAACTTTTATATTTTGGCCAGGAACAAGTATATTTTTGCTGTATGGGTTGTAAAATGAAAATGTATTTGTTGCTCCTGAAATATTTGTTAATATATGAAGGTTAAAACTAAATATATTTTCAAATTCAAAAAATGTATTTAATTAAGCTTTAATTTCTACAAAATGTATTTAGCATATATTTAGCATTATATTATTTTTGGCCAGAGAAATTATTTTTTTCTGCCATATGGGATGTATCTCAGATGGCTTCAGGATAAGTAAATCGTAAAAAAATTCATTTTTGGCCAATTTATACCTTTATGCACTTATTTTGCCCTAAGCGGCAGGCGCTCTGCATTTTTAACTTATGATAAAAATAGTCAACTCTGGAAACCTGGACGAAAGCAGAGTTTAACCCAATCACAATGGAGAAGGGGCAGGACAAATACCACACCAACCAACCAGCGCATTGCATAACGACTGATAAGTAAAAATGAAGCTTCATAGCTATCAAAGCTACTCTTCTGAAAATAAAAATGCTGTGGAGAGCCCACAGTCGAATTTACAGAAGAGCGCTGGGCGTCTTGAGCTTCGGTGTAAACATACCCTAAAGCTTTGGGCACAAAACTTTAATAAGTGCACTGTAAAAACTAATCTATAGAATTTACCCAATAAATGTGAGGTAACAATTTGCATCGACTTTGGTGGGGTAGATTTAATCCCATATATTGAGTATAAGCTATCTCAAGTAAAAAGCTATTAAATACTTGCATAAATTGGGTAACAATACCTCACATTTATGTATATATTCAACAGCTACTTACTCATTAAAATTAGGTAAAAATTATCTCTTCAAATCAGTTAATAGTTAATAACAATTATTTATTCAGAAAAGGTAAAATGTACCCCCCACAATAAAGACATTCAGATGGCTCATCAGATCAATATTTTTAATCCAAAAAATCCTGTGAAACACTCAAAATATAGTGCAGCACAACAGCTTTACACCACAATTTCAAGTAATGACCCCTGTTTTATAACTTTGCATTGGTATTCCTTTTCTGTCAATCTGGGGGAAATCACAGAGTAATGGAGTGGGCTGGATGGATTTGTGTCTGTGTGTGGAGCAAATAAGGGAAAATAAGAAAAATATAAAACTACACTCCATTACAACTCCATTAAAAGTATGTCCAGACAAAAGATCCTCTTTGAACAAGAGGGAAAATGTGTGTCTACTGCATGAGCTTATTTTTGAGGCTGTGGACCTTTTTCAGTAGTTTTTCTCCATTAATTTCCAAAAAAAAGTTTTTGAAAAGCTTCAAACGTGTTCTTCAGCTCCTTTGGATATTCGATGTTGATTGCATAAATGACTCCCATCAGCAGTATGCATGCCTTTGTTCGGCTTCCACATCCTTCCATCACTTAGTTTTCTCTGGATCACAATCGACAAATCTGATGGATCCTCCTCAGCCATGAAATTTTGCTTCACAATCACCTTCTTTGTTCTGTCTGTGTAGTCCTCACATTCCTACTGTACATGTTAAAACAAACAAACAAAAAGCATACACATTTTTATTTTATTTAAGATGCTGTTTCAATATATTTCAGTTTAAAAGGAGAGTAGAGGGGGAGGGGGAAGGAAAAAGGAGAAGGTGGATACGAGAGGAGGATACCTTGAGTTAGTCAAAAATCTGTTATCAATATGACATACCTGCCAGTCATGGAAAAGATCTTCTTGTCTTTCACCGAGGTAGTTAATGAGGCAGCAGACAACAGCATCTCTTTTTTTCCCTCAATGTTCTGTGTCTGTAGGGAGATATAATTTAGTGATAAGACTGTTAGCGGAGTGGGGAGTGATTTACATATACTAAGACTGAATTCCGGCCCTGCAACTTGCATTTCCAATTCATTTTCCCATAACTAAAGGCTATAGTTAAGGTAACTATACCTTTAAGGACAATGTGATTTATTTTATGTGGAAAACTTGCATACCTGTACAGGATACACTTGTGGTGGGGACGTGGGTGGATGTGTAAACACTAGAACTGGTAACAGTGGTCTATCAGTGAGTCTCTGCTTGTGGAGGACAGACAAGAGGAACTGAAGATAGGGCAAATTGTGTCCACAGACTCTGCCTGCAACAGAAATAAAAACAAAAATTACACAAAACAAATTATCAGACATGTACCTGGGTTAGATTTTTACAGATAATTTTGTGTTTACCTCAATATAATGCAAATACTCACCCCCTTTGGTTATTCGGGTGGGTGTTTAATACGCAAAATGGACACAGATCATCACTGCAACATACACAAACAGTATAGATTAAATAATACTTTAGACAAACACAGAATAGACAAGCATTTCTATCAAATTAACTATAGCTCAATGTTGATGTATATACATCTGAAAGATCAGACAAGTAAACCGACAGAGTTTTGCATTCACTATGCATATTAAGCTTAACTAAACTCAGAGAATCTCCTAAGATGGTCTGACTCTGAGGACATTGACAGTTTAACTGATTTTAAACCAAAGTCATGTTTCTCATGTTGTGAATCTCTGTCACATGTGTGTTGTGAGAACGAAGCACTTACATTTTACAGTACAGTATACAGCCAAACAGACGTCAATCATCGATGGATTTAAATCATATGTGCTTCAAGGGTAGCCTAAACAGTATTTCTGGAGGTTGCTGAACAGGTCGTACGTATATAATGGCGGGTACACGTGTGAAGTTTTGCAGCAATCTAAACGATTCATTCAAACTGATTCGCGAACCAATTCAAAACTTTTGGCCCGTTTGCTTAGTAAAGAATCGACTCAAAAGACTAATTTATTTGCAATACTTTGTAAAGAATCGACTCATACGAATCATGAATGCCTCAGAAACACGAGACGGCAATTTTAAAATAAAATATACATTTCGTAATGAATTAAAATACAGTAACGAAAGAACGCCGCACAGTGTAACGAAGTAAAAGTACATATTTTCCAAAATCTTACTCAAGTAAATGTAACGGAGTAAACTACCCACGTCTGCTCATAATTAAAAAATATATACAGCACTCCTAAATGCTAAATAGCTTACCTTCACTTTTGCTGTTCGATGGCAGCCAGAGAGAGGATCCAGCGTCGCCCACACTCACTCAAAAACACGTGCTGACGCATGTGCAATTTGAAGCAAAAAACTCACGGTTTGGGGGTACATTTTACTGCATTTTTCTATGTGATGGTTCTTACTGTTGACGAATGGGTAGCATATGTAGAATTTACCCATTACGTTAGTATTCGTTGGCTAGCTGCAATAATCATGTACATTTTATATGGTTTCCACAGATTATATTTACCACTCTCCAAAATCACTTTTTTCAGTGTGGATCTCTTTCTGCAGGAGATGTACAAAGTAATTCCTTTTATTATTACATGCACAGTAAATTAATGCAATTCTTCAAGTGGCCTGAAGTGGTTATACTATTATTTTCTTCAATAAGTTATTAATTCCATAGCCTTTATAAAAGGTAAGCATGAATCATCTATGAGTTGTTGAAGGTGCACACCTGGGGCCCTGATGCCAACCCGGCAGACATGGTTGATATTTGTATGCTGCCAAAGGCTTTATAGATCTAGAAATAGTCACAGGGGGTGAGTATAGACATTGGAAAATTTTAAAGTTAGCAAAATGTCTTTAAAGGTGTCTGCGTTGTATGGTTTTCATAAAGTAATAATGTATACATAAGCCACATGTTCATTTTACAGTACACAAAAAAAAACTGTTTCTTTCTTTACAAACAAAACTGTTTTCCTGCTGGTCGCCAAACAACATCCTCCGTTTCCCTCCGTTACATTTCCGTGTCTTTTCAGTGAAAGCTTTGACATTTTAATAAGAAGAAAACAAATATGCAAAGCTGTGTGGATCACAGATTACAGTTCTCGCCACTGTAATTCATACAAAAACAGACAAAAATTTGGCCAGCCGGGTTTTTACTTTGACAATATTGTTTGAAAGAAAGCCAGCTGGAAGCCGTTTCAAACGTGTCCTCCAGAGGTGCTTTCTACGCCTGGAACGAGGCAGAGTAAAATACTGTTTTGAACACAAAATACTGATTCTCAGGTACAAGATGAATACATGTTTGCTTATCTTCAAAGATGCCTGCATGCACTGATTGAAGGATATGGGCTTTGACTCGAATGGATGACTAGCATACATTATTCACTGAAGTAGCCTACTATTTATTTCAAACAATAGTATGGTTAGCATGACCTTATCATTCAGAGTTTTTTAATCAACTAATATTGTATTAAAATATATCTTAGCAATAAAAAGAGTAAAAAACAATTGACTATATTATTCATCCTGTTGTGTAAAATGCAGATATTTTGCATCTGTAGTACATCCATCTGATTGATATTATACATACTATGGTATACATGCTGTATACTGCGGTTGTATGCTTTTTTGAACATAGCTATTGTGAAAATCAGTGTGTATTATTGCACATGTAGTAAGAAATCTAAGAATCAGCCTAAATCAGCCTTTGGTTTTATTAGACCTGTGAGTTCTGTGCGTGCATGCGTGTGTGTCAGCGGTTAGTGATAGCATGAGTTATAGTACTGGCTTTCATCCGCTCTTTACAGCACATGCCGCGTAAGCACGTGAGACAGTCAGGGCACTTCATCACGTCGTTTTTCGGTAAATGCAAATGCCTGACTCAATTCTTCCTCATTCAGGCGTCACCCGCTCTTAGTCAAGGCGAGATGGGGGAGACGGACAGGAAGGAGACTATATCAACATGATCTTGAATGTAAGCAATTCTCTGGACTAGATTTTATTTTAGTGCAAAGCGGGAATTGTTGATGTGAGCTATAACTGCGAGAAAGATTATGAATATTTATTTGTTTATTATTAATAGGGCTGGGTATCGATTCAGATGTTCCAGATCAATTCGATTTCGATTCGCAATTACATTTTTGATTCAGGTTCTCGGATCGATTTTTATACTCGATTCTCATTTCAACTCAATGAATATAGATTTAATACAAATACTATATTAATAAAAAAGACAGTGAACAGCAGTTTACAAGTGGGTAATTAATAAAAAATGTTAAAGCCACAACACTATTGTCGTCGTCTTGCTTGCGAGATCTAAAATGCTTCCATACCTCTGACTTTTTATGTGAAGGTGGCATCAACGTCAATGAAGCACCTGAAATCGCCATTTTAAGCACTAAATGAATGATTGACAGGCTCGCCTCTCGGTCCTTGGGTAAAAAAGGAGCAAGGTAAAAAAGAGGGTGACATCTAGTGGAGAAGACTACTAATAAGATTAACGTTAATCTTACGTTTAATGTTTGCGGAAATAAATACGAAAAAAGTCGATTCTGCTCTTTGAGAATAGATTTTTACAGAGCCCATAAGGTGACATTAGAGTAAAAAAATCAAAAGTTTAGTTTCATGTGCTCACGTTAAACTTTCATGTGCTCACGTGAAACTATCGCATGCTCACGTGAAACTATCGCACGCGCACGTGAAACTTTCGCTTTCACGTGCGCACGGGATAGTTTCACATGAGCATGCGATAACTTCACGTAAGCTTGCGAAACTAAACTTTAAAAAAAATCTGCACATGAAGGTTTCGCGTGAGCACATGAAAGTTTCACATGAGCACATGAAACTAAACTTTATTTAATTTTTGCTCCATGTCCTCTTAGGGACACCATAGATTTTGAATCAACCACATAAAAAAAATCGATTAATCGAAAAATATTTTTTTTTACCCAGTCCTAATTTATTAATATTTATTTTATTAACTGATTATTGACTCATGTGATCTCACTTGGGCAGCTGTTTTTCCACAGCAGGGGTTGTTGCAGAGCCGGCGCCAGACCATAGCTAACATAACATTACAAGTCATGAAACATTCAATGTTTAATTTATTTTAATTATTCTTGATATATATTAAATTAATAAAAAAACTTTGTAGGGGGGGCACAACAACCTGTTTGGGGGGGCACTGCCCGCGAATGCCCCCCCCTTGACGCCGGCCCTGGGTTGTTGTATAAGACCAAAAATGGATAAACATGTATCTTTTTAAACAGTATTTTAGAAATATGCATGTTTGTATTTAGTTTTTTTGTTTGTTTGTTTATTACTATTTTCCAATTTTTGTTTGTATTCATAGGTGAAGTTTTGCATTTGTGCTTGGGGAGACACCTACAGTAGCGGCAAACAAGAAAACGCGTCTTCATGGTTTTTAAATATGCTTTAAATTAATTTAAACTATTTTAGCCTTAAGTTACTAAGTCTACATATTAAAATATTAAAATTATACTAATAAATATGAATCCCTATATTTCAATTTCACCAATAGCTCAGACAAAATCATAATTGGCTCTGGTGGGGCAAAGTGCCCACTGCCCCAAAACTCTGCAAATGCTTTTATTTTGTCCATTTTTAGTAGTTTTGCTTTGAGGTTTTCTCATTTCATTAATTTTCTAATTGTTTTTCTAAGTCATATTTCTATTGAAGTCTAATTTATTTAGTTTTTTATTGTTTCAGTTAATAATTTAGTTGTTTCAGTATCTTTATTTAGATTGCTAGGCAACATTTCTAATTTTCATTTAAGTTTTAGTCATGTAGTTACAAATATACATTTAAAAATGCAATGTTTAGATAAAATAAAATTAATATGTTTGATTCCAATCAAAAAGCTTTTTTAACAGCGTTATTTTTAGTTACCTATAATAAATCTTGGAAAAGAATTTCTGTATTGAGGACAATAAATCCTATCTGTCTGTTCATCCATCTCATGTTACCATAATGTGACAACAAACCACTAAACATAAAATAACTAAGCTCGCAGACATGAGTTCATAATAGTTTATTTAGTCATTATGTAGACTAAATTGACATTGCTTTAGCTGGCCAAAATTGTGTAATGAACATAGACGCTCATCATTTTCCATTTGAGTGTGAGAACAGGGCTCATCATCTCTCACGATAAAGGGAAATGAAGCAGTCAAAGATCAGATTTAATCTCAATCAACTCTTTAAATGGATTTTTCTATTCAGGAGACAATAGCTGCCTTTCATGTAATCAGCTGCTGTAACATCCTTTCTCTCTATTTCATGGGGGTGGGCTATTATGTCATTCTGCTGAATTTGCTGCCGTTTCGCCCACCGATTGGCTCAGTTGTTTACGTGATTTTCTGATTGGCCTTTCTGAAAGTTTTATTTCAACCAATCAAGAACTGAACACACTGGGGGAAGGGGTTCTCAATGAGAGAGGTTTTACCAAAAAAAACCTGCTAACAGCCTATCAGACCTCAAAGGCTACATAACTTTAAACACCCGGCTAATGTAATGCTAATCGTGGAAGATTTAGTGGTTTTAATCGAGTTGCAATGGATTCATTAAAAGCTCATTTAAGGTGGCAGAGACAAAATGACAAAGCACTGATGATAAGAGAGAGAGAGAGAGAAAAGTGACTCGTGACCGTCTAGGAGTTCATCAGGAAAGGCCATTTTTGGTGATCTGAGATCAGTTTTGAGGTTGGCAGTATATATGTTAAGGTTAGAGGGTTGGGGAAACCGGTCTTGGATGAGTGCAGGAGGTCAACTTTAGATAATAGTTTCTCTCGCTGACAGTGCAAAGTGTCAAAGTGGGTGAGTGCCAAACTGAGCCACCTATCTGTTCTGAGTGCATCACCTTTGTCCGACCTTATTTGATTTTGTAGAATGTGTTCAGTGGCCCTGACTGATACCTGGAGACCTCTTGAACTTTCGACGTCCTGTAGAGATTGAGGTTGACTGAAAGTGAATGAAAGTGCTGGATGTTTTTGAGGTGGGAGAAAGTAGTGTTTGTGAAAAAAAGAGACTTTTATTATGTTTGCCAGTAGCACGTTGCTTGAAAAAAGATTTAATAAGTTAAACTACATAGTTTTAATGTGATGAAGGATTCAGCAGTAATTTTCCAAATATATTAGAGTTAAATGACAACGCATACAGTGAACTTACAGTTTTCACGTTTACAGTATTTTACAGAAAAATGCATTGTCTTTTTAAATATAACATTTAAAGTCACAATATAATGGCTTCTGAAATTAAAAAAGGTTGGGCATTAAATGGGTCTTTGGAGATGGGGTCATGTTGCTATTTGCTTATCGTTGTGATCTTTTCACGGGCCCACACACACGCCATACCCGAGACTGGTAGTAAAGAGAGATTATTTTGAAAAAGGGGAGGATACTTATATTTTTGATTAACTCATTTTCAGCCAGCCTTTTTTTTTAATTGCCCACCAGCAATTTTTGTGATTTTCACAAAAGTTTCAAAATTTTCTAAAAATATATAAACATACAAATATATCAAATGAAAGAACGACCATCTGCTTTAAAATAAACAATAAACAAACAAACAAAACGGAAAAAACTTTTTTATCCCATTTATATTTTTTCTCTGTTTATAAACTCTTAAAAAATATTTTGAAGAGTGGAGGATACTTATATTTTTGATTAACTCATTTTCCATCAGCCTTTTTTTTTAAATTGCCCACCAGCATTTTTTGTGATTTTCACAAAAGTTTCAAAATTTTCTTCTAAAAATATATAAACATACAAATATATCAAATGAAAAAACGACCATCTGCTTTAAAATAAACAATAAACAAAAAAACTTTTTTATCCCATCTATATTTTTTCTCTGTTTATAAACTCTTAAATATGGGTATTTTTCTTCAAAATATATATTTTTTTGGCAAAAAAGCTGAAATAATTCAATTTTTGTAAAGGAATTTTGTTAGAGATCAGATTTAGAACAATTATCAAATCATAAACTCAGTGTAAAATTTATAAATATTTTTTTGCTTGAGTTTTTTATAAATTAGGGAAATAAAATTAGTTTAGTGGATAATCACGGTATTACAGATAACCCTAATGTAGGGTTCACACCAGACGCGGTAGAGGCGGCAAGCATGAGTGATTTACATGTTAAGTCCAAGGCCGCCTTAATGCACGGGCTTACCTGGGCTGAAGCCCAGGGGCCTCCCAAGTTCAGGGGCCTCCCAAGTTCACGTTCATTTTGTTTTTTAACTTGTCAGGTTGTCTGTCAATCACTCTAACTGCACGTTACATGGCTGCTGATTGGTCCGTGGTAACTTACTGTGAAATAAAATATCAGACGTAACAGATTTTTCTATTCCGTGTAATGTAATTAAGTGCGCGTTGTCAACTTGGCATTCCTGCATGTAAGAGTGAGTGTGACAGAGAAACGGGAAATAATCCACCAACAAATGAAAGAGTGATTTCCGAAATTTCATAATAAGCACTGAGGTGCAGGTCTCTCTCTCTCTTTCGCGCGCGCGCTCACTCTCTCTGTGCTCGTACAGCTGCGTCTCTGGCATGCAGAAGTCTCTCCAACGGTGCGCAAGAAACTGTGCCGCCAAATAAAAATGGGGTTCCAGAACATTAATGCTGTTCGTTGTTATAAAGTTTAAGTTTACTCGCGTTTATATCAGTGACGCGTGCGCAGCTGGAGCGCTGTAGTTTGACGCGATGTAAGCTCACAGTACACACATCTGGTTTAGAAAGACGACGCAACGGTAAATGTGCAACTCAAAGCGTGACAAGACCATCTCAAATGATCATCCCCTGATCGCACCATTCATATTTATAATCTCCTTATCTAAAGATCTTATATACATGTTCCCTGTCTGTTTTGTGCATATTCATACGTGTTCGTTTTACATGCGTAGTATGCATAAATACTAAATACAATGCATACTATATCTTCAATAGCCTACAAAATAAATAACTGATTAAAAAACAAGATTCTGTCTATAAAGACTTATCTTTTGTTAACATTAATGCATTTTCACATTAAAACTAACTTTAACTTCTTATATTTTTACAACTGTGGTGAGCATTTAGTTAGTGAGTGGCAATTTTCTGCAAATTTGTATATTCTAAAAACTATATAAACATAAAGCTTATAAACATATATACTTTTGGTTTTATTTTCACCACAAGTTGCTGTTTGTGGTTGTTAAATAAAGTGTCTTGTGTTTATGCTCAAGTGGGCTCAGTGATATGTTATTAATGATAATATGGTGTTTTCTGGGTCAAAGAGGGAAAACTACATTTTGTGATGTAGATTACATAGATATTACACTTTTTTTTTTCAAAATGAGACTATAAATTGAGGGTATGGGGGGCCTCCAAAACCTCTCAGCCCCAGGGCCTCACATTAGGTTAAGGCGGCCCTGGTTAAGTCAATGCAAAGATGCAATTAGGCATCCTACTGCGCGAATGACATAAAACACGCGGAAACGCGCAAGTTGAAAAATCTGAACTTCGGCGGATTTCCACAACGCGTTAACCACTCAGGGGCCGTATTAATGAAAACATTCTCAAGACAAAAAACAAGAACGTTCTTAAGTCTTTCCCCGCCATTGACGAGATATCTCGTCAATTAAGAGAAAACGCTTCCCCGCCAATGACGAGATTTTCCGTCTTTCCGCAATACCGCTATTATCCACCAGGTGGCGCCCTTCCGCAACTTTTTAAAACCGGAAGTATTGCCCTATGGCAAGCTGCTGCATGTCCGTGTCTGTTTTAAAGATCGCTCTGAATGTGATCTCTATGAAAAGTCCGTCACAAGATTTGAATTATCTCTGCTTTTTGCTCAAAATATGGTGTTTTTGCAAAAACCTACCCATATTCAAAAGCTGATTGCAAAAGAACCACTAAAGGTAGGATGAAACGTTTTTTTTTGTTTGAAAGCAGAGGGTCTGTTCTTTCATTTGGTATATTGTATGTTTATATATTTAAAGAAGAACATTTTCTGGAAGGCATTAAACTTTGGTGAAAATCATGAAAAACGCTGGCGCTGGCTGGCAACTTTTTTTAAAAACGCTGGCGGTGAAAGAGTTAAGATACATTTTAAGAAGTTCGTAAGAATGTTCCTAAGTGCAATTCTCGAACATTTCTTAAAGGAATAGTCTATCCATTTTCCATATTAAACTATGTTATTACCTTAACTAAGAAGAGTTGATACATCTGTCACAAGCCAGGGGCTGGCTGCTAGTGTTTAAGCCACGCCCCTTCTAAACTTCCACCTCGAGGAGGTCCCCAAAACCAACCCAATGACCAGACAACAACGAGTACAGGTAAGTATAAAAATATTCTTTATTTGTTTAAATAGTTAAAATATACGGGGGCTTGGGGAAAGGGGAATTAAAAACTAAAATCAGGATCTGCCCTCCAGGGGGCCACGGCCGAATGAATGCCAGAGGGAAGGGGGGGGTTTGCGTCGGGGAACTGGCTCCCGCCTCTGGTTCCCTCTGCCCGTGGCGCGCTCCTCTTCCTTCCTGGAGGCAGAATAAATCACAATGAGTGTTGGTATGGACTTTTCCTGTCAGTGTACCTTTATTTAGCGCACGGCGGTTCGCCGCCTATTTCCCACAGCTCCTTGCTCGTTGACTCACTCTCCTTCCCTATTCTCTCTCTCTCCACAGACTCCAGCTGGGACACGAGGACACAGTGAATCGGTTTCGAGGGTTTCTCTCACCTCCGCGCTGGTTACAACTCCCGGGTAGGTATGGCTCTCTTCACAGCTCAGTATCTCGGCACTCACTCTGACTCTCTTTCTCTCTACAGACGGCTGCTGGGATACAGGGGCACAGTGAATCGATTTCAAGACTTTCTCTCACCTCTGTGCTGGTTACAGCTTCTGGGTAGGTATGGCTCTCTCTCCACAGCTCAATATCTCAGTGTTCACGCTGGCTCTCTTTCTCTCCACAGACGACTGCTGGGATACAGGGATACAGTGAATCGATTTCAAGGCTTTCTCTCACCTCTGCGCTGGTTACAGCTTCTGGGTAGGTATGGCTCTCTCCACAGCTCAATATCCCAGTGTTCACGCTGGCTCTCTTTCTCTCCACAGACGACTGCTGGGATACAGGGATACAGTGAATCAATTTCAAGGCTTTCTCTCACCTCTGCGCTGATTACAGCTTCTGGGTAGGTATGGCTCTCTCCACAGCTCAATATCTCAGTGTTCACGCTGGCTCTCTTTCTCTCCACAGACGACTGCTGGGACACGGAGACACAGTAAATCGATTCCAAGGTTTTCTCTCACCTCTACGCTGGTTACAGCTTCTGGGGAGGTATGGCTCTCACGACTCACTCACTTCCCTGTTAATCAGCAGACAAAACAGGTTATACGGTAGCTTACAGGGTGGCGGGCTTACGCTGGCTGGCTATGCAATGCGTCGATTGAACAGTGGTTTGTAATGGGACGCCGGGGACCAAGACCCTCTCGGCGAACTCGTTGGTTGACAGAGGGGCGAGAACGTCACGCCGGCACACCGGGTCGAGCGCTGCCCTTTCCTCGAGACCCGTTGGTCGATCGAAGACTGGACCGGGGCGCCCTTTCGTCGAGACCTCGGGCCGGCGGATCTCTTTCGCCTCTACTCTGTGATGATGAAAAAGACACAAGTAAGGTAACAATAGTAGATGTGATACTCACACACACACCGCCAATCGCACAGTGCTTCGCCGCCGCTCTGTGATACTGTTAGACTGAAAACACACTACAGCATAATCGTACAGGTATTCTCTAGCGCCGTTTTTCCTCTTCGTCGTCCCGGGACGAGTGACTGAAGGCGGGGTTACGTCAGACAAGACACAGCACTCTCACTGCAATACACAGCATTACACAGCACCACTTCAAGTGAAAATTCCTACATCCAAAGACTCACCCACCACGCTCAGTGCACACAATAGACACCCGTCCTCTTCCACTTCGCTCTGGGCGAGAATAGGGAGATGGTAGACGGCCTAGTATTTGTTTGTTGTCGTCACTGTAGCTGCTTCCACACGAGAACCCTTCGGCTCACCCACCACGCTGGTACAAGGGTAGGGCCACTCAGTCTCTCTTGAAAACACTCAAAACGATGTATAGATCAAATACATACAAAACACCTACTTCAAGGGATTTGGTTACTCACAATTTCTGTCTTTCTTCGTCCTAGGTTGACTTCACGCTGTAATAACTCCAGATGCATAGACAGGGCGTTTTCCAGCCACCAACACCACCTTTCCACAGGTGTATACTCACAACAGTAAGTTTTCCTCTTCCTCCGTTTCTCTCATCCAACGTCAGTATCCGTCTAGTATTCCACCTATAAGGTCGTCGATATCCTCATTAGCATCGATCTACGATCCAAACGAGAGAGAGAGAGAGCAATACAGCGATCCAAATAGCGGATCCGGCGAGCCCAACTCGGCGCTACGATACACATCAACACACAGCGGATAACATCAGCCAAGACTGTGGTTTAAGTTGTTCTTAAATACTCTCCTGGTGTTACTCTCGTCCAATCACCCGGCGCTCCTGTTAATAACTCCCAGCTGTGTGTAATTTGGCTGCTTACAGCGTTCGCGACGCTACCGGATGTCCGGTGTTTTCTCTTACCGGTCCGGGCGGAAACATCCGGGCGGAACCAAACCTTCCCAATTTTTGGTTCCGCCTAAAAGATCGTCACTCCTGTGACACATCTCTCTATCATCTTAGTGCGTGCATGTAAGCGCTGGTTTCCGCTGCGACACTTCGATAGCATTTAGCTTAGCCCCATTCATTCAATGGTACCAAACAGAGATAAAGTTAGAAGTGACCAAACACATCAACGTTTTTCCTATTTAAGACGAGTAGTTATACGAGCAAGTTTGGTGGTATGAAATAAAACCTAACGCTTTTCTAAGCGGATTTGAAAGGGTAATTATATTGTATGGCGGAATAGCACTTTTGGGAGTACTTCGACTCGGCGCAGTAACACTCTCCCATTATGAGAGGGAGAAGGGGAGCGGATTTTTCAGGCGAGTCGAAGTACTCCCAAAAGTGCTATTCCGCCACAAAATATAGTTCCTCTTTTAAATCCGCTTAGAAACCTCTACCGCGTTTGTTGTAAATGCACCATAAGACCTCATCAGTAACACTTTTTTATGCAAATGTTTTCTCTTAAATGATGAGATAACTTGTAAGTGGCGTGGAAGGAGTTAAAGATGATTAAAAAAAAACAATGAAGCTCACAGACAAGTAATTTGTAAAAAATTCCAATAAATATTCCAAAAAAAGTTTTAAATTTCAATGTTATTGTGACTTTAACCATAAAATAAACAATTTTTACTCTCTTTATCCTTTGAAACAACTTTAATCTCTTTAACTTTTTCTGTTTTTTCTCTTCTGTTTCCCTCACTTGACTGGAATCTCTTGATAATACACTTTGAATCAGATTCAGTAATGTGAATGACGTACTCAGCTGACCCTAACGTCTGAACCTCAGTCCCATGTAGTTCACACCAAAGTTTTCTTGAGCCTTTAGTCATTATACACTTGTTTTTAAAAGCCTTTTAATCTTCCCGTCGCAGTTTGACCTTCCCCTGCGCTTTCTGTCACGCACCTTTGATGCTTTGAAAAGAGACAGTAAAAATCAGCCAGCGATGAATATGAAAACACAGTTAAATCTTATGGGGAAAAGAGAAGGGGTTAAAATGGATTAATTAAAAAGCATCTTAACAACTCGTCACTTTTGAATCTGCGGAGGTGGATTTTGCACTTTCTGCTGTAAACGCCGATCCTTTCAGTCTATGGTTTATTTTATTTATATTCAGCAAAAGCAGTTAGAATATATAAACACGACTTTCACATAATACCCAGAAGATAGCAAGTATACCCTATATTGGGGTTGCCATATTGGAACCCTAAAGTCTGCAGTGCTGAATAACGATAAACTATTGTGATAATTGTAAAAATCCCGTGTAGTATCAGACATTTCTTAGCATATATAAACATTACACTGACCTATCATAGCTTATGTGAGCATTACACTCCCCTGTTATAAGCCTTCAGGTAAGGAAACGTGACTCTCTGTAGCGTTAGCCATTCCGGTCGACGGGCTTTACATTCCTTACATAATTCTATTAATCTGCATATGAATTATGAGAAGTTACAAGACCTCAAAGAGCTTGTAAATCCTCGCGGCGGATGGCTGATTTATCGATTGCGCGTAGTAGAGATGCATCCTGCCATGTCGGTGTAAGCTATAATGTTATTGCTAGTCATTAATCAGAAGTGACACAAACAAACTGCGTCCAAAAATCTTTTACTCGGAGCTAAAGTCAACTACAGACAGAGAGACAAAGACAGATAGATCTAAAAAGATGAAACCGAGCGAGATACAGGAAGGGAGCGAGAGTGAGCTATGACTATGATAAAGTGCTTCTGTCGGGATAGGAAAGAAAAATCAAGGTCTGGAAATGTGTCCCCTTCCTTTAGAAGTACAGTACGCGGGCGAGAGAGTACGCTGTTTTTATATCACTCTATCAATCTGTTGTACAACCCGGAACGCTGATGTGGGACGCCTACATGGCCAGCTGATTCTGAAGAGGTGTTGGTGCTTACAGCGATGTGTAGCGATAAAGCGACCTGAACTCATTCGTTTTCTGTGAGTTGACAATTTTTGCTGATGTGAGGGATGGTTGGTGACGCAGTGGAGTTTATGCAGAAGTGCGGTGATAAAAGTGCAGGCAGTGAGCCAAGGTTTGATACAACAGACGCAACGCCTGCTGTCAACCAACAGCACGGAGACCTGACAATCTCCAGTGATTTAATAGTCAACGAAAACGCCCCATAGGGCATCAACCGAACTGAAATTAAGTGAATGGGGGAATGTTTTGGAAAGCCCTACATGCGGCATCATACACATGGTGCTTCTCATAGGCCTCCAACATTGACGTCCATGAAATAAGATCATTGATTTGACCAACCTGTAAGGTCAGCTGTCATGATCTACATGCATTTGGTCACTTTTTATCCAAAGTGACAGCCAGTGGCGGCTCATCCGAGGGGCGCACATTCAAAATAAGTGTTAGGAGTGTCGTGTGTTGCTTGTTTTTTTTTCAAAATATGTGTTTGTTGCGTCATGTAACCATGTGCATCACGTGTTTTGTCAAAATAAGTGCCTGCTGCACATGTGTCAAAACCGTTTATGATAAAAGAGACGTTCACGTTCACAAAATACACGCAATACACTCCTTTAACAGTAAATTCTGATTACGCATGATATAATGCGAGAAACGCGAGCGTCTCTTTTATCAAAAACCCTTTAGACGCATCTGCAACAGGCACTTATTTTGACAAAACACGTGATGCACATAGGTTAACAATTTTTTTATTTTACGAACCACACACATGACGGGCTACATACATGTTGTGACGAACTTCGCATCGAGCGCCCTTGAAAAATGAAAACACTGGCCGCCACTGGTGCCAGCTATGCATTTTGGGATCAGAATGGGATCAAACCCAATGCTTTACTAGTTGACTACAGCAGGAAACCTCTTCCAATCCAAGATGCTTTGATTAACTTGTTTATAGAAATCAAAGTTTTGCAATATTGAACATGCAATATTAATATAACTTCCCCTTAGGTTAGTTTGTGTACTAAATCAAATATATGTAAATATTTTTGCAATTCATTTTTAATGGATTTAAAGTTGCCATGTCCATATTGCACTCTTTGCCCCCTTTGATTTGCATTGCACTTTATTTCTGAGGAAATCTATCCCTTGCATCACACGCATTTATGTTGCAGGATGCTGCGCTCAGCGTGCACACGTTCGCATGCGTCGACAAGCGTGCTGAGTCACGTTCTTGTAAAACAGCTTTGATAGGAAAATGAATGCAGTTCCTGACCAATTCACATATATAGTTGTTTACTCCGATGCTGCCGGCAAGTAAATCAGACTTCATCCAATGAGGAGAAAACCAAGCTAAATTTCCTAAAGCGAGAGCAGATAAACTAATGAACTGTTTGTGTATTGAAATTGATTTCTACTGACAAGGGTCTAAAAACTGAGCGAAATTGTTGAGTCTGCGGAGAAAAGGGGATTTAATGAGACTTGATAAAATGAATAAATCAAAGTTTGGGGCTTCGTTGTTGGTTAAAATAACGTGGCACATGAATGCCGGGCGGCGGCGGTAGATTGGGCCATTTTAAGCATTCCTCGGGATTGAAACGCAAATAGAAACGCAAATAACACTCAAATTGTCTTCATCCTCAGGAGATCGAAGGACGTGTTTTTTTTTTTTACATATTTACAGAGTAGCTTAGAGAGTAAAACCAATTTTTTATTAGATTTGAATGAACATAGCATCTTGTCTGCCTCCCTATGGAAATTTGCTGTTTTTAATTTACAAATTGAAAAATGTGCCTCTCCTTTTTGTCACACCTATACTTTTCTGATGTAGTGGAAATCAATCTGACTTCAGAATGAAAGAGAGAAAGAAAAAGAAAGAAAGAGATGCAGTGAGGTCAAAGCCTGAAGAGTGTGTGATTACTTCAAAAACACGCCAACTGAGATTTTCGTATACCATCCTCACGCTTCGAGTTTTTCCCGAGTGGCTGTCAATCGACGCCCGAGGCTGAGACCCGAGTGGTGGCCCCATCATGTCACTCATCACCTCCTGGAGCCAATGAGAAAATAGTCCTGTCCCCTAGGGGGCCAATGGGATTGGAGGGTCTCGAAAGGAGCCATTCTAGGCAGCAGGTGTAGACTATCTAGGACATCAAAGTTCCTCAGCACATTTAGCTTTTTTTTATCAAATTCTTGTACATACTACAAAATTAAAGTGTTTCATAAACAGGTTGCTTCAAAAAGTCAAAAATGTTGTCGTTTTCATATTTTGCACTTATTTTTCATGTTATTATAAAATCTTTGTCATTTTGTTCGCTCTTCACTCATGTCAGATCCTTGTCCCGAAATTCCCGACGCAGGCCTTGAGGCCTCGTGTGCCTGAGTGAAGGACGGGGAAGCGCACAGGAGAGGAGACGTTCTTTGTTCTCAGCGGGTGTTTTTTTCTCATTTTAGTGAATATTATTAGCACCTCAATTGAGGGCGAATGAGGATGTTCTGTTTGAAGCCCCTAAATATGACTTCGGTACGACCTTCAGGCAGACGTCTTTCTCTTTCCTCTTAGTGCCTGTTTTGCAAATCCCCACAGAGAAAGCTTTTTTAAATGGGATTCGGTCACCAGCACATACATATTGGTCATTAGTTAGCATCAATTACTGTGTAATGGGGTCTTCAGACGGGCTGGCCGGTGTATTTAGTTTATTATCCTCTCCTGAGAAACCTTCTACGTTTCTATTAAGTTCCCATTGCATGCCATCGATCATCTTTTAAAACCTCTTGCCATCCGTTTTGGGCCCATCAATATTTTGGGAATAGAAGTATGTAATTATATAGAGTGATTAGGAGTAACTTTTCCCTGGAGTGCATCAGAGAAATTAAGGTTGCTCTTCCGTAGCTAAACGAAAAAAAAGCGGTTTTAGTTTTTTTTAATGCATCTCTGAGTGCAGGAGTTTGTGAGTTATTGTGGTTTTCAGTTTCCAATACTTATAATGCCTTTTATTTGAAAATAATTGTATTTATGCGGCGAGCGCATGTGAGCGACACCACAGTGTCACTAGAAACTAGAGCTGTACTCGACTGTAAGTTGACAGTGAAACGTTTTAACTAAAGAAATAGTTTGCAAAAATATGAATATTCTCTTATAATTTATTCATACCATCCCATATGTATACAACTTCTTTTCTTCAGTGGATTAAAACACATAATTTTATAATAAAATGGCATTATCTTTTAAAATGGAGGTCAACCAATGCAATCTCACAAGTTGGCTAAATCACATGAATTCGTAAGACCACATTCGTATGTTTAATTTCGATTAAGAATTGTTTTTTATATGATAATCATAGGTTTTAATATTCACTTCATAGGTAAAATATCCATGAGGTCAGGCACGGTCACCATGGCCAGTGTTGGGAAAGTTTGCTTTCTACATGAACTAGTTCAGGTCACATTTCACAAATTTTAAAATTAACTAGTTCAGTTCATAGTTCATATTTCAAAAGTTTGAACTAGTTCACAGTTCCAAAAATGAACTAATTTATAGTTATTTTCTCCCATATTATTTTTTAAAAATTATTGCCATTATAGCACCACAAACAGCAATTATTGAATTTTAACACTGAAGCTAAATGCGTCAGATTTCATCTTCATATCCAACTTTAAATCCTTATTCAACCAGGGTTTACATTAGCATTGACTGTCTATTAATTTTTGCATTTGCTTGCACATACCTTAAAAGGCTAGCCAGGTGCTTCAAGGGGGTCGCACATCGGGCGAGAAGCCAGTGGCGGAGCCAGAGGGCTATTTGGGGTGGCAATTGCCACCCCAGACGAAGTCCTTGCCACCCCTGTTGCCACCCCGCTGAAAACATATTACACTGTTTGATTTTTACGAACATTTCTCAAATCTCCCAGCGGACGTGAATGCATCCTTCAGCACGCACAAGCGTGCTGTTGCTGCTATCTTTTCATTACGCTTGTTCGACTTCATGTGGCACCGCAAGACCCGACTCCCAGATGACGTCAAAGTTCCACGAGAGCGATTTTAAAGCAAACTCCTCCCTATGATTTCGCGAATCGCTCTCGCGGTACTTTGACGTATTCCAGCTGGCGATTCTTGCGGCGCCGCATGACGTCGAACAAGCCTATTGGTTAAGCTGACATGAGCTCCTTGGTGCTCCAAAACATAACGCGGCAGCACGCACAGGATCGATGAAGAGCGTTTTGCTGGTATATACGGCTTTTATTGGTATTAAATTAAACGAAGTACTGTTTTAACGGGAAGTAAGGAAGACATTGCACTGTAGTGCTTAGCATTAATACTTCAATGAGCCTTACTAGTCTTGTGAAACTGACTAATACTGTCACGCCTGCGTGAAGATGCTTAAAACAATAAAAAACATGTCGTTAGCAAATGTTCAGCAACAATCACATACATTATGTAGGCTTATTCATATTGTCACGTGTAATGCAGCATATTGAACTTAATAAAACCACCGTGGATATAGTACAGGGATGTAAACAGCACGCTTTTCGGCGCCTCACGCTTTTTAAATGTCAGTTTGGGTGACTTGGGTCTGAGAGAGTTGGATTATAATTTCAAAAAGTCATCTGAAGCCATTCCATAGCTTAATGTGAGGGACAGAAGTCTATTTACATTATTACATTGAACTTAAATGGAAACTGGTTCCCTCCTCCCTTAACATAACTTGTCCTGACGTCTGTAAGCAATTTTCCTTGTGTTGTCAAATAGGCTAGACCTCAATATACTCAGATTTTTTCGTAGTGTATTGTTTTAATATTTGTATAATTAGTAACTGTGTACTTATGGTAAATGAAAACAAGCAAATTGTTCAAAATTTTGGTTTCTTCATGAGGTGTGTAACTATAGGGACAGCGAAATTACCAACTTCTTTCTAAAGAAGCAAAAGTCAGGTGCAGATCAGGGCCAAACAGATCCCAGTTGTTCTATTTTTGCTGTATCCTTAATACATATATAATTGTGTACATTTTGGAAAATAAACTACTTTAATTTAATCTATATACATTTTGTGGAAAATAATTTATTTTTAGTGTAATTGAACACTTTGTATATTGATCCCCCAAAATAATACCTTGCCACCCCTTTGCCACCCCTGTTTTAAAAGTCTAGCTCCGCCACTGCGAGAAGCACTGCGAGGCGTGGCGTGTATGACAACTCGCAGGTATTGCACACCGCACGTGCACGTTAAATACAACCCAAGATCCAGAATATGCGTAAGCAGCCTATATGTTCATCGCAGAGGTGGAAAGTAACGAATTACATTTACTCACGTTACTGTAATTGAGTAGTTTTTTTGTGTACTTTTACTTTTTTGAGTAGATTTTAAAATCTGTACTTTTTTCTTTTACTTAAGTATGTTTTATTTAAAGTATTGTACGTCGCTACATTTTAAATCATATCCGTTACTGAGTAAAAAAATATTTTAAAAAAGCAACGGATGATTGATGGGCGGGGGAACGCGCAAAAAGAACCATGGAGATGGACGAGACAGGCGCGCGCTAATGCAGACCCGCCTCAGTTCAAATCTTATGATAGAAACCCCTGGTCATATTTAAGCGACCACTTTCCACTGACGGGGAAGCTTGTGTTTTATTTCTATGAAAGGTAGGATTCATGCTCTTGATTACGAAATAGCCGACCGGGTTTTAACCGTTCATTTGCACGACGCGTTTTTAATACCATGCGCATTATCTTCCGAGGTCTAGCAGCTTCGCGTCAAGTCAAACACAACTTCAGAACGTCCTCGAGAATGCGCAGGTCATTAGACATTGCAGAGAGAGAGAGAAAGAGAGAGGGAGAGAGAAGAATAAAGGTCTGACATCAGGTACCCAGGTCAGGGAAGCTAGAAGACAATAAACGTGTCAAAAGTATATAGCCATGGCACTCATCTCATTATATGCTCATTTAAACTATATATAGTTTAATAAAATAATGTATGTTACCAGCAATACACCAATTACAACCTTACTATAGTGTTTGTATTTACTAGCTGCTGACCACCTTCAAAAGTGCATAACTCACCTGTAAAAATAATTAAACAATTCCATAAATGTTTCTTAGTTTAAAAAAGCTTTTTATTTTATTAACTTTTTTTATTGCACTTTAATTGTAAAGACTTTCCTACAATTAAATACAACTAGTTTGAGATTTATATTCCCTTGTGGTTTTTGAACTATACTAGAATCATCCACCTCTTCCCGCTGTAAAAAAAGTAACTTTTACTCTGAGTAAAGTTAAAATGATTACTTTTTACTTTTACTTGAGTAGATATTTAGACAAGTAACTTTACTTTTACTTAAGTAAAATATTATTAAAGTAACTTTACTTTTACTTGAGTACAATAATTTATTACTTTTTCCACCTCTGGTTCATCGTTAATGATTTAGGATAAATATGATGTTATTTAAAACCTCTTCAACCCTGAGGACCCTGTCCCGGGTCCAAAATTTCGTATTTTGACTTAATATAAAAGATTATTTTAAGCTTTGATGCTCTGTCATGGACCCCAGTAACACATATGAGATACTGTTTGAAAGCTTAGAGTCTCTACTTTCTGCAGATATGCATCACTTTGACATATCTTTTACTGTAAGAAAGTTATTTACACTTAATTTACACTATCACCCCCCCGATATTTTATTATATGATTTAATATTCACATATTTCATATTTTTCAAGTATGACAAACATGGGCATATCTTATATCAAATGAAAGCTCTGATTCTCAGGAATAAGGCTACAGTGTTATTTTTGATCTATTATCAACACATATCCAACAATCATCGAATGAATAATAAGGTAAAAATGGTATTTTGTAAACATATGTGAAACTTGAGCATGAACTGCCTCAGATAGCACATATAGCCACAAATGATACACCATCTTTTATTTTAGGTCCTACTCTAAACATTGAGTCTATTCACAGCATTTTCTTTGGTTGTGTGCATGAATAATCCCTTGCTATTTATTCTATGTGCAAAACAAAAAATTAATATTTATATGAAAAATGTATTTTCACTCCCTCCAGTTAAATAAGAATAACTTTTGAATACGACATGCTAAAGAGTTTATTCTTTTTTTGGGTGTTTACTGTCTGCTGCTGGTAACAACCAGAACTGTCTGCAGTCTGCTAGAGAACACAGAACCAGAGTTATACACTATCAAAGACAGTGTTTACAACATAAAAAAGAAAATTTTGTGTTTCATCATATGAAAAACAACATAAATAACAATATTTGTCACAAACAGCAGCTTTTTATGTAACTTCAAAGGGTTTTCTTTAAAATGATATAAAGAAATTGCATTTATTCCACTGTATGTGGTTATGGGAGCACTTCAAATGTTTTTAGGCAGAAATTGTATACAAAAAGGGTATTATTCCTCCCTTCAGTTGGAGTGAAATAACTTTTGCATATATTAGGATAGAGAAAAAATTCCTTTTTCCTCTGTAAGCTGACAATCGCTGGAATCAAACAAAACTATTTGCAGGGACCTGAGATACCCAGGGCCAGAGTTATATACTTTCAAATAAAAACTTTAGAAAAAAACATCAAAAAGCGCCCATTTATTTTTGTGTTTATTAGAGGCCTGACATCACATACAACCATGTTTAGCACTTTCAACAGTGTTTTATGTCATTTCAAAGGGTTTCCTGTAAAATGATACCAAACTTTTGTATGTAAACCTCTGCATGTGGGTATGGGAAGCTTTTGAAAATAGGTAGGCCAAATCCAGGCGAAAATCCCCAAAATAGCTTCAGGGTGGAAGAAGTTAATGTTAAACTATGTGAGTGGCGTGGCAGGGATTTCAGCAGCATCCAGAGTCCGTGTTGTTTCGATGACTCATGTTGCCAGATTGTTTTTTTTTGCGTAAACATTAAGGCCTGTTTACAGTGTGTCTTAGCCAGGTTTTCGCCTGGAAGACTCTATAGAAATCTGGCACCCTATTGAACGAAGTTAAACTGAGAGATCGTGTTGTTCACAAGCAACAGAATGAACGAGTTCACAGTAAAGTTCATCAGGCAGTTATACAGTACGTTGAGTTCACGTTCACCCAAAATATGAACGAGATCATGAACTTTCGTTCAATTAACTCGTTCAGGCATAACACTGACCATGGCAATGCTCCAAAAAGCACATATACTGTACAATCAATCATTAAAGTAATCCAAATGACTTCAATGGGTTAATAAATGTGTTCTGAACTAAAACTATGCATTTGTGAATTTTGTTTATATTTTGAGCTTATTTAGTGGTCGGTATGTCAATGATGTGGATTTGATTTCATGTTTTTTTTTGTGTCTTGTGACTAGTTTTCATATTCTTTTTTTATAGCTATTTTTTTATAGTTTTTATAACCAATGAGATTCAATATTAACATAGTTACGGCAAATTTAACTTGATTTCCGTTTTTATGGATATGCGACTGAAGAAAGGAATTCACATACATCTGAAAACCAAAGGGTGGGTAAATTATAATTATTATATAATTATATATTATTATATACAATAATACAATAAATGACACGATAAATTCGTGGTAGTGACACAGAAAGGACATCCATGCTCAAAAGCTGAAGCTGAAGTGATCAAGTTTTCCATGACTATAACACGGATTTCCATGAGATCAGGTTGGTAGGCCAAAAGAGTTTTTTTTTTTGATGCAATGCACAAATGCGTCAAATGAACAAGGCTGTGTGCATGTTCACTCGGGTATGTGTAAAAAACAGACTAATATATAAAGTATGTGAATTATTATTGTTACTATTATTGCTGTTTTTGTTGTTAGTAGTTTGGTCAAGACACACTGGTAACTTGATCTCAATATGACACGGTAATGGGGGATCTGCTCTACAGAGAGAGCAGACAATGTTCAAAGTACAACAATGTTTTCATTTCCTTTTTTTGTCTCATGACAGTCAAACATTATTTTTAAAAATGAGCATGAATGCACCACATCATTGTTTATTATTTATTATTATTACGTTATTATAATGGGATTAAGGGAAAAAAACCTATCCTAAAACCATAACAATGCCTAGAATTATCATTGGTATTACCATTATTATTGTAAATACTATTATGACATAATATACATGATATTATATTTATTATTATTATTATTATTAATACTACCCAAATATGAATTATTATCTGTTTAAATTATTATTATTATTATTTTGCTTATTATCATTGCTTCATAACAATATTATCATCTATATTTCCATTTAATTTATTATTCATTTATTTATTATATCATTGAGCAGAACAAATCATTGTCATAATTGTTGTTTTTGTTTTTGTTGTCTGTTATGTTTTCGTTGTTTACTACTTAACTATCTGTTGTATGTTTTGCACTTATAAAAAAAAATGAGGATGATTTTTTGTATAACAATATTTGTTACTGTTAAAGACATGCAAACTAATAAATAAAAAATATTGCCCGACACATTTTTCAATCCAACTAACGTCTGTTGAATCACAATAGCTTGTGTTGAGACTTCCCAGTAGAGCTTGTAAGCAGCACTGGATCAGTGAATAAAGAAAAGTCATATACCAAAACCTCATTCCGTTTCATGTCAGTCCTAAGAGAGACCAGCAGCTGAAAGACATGATACCACCTTTTTTTTGGCAGAGCGTCTTATCTCATCTGAGTTTTAATCTAAGTCACATGGAGGCAGATCAGCACAGGAAGTAATATTCTATCAGTGTCAGGGTCAGGTGCAGAGGACAGGAGGTCAAGACGAAGCCCTGCTTCACAGAAATGGAAATACTGACAGCGTAGAGCCTCTGTCCTATCACTAAGAAAGCAGACGGTCCTCCTCTCTATCTCAGACACTTTTCAGGAAAGAACTGATTTCACTGTGTACATTTCTGTCAGCCTCACGGAGACGCAATGAAAGGAAATGGAACTGGAGGAAATCAGATTTTTGATGGTGCGGCTGATACGCTGCTCAAGGGACTGAGCTGATTGTATATGCATTATCACTTTTTTAAAATTAAAGGTGCTAGAAAGGGTTTTTTGCAGTTTTTAAAATAACAATTTCTTTCTTACCTTTCTGTAGAGTCTTACCCACTACAAAGAAACTTTTTGTGCAACACAAAGGTTCTGTATGGAACCACAAAGCTTAGGGACCTTTATTTTAGTGATATATTATTTTAATTAGAAATGCACTGATTTTGATGGTTATACTAACTTGCATTAACTAAATTCTGAAGATCACATTTTCTGAATGTTATTCATTTATATACTGACCATTCATATTAAACAAGTGAAGTTTATTTACATTTTCTGTACACAGCGCTCAAATTCATTGGATTTTCCGGTTTTGATTGACAGTATATATCGGCCATGACTATCGGCTGTTTTTAGACTATGGGCCATATTTTAATGACCTAAGCGCATGGTCTAAAGCACACGGCACACAGTCTAAAAGGGCATGCCTGTATCCACTTTTGCTATTTTAATGACAGGAAAATGTTTTTTGCGCCTAGCACACAGTCTAAAAGGGTTGTTCCTATTCTTGGAATTAGTAATGGGTGTTTTTGAGCATAACATGCAATAAACCAATAAGAGTCTCATCCCTCATCACCTTTAAAAGCCAGTAGCGGTCATGCCGATTCCCTATTTAAATGTCAGAATTTGTAAACTAAAAAACTTAGCAGAGAAAGAAAACCACCAGATTCAGATTGATGTTATTAAAACCTTTGGTTCTCTTTGTAAGTTGTTTTCTTTTAGTCATGGAAGTAAAATTAGCAGGCTTTTAATTGCTGTAAATGGATGGATAGACTACATGATCAGTGTTATAATAATAAAAAGAATAATTTACAAATATGCATTACTTAAAAAAGTTCATATCTCACCATATACACAAGTACAGATTCATCATATACAATAAATACGTGGGGTGGAATAAAAAAAACATTTTAAATTAGATGCAATAATTGCATTTGTTTAAAGCAAAACATTCAATTACTTACCAGGCTACAGATGAAGCAGCTCTTTACACCTTTTAACGTCTCATAATCGGTCTTCATTTATGTTCAAGAGACTCAATAATTATCTTTTACATTTAAATCCTTTACTTTCTTTCATATTTAAAAACATTTGTGTGCTGCTGCGCATCCACGTGTGTGATAAGTAAACGCATGTTGTCGTCCCGTTTATAGGCGCTCTTTAAATAATACAACTATTTTGCATTGACTTTAGACCAGGTTTTAGTCCGTCAATGTCGTAGTCAATTTTAGTCGCCTCAAAATAGCAATGCGCTTAAACAGACCTCGTCTTTAGACCAGAACGCCCATGAGCGCAAAAATATTTAAAAGGACAGTAATGGCGCTTTTCCATTTCATAGTACCCCACGGTTTAGTTTAGTTTGGGTCGGGTCAGCTCACCTCACTTTGGCGTGGTTAGCTTTTCCATCGAGTTTGGTATCACTTCGCAGTGGGAGGGATTATAGGCGTGTCGCTATATTTGCGCTGCATACTGCTGTGACATCATACAAGTGAGAGCGTCGTTGTAAATTCCTATTTATTTATTTATCAGTCTGCCACAAAATTAAAATTGGCCACCACAAATAGATGTTTGCACATCGCGTTTATCACTAAGGTTACCTCTATCTCTCTTGACAGTTTCGGTTTAAACAACCGTGGCGTCAGTCGGCGGCGCTCCTCTGAGCCTCATTGAAGTTGCATTTAAGCATGCCTTTTTAGACTTACCCGTTCAATGTAAATAAAGAGGAGAAATTCTAGGCTTACAAAGAAATGTCAGATTGGCAGAGGACATATTTATGAATAAAGACATTCATTTTAATTAATGAAACATTTAAAATCCTACTTACTGTTCCTTTAAACAACATTACATTGAACATGAAAATGATAAATGAACTAGCAAAAAACACTTGCGTCGTGCATTGCGCGGGGTATCTGATAGAGCCCTATCAGACCAAAATTTGTCCAATATATTGGTGCATCTCTAATTTTAATGAATATATTCTTCTGCTTTTTGTCAGATTGGGATGTTATTTTTTTACTGTCAGTAACTAAAAATTCTGTCTGGCTGTTGATGAAATTTTGTTCAATATATGAAGAAGATTCAACCTAAAATGAAATGTTTAATTTGACTTGCGTCCACTGCTTTGGAACACTGGCTATTGAGAAAAGTAACTACTTGCTGCCCATTGCTTTTGTATCCTAGTTTTACTACCGTTAGGAATAGAAATGAAGGTATGTTTCACAAGAAAAAGTTGATGAAAAGTAATTTCGCTCTTGGAAGAAGAAGGAAAAACAGGGGATTAGATTTGGAAAAAAAGATCTCATCAGTGAAGTGAACCCAAGAACATTGTTTTAATAACCGAGTCGTACAAAGCATGAGAAATAAAACATTGAAAAATCACCCAGAGCGTTGAAAATCCATAATGCCAGCCAGCCATTAGTGTATAATCACTGGTGCACACACATCCTTCACTCGAACCTGTGAGATTTTGTTGCTCACAAATGAAAAGAAAATAAATTGCCTTTTTTTAAGGAGCATTTATAACAGAGAAGACTTTCTCTAATAAAATGTTTCATTTGATGGCTTTTACTGAATGTGTCAGATTTAAATGCCAAGATGTGACCTAAAAGATTTTACAAAACTAAATTTTCTGTCACTGGGGTTGTACCCTAAGGTTCCTTATTTTTTTACCTTTACATGTATACTAAACATAAAACAATGTTGTACCTTTTTGGGTATAGTATTACTGTACCTTAAAGGTGGGGTGCATGATCTATGAAACCCAATGTTGACATTTGAAATCACCTAAACAAATACCCAAATAGAAACTGGACCTTCTTTTGATAGACCCACCCCACACATACGCAACCCAGGCAACGATGTCAGTTAGTAGACACGCCCATTACTGCTGATTGGCTACAAGTGTGTTTTGGTACTCAGCCTGAATGCCTTTTCTAAAGTTTTTTAAAAAAAAATAATGCACCCCAGCTTTAAGGACCTATTGTGTACCTTTAAAGGTACAGTTAACTGTTTTGCACCGCTTAAATTAAAACCTTAAGCTACAAAACAGGTCAGTAGGGAATAATATTGTGCCCAAAAAGTGCCACATTTTAATGTGTTGTATAACCATAAAGGTAAAAAATAAACCTTTGAGGGTATCACCCCCAAAAAATGTTTATATGTTTTGGGCATACATTTAAATAAATGTGCTACACAATCCCATGAAAAAGCCATTTTTGCTGTATGGTTTGACAAAAAGGTTCTTAAGACTATACTGAAATGGTTCTTCTGACTGAATGGTTCTTTGGGGACCCAAATATGATTCTTCTATGGCATCGCTGTGAAGAACGTTTTGTGGCGTCTTTATTTTCAAGAGTGCACCGAAGCCGGTTGTGGCAGATCAGATGCTGGTAAGATGAAACTGCCTTTCCCATGACAATAAACAATCGCACAGACATGAAAGTAATATTCAGTTACATGGGCGAATGGGCATAATGATTTTTTACGCTAACTACATATGAAAACCGAAACAAGGCTGATCAAAACAAGTTATATCTGATGATCTTTCTGAGATCAGAATAAATGCGTTTGAAAATCATAAAAATGAATAAAATAAGTGTTTTTGGATGTCTGAATTAAAGCGACTGATTGAAAAGCCACCAAAATGATCAGGCCACTTCAGATTCAAGAAATGATTATTTATTTTTTTGTCACTGGAGTTTCAATAACCACACAAAATAATATGAAATTAAAAATCTGCTTACTTACATCAGGGTAAGAAACGGCATTGAAAGTGACAACCCTGCCTCAGAAATGTTAAATATGCCAGAATAGTGTCCGTGTGATTACAAAAAACTACTATTTCAGTTTCTGCTTTCTTTACTTAAAGGAAAATCTTCATTTAGTCACTGTCAAGGTTCTTACAAATCTGTATAAATTTCTTTGTTCTGACGAACACAAAGGAAGATATTTTAAGCAATGTTTAAACCATAGCACCATTGACTTATAGTATTTTTCCTATATGGAGGTCAATGGTGCTCCTGTTTCCTTGCTTGATTTTTTTCTGTGTTCAGACAAACAAAGAAGTTTATACAGGTTGACGGTGATTAAACAATACCAAAATTTTTGAGTAAACTATCCGATTAAAGTCACATAAAAGTTATTAAAGCACATAACTTTTTGTTACGTTTACACATCTTTTTTACGCAGCTGAAAATGCTCGGTGGACGCTGACTGGCATCTTTATTTTTTTAACCGACTGCCTGCTTTCTTTAGCTGAGCACTTTAGTTGCTGTGTTACTTCTGCTTTGTTTATCAGTTGTTTGCCGTTGAACGATGCGCCGTTTGGTTGTTGGGATATTTGTCCTGCCCCTCCTCCACTGTGATTGGACAGCCGTATGAGAACTGACATTGATAAGCTGAGATTTTCACCCAAAGTTAAAGCACCGGCTTTCAGCATGGAAAAAAAACACCTGCTGCTGGCTTTTAAAAAAAATACAGCGCTTCCATTAGAAACAATTGAAAACATACGCGCGTAAAAGCTTTGGTGTGCATGCCCCCTTAGGCCTTTAGTGGACACTTTTATCCAAAGCGACTTAAAAACAATACAGAGATTTGTCTTAATGTTATATGACCTTGTGTATTTAATATGCAACATTTACACCTACACTTTATTCATGGTTATACCTAATTTTTCTATTTTGCACTGAATAGTTGTTTATATTCATACATCTGGCAGAGACCTTTATCCAAAGCAACTTGCAGTGCATACAATCTTTACTATTTTTTCAGTATGTGTGTGAGGATCAAACCCATGACCCACTCAAAAAATGGATCAAAAGGAGACATACACAACCAATTTGGTTGTAAATTAACCCATGTTGGCTTGTTGCAACCCAAAATGCTGGGTTGTTTTAACACATTGTTGAGTATATTGATATACACATTTTCTATGTTTATTTAAAGGGGACATACCATGAAAATGTGACTTTTTCCATGTTTAAGTGCTATAATTGGGTCCCCAGTGCTTCTATCAACCTAGAAAATGTGAATAAGATCAACCCAGTAACTTAGTTTTGGTGAACCATTCACTACAAGCATGTGGTAAAAAATAGGTCTTTGAAATTTGGCTCCCCTGGTGATGTCAGAAGGGGATCATACCGCCCCTTAATCTGCACTATCCAACCAGAGCACTGCCATTTAGTGCAGAGATCAACTCATTTTCATATTAAAGGACACACCCAAAAACGGCACATTTTTGCTCACACCAAAGTGACAATTTTAACATGCTATAATAAATTATCTATATGATATTTTGAGCTAAAACTTCACATATGTACTCTGGGGACACCAAAGATTTATTTGACATCTTAAAATAGTCTCGTCCCTCTTTGACCCAATGCTGAGTTCAGAAACACTTGTAGGCCTATGAGATACTGATATGTTTTATACAATAAACGCTATGAAAATTCTGCATGCGTGCAATAAAATACGTCTTAATTTCTTCTTCCTGACTCTGGTACGGTTCCTTTTTCAACAGCCCGGCGAGACGTCAAGTGGAAGTTTGTACTGAAAGGCTGAATGAATGTTGAGTCAAGGATCAAAGCCAAATAGACTTCAGACTCACATCCTTAGAAAAAGCCCACAGGGTCGAGAGTGTGTGAACCTGCCAGGGCCGCGTGCCTCCGTCCTCAGCGTTATGAAACAATAGGAACCCTCAAAGGCAAAAAGAAAAGCGTAAAAGGACCACGGTGTGCCGAAGCATTCGCACGCAGCCCAGGTAATTACAGCATCTGTTAAGAGCTTTACGGATTGTTTTTCATCTCCACATGGCCGCCACTCCTGAAAACCAATTACCTCGGGTGCTGTGGGCTTCGAATGAAGGGTGATTGTTTGCAGCGAGAGAAACGCAACATCGCTGAACATGCTCGATTTCTATTCTTCTGTCTTGGCAGAGCGAAACAATGGCATATTTTTGTCATTCCTTGATGTATGCATGCAATCCCGAAATTCCCGTAGAATTAATAAGGCACTGTTATCTATGCATACATCATCATACAGTCTGTATACTTGACAGTCATTTTTACTTTGTAAAACCTAAAAGTTAACTCAACTCAACCTAACCATTTAAGTAAACCGGTTGCATTTGTTTTAAAACACATACATTTGAGTACTGTGAACTTAAACAAATTGAGTCATATGCAGTTATGCACTTATATTTAAGTTCACACTACTTATATATAAGTGCATAATGCTCATGACTCAAGTTCACAGTACTTAAATGTATGTGTTTTAAAACTTAAATGGTCTTATGCAACCGGTTTACTTAAATGGTTTGAGTTAAGTTAACTGTTAGGTTTTACATTGTAGTTTATTAATAAAAAAAAATATTTGGAATGCCAGTTGCATATTTATATTTATGTATTGTATACGGAAAATCTTTCTTATTATTCGATCATATGCATATTACTCATCTTATCTTTGTGCATCAGGTTATGAGTACAGATAATATAGTGCCATTCTGCAAATAGGGAAGCAGGCAAGCAAATTACTGTTCATTATTGTAGCACGCCGGATCTTAATAAGGTTCTGCGAAAGGCCAGATAGAAATGTTGTTTTCCTGCGACACCAGACACCTTATCAGGGTCAAATAAGCACCAGTTCATTTATGCATTCTTACTCCTTAATGAAATGCTATTGAACAGACGAATAAATGAGAACAGCCCCCATTAACCGGTGATTAATTGATCTCATTTGGGGCAAGCGCAACATTTGCCTCTTTTTCCTATGACCCCAATCTCTGATGTCCTTCGGTATCAGAAAGATGACTTTGAGGTTTCTCGTCCCCGCCCCTTCTCCCGCCTCCGTATTTTCTCCTAAGTTTGCGAGAAACGCATAAGCGGATTTGCGCTTATAAAAATTGAAAAGAGAAAGGCAAAGGGGAAAGATTTGTAGTGGGGAAAACGTACGGCTTTATTCTCCTGGAGCACAGCCCGATCGGCTTTGTAACCGAAACTGAACTCTTTCTTTGCGTTCTCTTTAAACCAGCGTGTCTAATTGCATTGGCGTTTTTAATTAAAAGTCAGGGATGTGCGGTTGTTTGTTTGGAAAAGAATTATCAGTTTTTTCACGGCTTCTCTCTGCGTAGACGTACTGTATCTTTCATCTATCTGGCTAATAAGGGGTGGGGGAGAACCTGCTTGTTGATATTTGTCCTTTTCTAAGGAGCTTTCTGAAAGTTTGCGATTAGCGCCAGCTCCCTTTTGAAGCTTGAGGAGGTTAGACTTTCAGGAAGAGGAACGATGGGATCCAACAGTTTGGGTGTCTCCATCAGAAAACAAAAAAAAATTAATGTGAAAGAGAAATCATTTTTCATTTTTGTAAACTTTGAAGGTTACCTTGTACTTTGATGTGCCGAAATTAAGGACAAGTGAAAGGGAAATTTGTTTACTTTGATTAAATGTGACCCTGTTTGTGAAAACCCAACTAAAGTCATATTTGCAGTGACGGACGGTGACTTATTTTTCAAGGGCACACGATGGAGAGTTGTCAAAACATGTATTTAGCCCATTATGTGTGTGGCGTTATGTGCATCACGCGTCATGTCAAAATATTTGCCTGTTTCAAATCCAAAACAAGTTAACATTTTTAAAACCTAGTTGCAGCCTATTGACGCATAATATTTATTTAGACAGATCCATAATTTCTATTTCCATAAAATTATGTAATCTGATGAGTTTAAAGCTTCTTTTTACTCTGTTTCTTCCGTGAGCGCAGTTCATGCGCATCATGCAGCTTACTCCTGGGTCCTAAAGTACACCTAATTCTCACAACATATGCAGACAGATGATTTGATGATTTATCCTGTGTTTATATGAAAATCTGATTTACTCACTTGTGTTTTATCTGATCTAGATGAAAATTTATGTCACAACGCCAAATGTGCCATGATTAATGTTAATGTTATTTAGTTGATGTTTATGCGAACTTACATGTAAAAGTGCGCTTACATGTAAAATCAAATCAGTGACAGCTCATTAAATGGAAAATTCCCCTCCTTTCCTATATTTTTGCTATACCGCCATAAACAGGGCCGGATTATCCATAGACGGGATTGGGCGAGTGCCCTGGGGCACCAGGCAATGGGGGGCACCAAAGGGCTCCAGACTGCGGCCAAAATGTTTCTTGTATTTTTTTTTACAAGTACTCGCGCATGTGCAGGCACTCGTGACAAAACTACGGAATGCGCGATCGGGTTTTAAACGCTCATTTGCATGACGCGTATATCGTTTTATGTCACCATGCGCTCAGTTGATTGTACTGATGGGTCTACGCAGCCCGGGTAAAGTCAACACATCTCACTCAGAAACTTGAGGAGATTTAAAATAAAGGTTTCAGACATCAGTGCCAAGTTAAGGAAAACTGGGTAAAAGATGAGAAACGTGTAAAGGATACAAGTATGTAGATTGCCCTGCCACTCATCTCATTACAGTATGCTATCTGGATATAACTTATTGTATATGTATGTATCTTATGTCTAGAATTTGTTAAGAGGGTTGTATGATTCTTTGTTTCATAACTGCCTATTCTAAAAGTTTCATCAATTGTGCATAATGACATAGAGTTAAGTAAATCTATTTAGTTTTTTTCAGTAATGCAGTTATTTTGGAAGAAATTTAAATAATTGCATTGCAGGCTGATTTAAGGTGTACCCAAAATTTTCTGCTAGCACTCCTAAAATTTTCAGTCAGGGGCTATAGTGCTCCTAATAACAAAAAAGTTAGTCTGGAGCCCTGAATGACTAGAGTTCAATATAATATATATATAATATAATGTACAATTTTTTTTTGGGGGGGGGACTTGAAATTTGGTCACCCTGCGGCATTTCACTGTGTTAATCGGGCCTGGTCATAAATATAATTACCGCAATAAAAAAAAAAAATCTTGGTCACACTTTATTTTACGGTATCACTGTTACAGTGTAATTATACATTTAGGGACTAAGTAATAATCATTAATAATATGTACTTACTATAGGGTTGGGGTTAGGATTAGGGTTTGGTTTAGGTTTATTTGCATGTAATTATGCATAATTAACTGTTATTCCCATAATAATTACATGTAACATGTGTAACAAAGACACCGTAAAATAAAGTATTACCAAAATCTTGATGTAATTTTGGGGCTGTATCGCCCACCCCTAATTCGCACCATATATGCACACGCCACTGCATATATGTGATTTACACATTTTGACTAATTTTTTGTTTTCTACATATAATCATCCTTCATAATGTAAAGAACATTTTGAAAAAATAAAACCTTGATTTCTTTAATATTTAACGATTAAAGTCATGTAAAAGATTGAAATCAATATGAATCAATTATTAATATCTTTTTTTTAACTCATTCCCCTCCAGCATTTTTTTAAGTTGCCCCCCAGCATTTTTTTTGATTTTCACAAAAGTTTCAAAAAATGCCTTCCAGGAATTTTTTCTTCTAAAATATATAAACTTACAAATATATTAAATGAAAGAACGGACCCTCTGCTTTCAAACAAACAATAAAAAACAATCAAACAAAACAGGAAAATAACATTTTATCCTATCTATATTTTTTTGTCTGCTTATAAACTCTTAAATGTTGGTATTTTTCTTTAAAAAATGAAATTGTTTTTAGCAAAAAGCTGAAATAATTGGATTTTTGTGAAGGAATTTGGTTAAAGATCAGATTCAGAAAGATAATCAAAACATACACAGAGTTTAAAATTAGTAAATAATTTTTTGCTTCAGTTTAAGGATTAGTGTGCCATTTAGTAGGTAATCGCTTTTTTCATGCAATTTTTTTCTTTTTATTGACGAGATACTTGTCATAACTTGACGGCAAGGAAAGAGTTAATTCATAGAAAATTGCTTTAGAAATCAAAGGTCATGGGTTTGATGCAGGGACAACACATAGGGTAACTTGATGCACTGTAAGTCGCTTTGGATAAAACTGTCTGCGAAAGGCATGTAAGGGACACTAGCCTTAAAAAAACAACAACATGCTGATGACAACGAATCCTCAGCAACAGATAATTCAGTTATAAGTAATGTTATGTTAAAAATACCATAAGTCTAATAAATGTTCCACCAGGTAATATAATATTAACCTTAATGCACAATATTCATGATGCACACAAAAATGCACAGGTGTGCATTCATTAATCAGTCCTGTCAGTAGCCTAAATGCAAAATTGAACAAAACAAGCCATCATTGACGATAACAAGAGTATTAAACATTCATATTAACGTATGTGTTTTTCGTTTACACCGATTTGTATACAATCTGGGACTCTGAATCTGCGTCACAAACCAGTCCAGGGTTTGCACATCCATTCCTGCCAAGGGTTTTCTGGGTTTTCCTAGCCCCTAATGAATAGACTGCAGTGAGGTACTGAGGGAATCACTAGTTATCCAAGGATGTGATGTATGTGTGTGTCTGAGGATTTGTGTGTGGGCCGGGCGGCAGGGTTGGAAACAATCCCCTGACATTGAAACAGCTGAGCTCTCATTTGGGTCCGTTTGGCAGGGCATCACGAGCACCAGGTGTCCCCTTAGCACCCAGCACTTTGAAGTGGGCATGCATGGGCGTCCGACCTGGAAAGGACCTCTTCTGTCAGAAAGAACAAGGACTGGGCATCGCATGCCTTGCACATGCGGCCTCTTTATTTTAAGCTCACTATTGTTTACTAGTGTTTCAGAGATTGTGAGAAACAACTGCAATCTCAGCCTGAAACTATGTAAAAAATAGCTGATTAACGTCTATTTTTACATTGTTTTTGACAGCTTTCAACAGTTCTGTCAATAATTTTTGTAGGTTCAGGAACATGCTATGCTAACAAAATATGATGTAACAAAAGAACAGCATGAGCCACAGGGACACACTTTAACCAAAAGAAAAACTTCAGTTTTCGACCAAATAATATTTTCATGATGCAATATGAGCGCACTTGTCTTTAAAAATGCAGTAGAGGATGATGTGGTACTCGAAGTGTAAGTGTTTTCTATACACTGAAATAAACTGCTGGGTTGATTTAACCAAAGAGCAACCTCTGGTCTCTCTCGTGAATCCAACACGTAACTGACTCAAACTGCAATTCATCAACTGGCTGCTAGATACTGGCTCCAAAAGAAAGACAATCCCATAAACCAGTTTAAAGCCTTGTACAAAAAGTGGTTTTGGTGTATAAAACTACTTTTGGCATTCATGATAACTGTAAGGGAGTGATTTTTTGTAACTCATCCATTTGAATAATATTAAGCCTTCAAGTTTTGCATAATTGAGGGCGTGGTCACTTGAGTGACAGGTTGGTTGCTGTTGCTGTCACTACTGTCGAGCTAGGCGGGCATGGTTTCATCAACCAGGCACCTCAGCTCCACCCAGCTTCCACCTCTTTGCCCATTTTTGGATATCCGTGAGATGGCGACGGCTCCTTAGAAACCTACGGGTGATGTCACGGACACTAATGTAGCATGCACACCAAAACGTTTACGTTGGCGTATGTTTTTAATAGTTTTTAATGGAAACGCAGCGCTTTTTAAAAAAGCCAGCAGCTGGCAGATTTTGTCTGTGCTGATGGGGCGTCCACACTAAAGCTTTTACGCCCGCAGCCGGCGTACGTTTTCAATTGTTTCCAATAAAAGCTTGCCGTTAAAAAAAACAACAACAGAAAGTAGCAATCTTCTTTGGCGGTTTTTCCACGCTGAGCGCCGAGAGTTGAAAAATATTCAACTTTGGGTAAAACGCTCAGCTCGTCAATGTCAGTTCTCTCGTGTTCGTCCAATCACAGTGGAGGAGCGGCGGGACAAATATCACAGCAACCAACCGGCGCATCATTCAACAATTGATTAACAAACCAGAAATATCCGGGTGGGCCTCATAAGTCTTGAAAAGTGAAGCCTCTGGCTCTTTGATCACCCCCTGGTGGCTGGCTGCAGTACAAGTCATAAACCCCGCCCTCTCCATTTAAACGAATGTGACTCTGCTCTAAATAAATAATTTCTTTACACTTCCAATAAAAATTTCCGAAAGATGTTTTTGGTCCTTTCAAGTAGTTGTTATCTCGCTGATATATGTTCAACTGTTCATTTCTGTGATAAGTTCCATTTTCGCTAGTAATTTGATGCTATAGAAATGGGGCATGTCGTTATGATTTCCCGTGGTTGAATTGGTCGTGCGAGCGTTTGGGCGGAAGTTTGATACCGCGTCTCCGCCTCTGGCTAGACCGATGATTCCTTCTGCGTATGCCTTGGCTCCAACTGACGTTTTTACATAACATGGCGGCGACCATAGTCGGACATTTTTGGCTTCAATTCATTACAATGGAGGGAGGCGACGTCTCGTCGTCCATCTTTTTTTACAGTCTATGGAAAATCACAGCAACCAAAGTGCTCAGCTGAAAAAAGTTGGCAAGCGCCTATAGTCTGCGTCCGCCTGGCGATTTTAGCATGTTTAAATGCCTTGGTGTGCACGCCCCCTACATTCCCCCTACATGTTTTATGTTTCAACCCATGGTTGGAAAAATAGAACCCAACGGTTGGGTTAAACAAACCTAGAAAATGTCCATATTTGACCCAGGTTAAAACAACCCCAAACCCAGGTGTTGTGTTCTTCTCTATTTTACCAAACCATGGGCTGAAACAACCCAGGTTGTTTTTCTGCAGTTTTATACCTCCTTTCCTACTGACAAAATCAGCTTAGACCTGCATGACCTCTGTAGTGATGCTGGATGACCTCGCCGTTCAGGCTTTTAAGGAAGCATGATGTGAACACCAGCATCCAAACACAACATATGCTAGTTTCATTTCTCGGCAAGTACCCCTACATTTTTGGTCCATTTTTGCTTTAGCTCTGCCAGAAAAACGTTAGATTCCTGTGTACTGGCTTGTCATGTAACACCATATGTTTATCAGAGTAACAACATCAGATCTGATGAGAAACATGACATGAGAAACTAAAGCTGGTTCTGATGGCACCTGACAGGTTTTGGAAAGCTGTAAGCTCATCATCTGAAAAGCAAGACCGCAAACCAGTCTCATTTCATGTCATATTCACAGCAAGCTTGCATGGTAGTTGAATTCAATTACATTTTAATCTTCAAAGCGTAAAGCAAATGTTCAGTTTTCAGGTTAAGATGTCTTTAAGGAGTCTAATGAGATGTTATAGCATTTTTGAGGATTTATAGATTCGTTTTAAAGTACAGTGAGGGTCAGGTGCGCATTTCCTTTCACTTTGAGGTCTTGAAATGCAGATTTCATATAAAGAGATTCTGACGGACAACTCCTACACTGTTGGTCAAAATATCTTGTCTAAATAATGTATATACTTGGTACTGTACGTAGCTTTGAGATACTAATATGCATCTTTGTGGCACTAACAAGCTCTCTTTAGTACCAGTAGGTACCTCTGAGGTACTAATACGAACTCTTTATGTGCAAAGCCATATTTTTTGACAGGAAACTGACAGCTGAAGTACATATTGTGACATTTTTTTTTTCGGACAGATTAGAATGAATCTCTCAGAATTAGTACTGTTGGTAAATCCTGTTTTTGGCATTAGCTAGCCTTTTTATTCTACACTTGGCTGTGCGTTAGATTTGAATCTGATGACACGGTTTTAAAGTTTTATAAAGTTTGCAGTTATCAGTCTGATTTAAGCTTAATAAGCAATTAATTTAGAACCATTATTGTTAGATTTAATTGCTGATTTGTGCTATCCACAATGTCATTTTGTGGTAAACGCCCCTTTAAGAAACCCACTGATGTAGTCAGTGACATCCCGTCCTCCATTTGGTCTTTCTTCAGTGGAGGTTAAAACATATAATGCAGAGACATTATGTATCTACACTTATTTTCCCTTATTTTTATCATATTCTGTTTTTAGCTGGGTCATTCTACAGAAAAGGTGGAATTCGGGTGATGGAAATTTGCTTAAATGAACTTCTTTCAACATACCCAAAACTTCTTTAATAGCATTAATTAACTTGTCAAATCTATGAATCCGCAAAACGGGGAGCTTAATCTATTTTTACTTTTTAATACATTTTAATAAAGAATCCATGAGTCATTTATTTGTCATTGGTGTTACCTGTGATTTAAACAACATTAATGTTGATACATTTTTTTTCTCATTACAGCTTATTTATGTAGTTAGAGGTTGAGTAGAGGAATGAAAACAGCATAAAAATAATTGATTATTAATATTTGTTTAATTAAATTCTTCATCTTTATCCAGCATTGTGAAATTATTTGATTCTCAGTTTGACTTTTTTCTTTAAAACCAACAAAAACAAAAATATTCAACCAAAAAGGCTTTGATGCAATGACTGAAATATCAACAATGTCTTACATCCCATATCAACACCAAAATATTACTAGAAAGTACAAGAAAATACATTCATAACACAAAAACTTGGTTTAACACCAATGACACAATGTAACACCAATGACACAATACGAATGTAATAATAGATAATGAATATGATAAAACTTATAAACTGTCATAAAATTTTTAATCTTGTTTTGTTTTTATGCTTTTATGTTGGTCAGTTAAAGGAATAGTGCTTAGGAAGTACTCATTAGAGAAGTAACACTAATGACGGTAACACTAATGATGGTAACACCAATGACAAATTACAGAAAAAAACTAATATATTAACAAAATGGCTGCCATTAGCCATGTGCTATTTCATCAGAGATGTAACAATCACATACTTATTCAGTATAATGTATTTTTATGTAAAGATCTTAACACTCCCAGCTATAAAAAAAGAGTAACACTAATGACATCCAAAAAAATCTTATCTCAAAATTCTTAGATATATCATGATATTTTAGACAAATAAGGTAAGACATCTCAAAAACCTTTTGCCTTCCTCCACTGCACTTCTTTCACTGACCTCTTGACCCATGAAAAACTTTAAAGACCTGATGCATTGTTTCAAAATAAAAGTGCTTTGGGTAGGGTAACACCAATGACATAAATTCGGGGGACAAATATTTATTTTTATTAATATTTGTTTATTGATATTATTCATATTAATAGTGTATTTTTACCATTTCAGTGTTGTAGTAAATTCATACAGAGTTAAAGGTAAATGTAAAATGAGATTTGTTTTATAAAAAACATGGTTTTAAATAATAAGTACACAGTTCAACTTCCATGTATGATCAAAGGGACAGGGCAATTTTCAGGACCAGACATTTTTTTAAAAAGTTTTAAAAAAAGGCAAAAAAAGACAATTAAATAAATAAACTCTCTCATTATTTTAAGGACAGTCTATATTTATTAAATATATAGGGTTTGGAAAAGCTGTAAGCTCATCATCTGAAAAGTCAGCTTCAACAGTGAACCACTTAGCTAACTGCAGCTACATCATGTGTTCATTAAATGCTAACTTTAGCTAAAAATGTGCACCCTGTCATGAAAAGTTATTTTGAAATTGCATATTTTTGCAATTTTGGACATATTTTGTAGGTTTCTTTGTGATCTACAATATGCATTTCTAACAGCCCAAGGTCTCCTTAATACAAAACATATGAAATTAATTGGAAAATCTCAATCTTTCAGTATGATGAGATGCTATAACTTATAAAAAGTTTTTTTATACATTGTTTAAACTTTAATGCGTTATAGTATTGTTAAAAAAAACAACATATTGTGTCATTACTCATTGATCATTACTTATTGACTGTGTACTTTTAAGGTGTTCAATGACAAATGCATGGCAGTAATTAATTGGCTTGTGAGAGTGGAGGGGATGAAAAATAACATTGTGACATCAGACAAAACTGATTAAAGATTATGGAAAAGGGCGTTTTTGTTTTATTTGGGGAAAAGTGAAAAATTAAAAGTAAATAAAGTGTTGATTAAATGTTGACTTTGAGGCCAGTCAGTACACATTACATTTGTATTTCATCATTGTGGGATAAGAAAAGACATGACAGAATATCAAAGAAACAGAATTTCACATTTCAAGTATTTTTTGAAGGCGAATTTCAGGCTGTTTTCCGGGTGGAAGCATGTGCAAAGACTCCATGATATTATGGTGTAATTTTAATGCCATTACGCTTCAATCTTCTTTCATTTGAAACTTTTTATTAACTCGTTTTCACGGTCAAAAAGAAACCCTTATTACGATTAAATAGATTGAACAAAGGCTATAGCTCTGATCATTCTGGTTCCTCAGTTTTATATTTTAAGGCTCTTTTCTTTGTACTTTTATTCAATGTCCTCCGAGTGTCTCCACACATTAATATCAAGCTAATGTTCCTTTGTACTTTCTGGAGAAAGTATCATTTATCACACGGATCTTTAGGAAAAATCCGTCATAAGATCTTCTGGGTGTTAACTGCCTACGCCTTTCACCCATTTTGCTGTTGCTATAGGAAAATGACCTATCATACACTCAAAGCACACACACACACACACACACACACACACACACACACACACACACACACACACACACACACACACACACACACACACACACATTCTGGTTTCCATGTTTTGTGGGGACATTCCATAGACGTAATGCATTTTATACCATACAAACTGTATATTCTATTCCCCTTACCTGCCCCATTCCCTAACCCCAACCATCACAAAAACCTTTCTTGTACCTTAGATTTTCAAGAAACATCATCATTTTTGATTTATAAGCTTGTTTCCTCATGGGGACATCAAAATGTCCCCACAAGGTCACAAAAACACTGGTATTCCTATCTTTGTGGGGACAATTGGTCCCCACAACGTGATAATTACCAGGTACACACGCGCGCGCGCGCGCGCACACACACACACACACACACACACACAGTTTGTTTCACAGATTTTCATTGTTTCTATACCAAAGTAATGATATTTTTTTGTACCTCCAAACCGATCGATTTAATTTTGATCAGATCTTTAACTCTGATCTTCAATTCTCATCCCTTTTGACTAATTCAATACAATTTGGAGCAGTTGCGATCAGTTCAGTTCAATTCAATTCAATGCTGATCCATTCTGATCAATTCAATTTAGTCCAATTACATTTTAAACAGATTGTTGATTCTGATCCATTCTGATAATTCAATCCAATTCTGAGCAGTTATCATTCGTTCAATTCAATTTAATTTAATTCTGATCCTTTCTTATCAATTCAGTTAAATTTGACTCAATTCTGATCAATTATATTCTAACCAATTCTGTCCAGTTCAATTCAATTCAATGACTCAATTTAATAAATCAATATAATGATTCAATTCAGTTCAATTGAATGACTTAATTAAATGATTCAATTGAATGACTCAATTCAATTATTCAATCCATTAACTGAATTGAATTATTTAATCCATTGACTCAATTCAATGATTTAATTTAATAATTTAATTCTGTGTAATTCTATTCATTTCAGTTTAATTCAGTTCAGTCTCCTTTTATTACACACATCATTCCAAATCTTTAAGATACTCACTGTTGGTAGATGACCTTAAATGTCCAGATAAGTCATTTGTTGAATCATTTTACATTTCTGTGTTCAAAAGAATGGAACTCAAATGTATCCAAAATACAGCCAATAATAAAGCATCGACATAAAAAGTGCCAAAAACAATAAACATACCCACTTTATGTCACCAAATCTTTCCTAAAATGTTTAAATAATAAAGTTTGCCAACCAACTCCAACATAAGGTTAAAATTAAGGTCTTAACGTCTTAAAAATAAAGGTGCTACATGATGCCATTGAAGAATACATTTTTGCTGTATGGTTCCATAAAAACCTCTAACATGTAAACGCAAAAAAGGTTTTTGTTTGTAATAAGACTACAAAAAAAGGTAAGAAATTTATATTTTAGAAATCTTTTGCTGAATGGTTTTGAAGAACCAAAAATGTACCTTTATGTTAACCTTTATGTAGCACCTTTATATTCATGCGCAGGGTGTGATTTTCTGGGGGTATGGGGGGACTTAATCCCCCTCTGGTCTTTATATCCCTGTCTCTGATTAATTATTTTTATCCCCAGTAAGCACAAAATGTCGAAGTTCGAATCCCGCTCAAGGGCATGTGCTAGTAGTATACATTTCTATATATGTTTTATTTCAACAGCTACAAGAAATAGCTTAATGCAATGAATAATCACTATAAGCCTGTGGTTCATAATTTATTTTCGTGAATAAAAATATTTGAAAACCAACATTTATGTGAAGATTATTAAGGTGTAACTGGTGCTTACTGAATATAAAAAAATAATAAATCCATATATTAACGACAGCTGATTCCAAAATGGCAAACTATTTGTTTTGGGACATTTCTGAATAGATCAAATTGTGACCCATTTACAATCTAAGACACAGCAACAAAAAGAGACCTTTAATTTTAAGGGTCAGAGAAAGTGTTGTAAAACTAAATTATGACCTCAAGGGAAAATACAAAATGATTTGGGAAAACACTTTAAATGAGAGGTAACTAATTTAAAAGAGAATATGTCACATTTTGTTTGTCATAGAAAAATGAAAGTTGTTTTGGAATCTATTTAATGCCTAAAGAGAACAAATATTCTCACCTATTATATATATAATATGTGAAACTGTACTGTAAGAATGTGAGTAATGAAATGCCTGAATTGTCTAACAGTGATAAGCCTCAATTTCAGTTTCTCTCAGATGTTCTTTACCTGGAATACATCAAACCATGTGAGAGTTACAAGGCTGTGAGAGCACTAAACGAAGTGGAAAGCTTTCAAATGCAAAAAAAAAAGGTTGGATGTGAACACTGCAATTTCTTTCTCCTGTCTCAATAGGTGGAGTGACATTACAGATGACGAACACGGTCTGAGACGATCCAGATGTTGAGAATGGTCTTTCTACATGACTTCTTGGAATTCATCTTGGACAGCCTATTGATCTTTTGATGTCTCGGCTACAAAAGATCACTTTGAAGACTGTTGGAAATGTAAGGAAAAGCTTTACAGTTAGCCTGAGATTCTTGAAGTATTTTAAACTTATACAATAAGAGCTGTAACTTATGCGGCTTTCACATAGGAAGCGGTGGGCGCTGCGCTCACCGCTGGGTTCAGCGCAGCCAAGCGATCTGCGCTCTGCTTGCCAGACCAAAGTAGGCAGGGTTTTCAATAAATTACTACAGTGTTTATATTTGGGTTAAATAGTGGATGAGGAATACAGGGACTGATGTTGCCCATCTCCATTTCACGTAACTTTAATCTGCCTACCTACAACGAACTACTTCACTTAAAAAATACCTGACATGTCAACTTGAATTGCTACGTGTTTCCATGACACGGCTTTCCTTCCGATGTCTCTGTAGGAGCTCCGGGAATTTCGAGTATAAGCTTTTCGTCCATTTTGTTTGGATGCCCTGTTTCTATTGGTCGCGTGGGTAATCGTCACAGAGAGCAGCGCAAAAGTTAAACTATTTCGAACTTTTGAACCTCGCTCTGCACAAGACATTGTAATTAATGGGTTTAGCGCTGCGCAGTGCAAACCGCGTCCTATGTGAAAGCCGCATTAGGCTTTGACATATATACACATATATTATATACGATATGGTTTGACATATGCACATTAGCAGACTCTAAGCATTTTGCATAGAAAAACCCACAACCCAGAGAGCAGATGACTCGGGGCCGGATCTGCACCGGATCCACACATAATCCGCACCAGAACTGCCAACTTTGAAACGGATCTGGCCGGGAGTGGTCTGCTGTCTGAGAACCTTTTGTGCAGCTACAGGAACACATACAGCAGGCGACCGGATTCGCACTGAAGCTTCCGACGTTGGCGCAGATCCGGCCTGGAGTCGTCTGCTGTCTGGGTTTGTACAAAATGTCTCACACAAACAGCCACCATTAAGATAAATAGAAATGATAACAGAAAAGCTTTTTTGGGATGATATAGACTTCAAAATTGAGAAAATATTGCAGGCTATCGCTGGGATTGGTTGCAGTCGCGTTAATTATTACGATCGCAAGATTGCAAAAGCCTGAAGGAGTGTAATAAACAAAGACAGAAAGATGAGCATATACTGTATGTGTGTGCAATGTGAGATAAAGAGAGAAAGTATTACTTATATAGTCGCCTAAGGGAAAACTAAACTGGTGATGGAGATCTCCAAACTCTCACAGGAACAAATTAAAAAGGTCGCATAAATGCAATCTGGACTCTGACACGGGCTTTGGAATGAAAGACGGATGCGGTTAGGAGGGAAGACACAATAAACGAATCGAATAACTCATTTTCCATAGTTTCTACCTCTCGCTGTAAATATGAGATTGCTGGTGGGAAAACAGTTTCCAGATTTTTATAATACAGCCGGGATGTGAAAGAAAATAATTAAAGGTTCTCTTGCTTTCCAGATCGGCTGGCCACTTCAGAAGCCTGCTGCTTTGATACGTATGTCATAAGCATTTATGAATCTAATTATCAGACTGATTCGAATGAAATGAGCAATGCGGTTATTCAGACCCGCCAGGAGTCAAAGACGCCTTCAGCTGCCTGTCGTCCACAAACAAACGCGTGAGGTTTTCATTTTTACAAGCAGGGACATAAAATTGTTCTGACTAATTATCTTGGACCCCAGCACTGGAGTGTGAAATAAAATTTGATTACTGACAAAGCGTTATGTGATGCGCAAAAAAGTGGGCGGCTGTCAAACAAATAACTCCAAACAAGTACAAGAATGAGGGCGTCGTAAAGACGTGACCGCACTTCTGATTGGCCGCGGTCACGTCCTTCGCTCACTTTTAGGTGATGTGCACGTATACGGTTGTAACTTCAGTCTACATTTTCTTCCATACTGTTAATATCTGATTATTCATTGGTGTGGCTCCACAAATCCACCATGAGTTTAATTCAGTTCTGCATTTAATTCCGTCTGTCTTGTTTCTAATTGCTCTCGCCGTACCCCTCCCACTTAACAAAATTTGCCTGAGAACTCGAAGCGTTTAATCTACGCGTGCCATCAGTTGGGTATTGTCTTTCTGCAATTAGACTGATGAGAGGATTTAGCCATTAGTGGGTTCATTACGGCTGCCACACGCCGACTCTATTGGAGCAATCAGAGAATTTGATTCTCACAATCGCTCCCTGTTTAACGCCGCCGGGGGTTAAATCCTAAACTTATCGCGGGTGTGATGGAATTCTGGGAAGCATCAGGTCATTCATGAGATGAATGCCAGACGGAGAAGCGATCCAATCTGCGATTTTAGCTGTCTGGTATATGTTTTGGAAATTGTAATTTATATTTTGACTTCGTTAGGAGTCTTAGTAAGCATACTAGTTATTATTATCTTTTACAGAATCTTTTCCAACATTGTCTTTAGGGTAAGAGTAAAAGTTTCCTGAGTTCTACACATGAGAGGCATGAGAGGTTGTTGACGTTTTGAAAGCTGCAAGGTGTCTGTGAATGGTGACCGCCTTTGATTCGGCGGTACTGAGGTATCCTGGTTCCTGGTTGTTTCCAACATGAGTTATGACAGACCATCGACATATCTGAGGTGACGGTTTGAAAAGGTGCTACTTTTTATGTCATTCTCACCCTATAAAATAACAGAATGTCCAGTGCGGTTGAGTCATGCTGTGAATATCTCAATGGTTTGCTTTATTTAGCTGTAAATAATTATAAATGAGACAATTCTTAACAAGGTAAGAGTGACAAATTGTTATGTTGCGTTATATTAGCTTAGCTGGTATTGCATTGCGTTAGCAGCACAACGTTTTTGGGTTCGATCCCCATGGAGCACACATGCTGATAAAATATATACTGTAGCTTGAATGTACTTTAAATGTAAAGTAGTACATTTACAGTAAAATTTTGAACAATAGACATCTTTGCTCTTTAATCAAATATTTGTATTAATCGTGCATTAAAAATGTTTTATGCATGTTGCCCTGGAGTGTAAACTATAATTTAAAGCTCTACTGTGTACTTTATTTAGTTAATTCTTTACAAAAACCCATGTTTTCTTTCAAAAGTATGTGCTCATTCATGTGTAATTACTACCCACCCACTAATCAAAGTGTTCTCGTAAGTGTAGAATCTGCTATTTAAAATGCATACCGTCGAAGCGCTCTCTGGCTGAATCCATCTTGTGCCTCCATCTTTGAAATACATTCGCCGACGAGGGACATTCCTGAAATTCAAGCTCCGCCTTTCGCGCTTTCACTCTACACTCACGCTGCCCGATAGCTGAAGCCTTCGGAGGTTGCATGTGTAGGCGCTATACGTCATCAAGACAGTCTTATTTCAGAATATTAACAATTATAAAGCTGACAATTATTCTTAGTTAATTGTAAATTGATGTAATATGCGTATGACTTGCGAATGTAATGCTCAGTTAATTTAAATAAACCAGGCTTGATGACGTATCCAGCCTGTGACCTGCGTAGCTGAGTCCTTCGGATTTTACAACAACCGCACACCGTGATGAACCTGCGATCTAATGCTTTGATTTGAAAGCCTGTTGAAGACATATTCTCGAGGACATTAAAACAAATCGCCAAGATTGCGAAACGGGGATTTTAAACGACAACGTGACAAGAAAAACATCAAGACCAAAGTCACTATTGGAGTTAGTTTTCCAAGATGGGGCTCAAGGGACACTGAAGTTGCACTTTCTATCTTCTCCACAGGTAATTCAGCATATTCGTTTACATCTACACAGTCCATGTTGTAAACTTGAAGTTTTATAGTTCCTTGGCTAACTTTAGCATGATTATGCATAACACTTGTTAGTGTAAACATGCATGTGGTTTAATGTGTTGGTACAGACACACGCCGTCTCTCCGCCCATTTATGTAATCTGAGGTACTGAGATAAATGTTTTTCATCTTTTCAGACCTCTAGCACAAACACACGGTGACAGCGCTATTTTTAGCCTTTCATTGATAAAAGCGTCTGATCTGCGCGTCTTTCGTTTCATTTTACAAGCGTGTGAATGTTGCGCGATCTTTTTTCACCAATATGAGAGAAAGCTCTTACATATACACGGACATGTAACATGTTTACTTAAAACATAAGCATTGTACTCTGACATAATGTCTGACATAATACTCTGATAAAAGCGTCTGATCTGCGCGTCTTTCGTTTCATTTTACAAGCGTGTGAAAGTTGCGCGATCTTTTTTCACCAATCTGAGAGAAAGCTCTTACATATACACGGACCTGTAACGTTTACTTAAAACATAAGCATTGTACTTTGACATAATATTAGTTCGCGTCCATTTAAACCCGTCATGGTTGCTTTTTGTATGTGATTTTAAGCGGACATATCATGACAATCAGACTTTTTTTCATGTTAAACATAAATCTGTGTGCTTTGATGGATCACAGGCAAAGGACATTGCAAATTGTTCATTTTTTCTCATTGCTTTTGCTTTGTAGCTACTGGAAGCCATGTTAACCTTGGCATGACACGGCCGGGCCACCGTACGAGTTAAAACGCGTTCCGAATGGGGAGGGCTAGAAAGTAATATTCAGTTGGTTGTCATATAGACTTTCACCGCTAGATGGGAGTAGATCTTACACAGTGGAGCTTTAAAGGTGCAATGTGTAACTTTTAGAAGCATCTTTTGGCAGAAATGCAATATAATATACAAAACTTTATTACCAGTGGTGTAGGCCTATCATACCCTGTAATGAACTGTATTGTTTTCATTACCTTAGAATGAGCCGTTTTTGGGCCGGCATACATCGTGGGTCCCCTTATATGGAAGTTGCAGTCATGTTTCTACAGTAGCCCTAAACGGACAAACAGCTCTCAAAAGCGTGTTTTGCCACTACGTTGTCTCAGACGATTATTTGTTGGTCCTGTGGGGGATGCCATAGCTTCTCTATGCATTTCGAAAGGAAGGGCTTAGCTGTGGACTGAGCCAGAGTTAAATTAAATTCGCACCTGCCCAGACCCATTAATATTTGACACGTTACCCGAGCCGCACATGCATAAATCAACCACGCTAAAGTAATTCCAATCAAAGTGCTTTATTTTATATCTCGTGCCTCTCTCAACATCACAACAGCGTCATGAATGGGCTAATGAAACAGGCTAAAGTGCGCCTTGTTTTGCGCCATTCATGTAGCCTACCATCGGCATTTAAATAGGTTATTAAACCTGATAACTATACAGAAATAGACCTGTTAATAAAAATACAACCTACCCATACAACTCCTGCTGTGCTCCTACAAGTCTCAAAATGCTTCGAAAGAGAAGACGTTCCCAGCGTCCGGCTATCAAATGGCAAAACATTATGCAACTCCTGCAACGCTCGCTCAAACTAAGCTAAATTATCCACCTGCATCCAACCCGTGAATTTTAGGAATGTCACAATCCCCCCGTTTTAGACACTTTTATGCGGGTACCCTAGCGCAAGACAACAATTACACAATATTACCACAAAATAGGATCAACAGATATTATTAACTCTTTCCCCGCCATTGACGAGTTAACTCGTCAATAAAGAGAAAACACTTCCCTGACAATGACGAGCTTTTCCGGCAATCTGTATGTCCGCTATTATCCACCAGTTGGTGTCTTACCCAACTTATGAAACCTGGAAGTATCCCCTCGGGGAAAACAGTTCAAACTCTGTAAATGTTTAGATCATTGCTCTGCATCTGATTTCTATCAAAAGTCCTTCACAAAAAACGCAATTATCTCACCTGTTTGCTTAAAATTCGATATTTTTAAAGAAACCTACCCATATCTAAGAGGTGATAAAAAGAGAACAAATAAAGGAACGATAAAAAAGGTTTTTTTTTGTTTGAAAGCAGGTCTGTTTCTTTCATTTGATATATTGTATTTTTAAATATTTAAAGAAAAACATTTTCTGGAAGGCATTCAACTTTTTTGAAAATCATAAAAATGCTGGCATTGGCTGGCACTTTTTTTTTAAACACTGGCAAGGAAAGAGTTACCAAATAAAATTGTAGTCAACGTTTGCTTTAATACCTGTAAGCTCTTTATGTCCTATACATTTTTTTGTTTATTCGAATAAAACCCAGATTCCACTGTGGTTTGCCTTTTTGGCAAATGATTTTGTCTAATAAACACTTTAAACGTTTAGTGCTTTGTCCATTTTGCACAATAAACCTCATATTTTGATGGTTTAATCTAACCTGAGGGAGCATTAAAAGCAAATATTGAACAAATTTCCCCTCTTGGATATCACTTTTGGCCACCACTGTATGCCACTTTGGATAAATGCGTTTGCCAAATGCATAAAATGTAAATTGTCTTAATTATGTATTTCTCAATTTGCATGAAAGATCATTCGTGTTTTTTATTTCTTCTCCAGAAAATTCATAATAAGGGCAAAAGTCTTCATTTGATCTCAATGAAAAACAGCTCATATAAAACTCAATTTCTTTTTCTTTTGTGTTAAAGCCCCCTGTAGTCAATCATTTTATCTTAAACTCATCTTTGAGCATCATAATAGCATATGTAAAAGGTTTTCCTATGACAGTAATTTATTAATGCTTTTAAACACCTGCAGTGTCAATGAATACACCCTTGCTTCATTTAATACATTTGGATCTATGAAAACAAAAATTAGCCCCGCCTCCACTCTATTGCACTACCTCAGATCATAGATATATATGTAAATAGATGCTACATTCAGCAGTTTCAGACACGGTTTCATACAATACATACGCAAACTGCGCATTTGCAGCACTACATTTATATGGCTCGGACTACTGATCCACTGTCATTGGTAAACTCCAATTTGATTGAGAAAATGATGTTGAATGATGAATTTGCACATGGTATGTTTTTTAAAATCATATTAAAAACCCACATAGATATAAACAACAATTAAAAGTAGATTTTCACCACACGGGAACTTTAACACACAACTGCAAACAATCACCACTTTAAAATCCATCACCAACCAGGACAAATTAAAAGCTACAAAGTTACAAGCTATAAACGTAGACACTTCAAGGGTGAAAACCATTGTAAACACTGTTTAGAGAGTTCTGTGGATGTACTGTACTGCACCGTGCAAAGCAGTTAAATGCGATGTGGCTTTGTGACCCGTCTAAGTCGCAACACTGCTGACTGTTTCATTTACCGACGAGAGGTTGCGGTGAGGGTCAGCCAGCGGAGTTTGTACTCACTGAGAATTCATTTCTTTGTGCTGCTACCTTGAATAGGAAATGAAGTTTCAGATAAAGCGAGAATCGAAAATGCAGAGGCGAGAAACCGACAGCACCCCGGCCTTAAAAACGCGCCTGCGCGAGGGCCAGTAGAGGTTAACTCCTAACATTTTTGTGGGCCGCGTCTGCATCGTCAGGGAAAAATTAGATGCCAATCTGCCGGCCACGCCAAAGACTTTTATATGATGTCTGTGACAGGGGAAATTGGAATCTTTATCTCTTTTGCGGAGCGAGGACTGCCTGACTTTGGTCTGCCAATGTTTTTTTAATTGATGAGAAATAGAGAAAATGAAGGAGAGATAGAGTGTCTGTGGGTTTTACCTTTATCCAAAATGACTAAAAATAGGTATTTATCAAGTGAGATGATCCTGAATCTGTCACGTCTTGCATTTAAGTTTGCTCTTGGTGTAAACAAAATAACTACATTAATGCTCAAATTAATGCATGCCTTAAAGCTATTTGCAATATCATACTGTAGTTATATTATTGGTTTTACTTCCATATACTGTAAGTATTTTAATAGTATAAAGTAGTAAAAATAGTAAAATATGCTGGGTTAAAGCTTACATTCTTTGGACAACAATTGTGACTTAATGATAATTAACACCGTTTTACTCACTTTGACCTTGTCTTTATAAACACATATAAATAGTATTAACTTATATATTACTGTATGTTGTCATGGAGATGTACAGTATCCTGGCATTATGTACAGTAAAATTACTCTACAGACAGATTAAATGTAATTTTCAGCATTGTTTAGATGACACGGACTCTGTCCACAGAAATTACATTTACATTTATGCATTTGGCAGATGCTTTTATTCGAAAAAAACTTACTTTGCGCTGTTAACGCTATGGTCTAAAGCTGGTTGTGATATTATTGGGGGTCCTCCAAATATTGTTTTAATTCACACAAATATTTTTAGAAAAAAATAATAATTAGGCATCAAACAAAACTGCATTAATATGCTAATAATGAAACTAAAAACTTGATTACAAGGAAGTGCATAACATTCCCAGTTTAAAAAAAACTACTCAGTAGAATAAAATGTCATTTAAAGGGGCCATGGCATGAAAATCTGACTTTTTCCATGTTTAAGTGCTATGATTGGGTGCCCAGTGCTTCTATCAACCTAGAAAATGTGAAAAAGATCAACCCAGTAAGTTTTGGTAAACCATTCTCTATAAGCACGTTAAAAATAGGTTGTTAAAATTTGGCCCTCCTTATGATGTCATAAGGAGCTCTTATTATAATAATACCACTCCTTAATCTGCACTATCCAACCACAGCACTGCCATTTAGTGCAGAGAGAAAGAGAGAGAGAAAATAATTCACAGCACAATTGAGTTTCAATTGCAACAAACCACCATCATTGTGATCAGTGTTTGAATTTCATCAGCTCATTTGCATTTTAAAGGACACACCCAAAACAGCACATTTTTGCTCACACCTACAAAGTGGCAATTTTAACATGTTATAATAAATTATTTATATGGTATTTTGAGCTAAAATATTCACATATGTGCTCTGGGGACACCAAAGATTTATTTGACATCTTAAAACAGTCTTGTGCCATGGCCCATTTAATAGGCCTATGTTACCAGTATGTGACTGTGTATACCAAAAGTGAATATTTTAATGTCTTTGTAACTATCCCAACTAAGTAATCTAGTCTTTATTTTGATACATATACTGGGGGTCTCTGCTCTTTATCCATTAAAGGGTTCTTGGCCCGTTTAAGGATGAAGACGCCTGACCTACAATAGAAGAAAAGGACGATGTGGATAAGTTTAAAGTGAAAAAAAAAAACACTTGCAATCCCTGCAATCTTTAACTTTTAGTTATCAATACCTAAAGAATTGGGGGTGGTTTACTGGACATGGCTTATCCTAGTCCCCGACTCAAATGCATGCTTGAGCTGCCTTAATTTAAAAACATATTGCACTGACATATCTTAACTAGGGCTGTCAAAATTGTTAACTCAAATTCATTTTAACGGCACTAATTTTATTAACGGCGATTAACGCAACATGCAATTTCTGTTTGACCCTTGACCAGCCCATATGATGAATCAAGACGCAGACTGTGACCCGTACTGTCTACATGAGTCGGAGGTGTTCATAGAAATAAGAACATTAAGCTCTCGTCTAGCGAATCCAACGCTCTAAATGCTCATTGGACATCTAAAATTATCATTATTTGTAAGTTTTTCTGAAAGGTGTAACTTTACCATCTTAAATGTTTAACTTATACAAAAATGCATCTCCCCAACCACTTGCTCGTATTTTGATTTTGCTTTTAAAACATTGAGTAATTAGAAAATAAGGTACAGGACTTGCTTGATGTTAAAATTATTAAGAGAGATAAAGTTCGGGACCTGATTGATGTTAAAAGAGTTATTAAGAGCGACAACACTCAAAAGCGATCTTCCTTCTCACGCTGACTGACATCTGAAGCGCGTGCACGACCCAAATATATAGAAAAATAATTATAGTTTTAAAAATATCTGTTCTGACAAGAATTCATGCAGATTATCTGTTATGTCTTAAGTAAATGTTTGGGGAAAAATATCTGATGTGTAACAGTATATTAGATCCTTTACAGTAGATCTAAAAGCTGTCTGTCTCAATGTCAATCAAACAATAAACGAAAAAAGTTTAACATATTGATGTTTTTACTTTGTGTTTGCTAAATCTATGAGTTTTGCCAGTGATTTTAAGGTATGGGTGTGGTAATTTAAGGTATGGATGTGGTAAGTTTTGTGATAATTTAAAGGTGCTTGAAGTGAATTCATGCGTTTTAGGCCATAAAACATTTTTTTGTTTCATTCAGTAAACATCTCTTCACTATCTGCTAGCTGCCTGTCCTCTGAACACACTGTAAAAAAAATGTGGTCTCTGTAGACAGCCCAGGCTCCACAAACTGCAACAAAAACAAAGTGGTCAAACCTACCACCAGGAAACATAACAAAGTGTACCAGCCAATAAACGACAAGAAGGATTTGGGAGCGGGGCTTGGGCGCGTTCATGACTCTTTCAGAAAGCACGGACGGAGGGGAGGAGTTAGCTACGCTTTGTTTTGTTTGACAACACTTCGAACGTCAACAAGAAGTGATGCCTTTAACTTTGCTGACTCTGTCAACTTCAATAATGTGTAGTTTTGACATATTTTGTTAGATTCCAACAAATCATGCATTGTTTTGCATGCATTGTTCTATTTTGTACACTGAAAACAAAATTATTCATTTAATTTACTCCATTTTTTTTAGGTCAGTGGTTGCAATCAATTTATTTAAGCTACATTTAAACAAAAAAGATAATGTAAAATAAAATAAAAATAAAAAAATGTTTAAATGTAGCTTAAATAAATTGATTGCAACCACTTACCTTAAAAAAATTAAGTAAATTGAATAAATCATTTTTTCAGTGTAATAGAGAATGAAAAAAATATATACATTTTTGTTTTAATTTTCTAATTCTGCCTCAACTTGCCAGCATGGGTCGCAAATGATGCAGCGGCAAACAGAAATGGAGATTTACTAATGTTATGTTTGCACGTGTGTTATCTTGTTTGACTCTGTACCAGGTCCAAAATTATCTTATTATGACTTATAAAATATTCATTTAATTTTTAATGATCTGTCATGGATCCAGTACCACATATGAGATACTGTTTGAAAGCTTAGAATCTCTACTTTCTGCATCACTTTGAGATATGTTTTACTGTAAGAAAGTTATTTACACTTAATTTACACTATCACCCCCCCATATTTTTATATCATTTAATATTCACATATTTTATATTTTTCAAGTATGACAAACATGGGCAAGTCTTATATCACATGAAAGCTCTCACTCTCAGGAATAAGGCTACAGCATAATTTTTGTTCTATTTTCATCACACAATCGTCGAATGAATAATGAGGTAAAAAATCTTCGTTTGTAAACATATGTGAAACTTGAGTGTGGACTGCCTCAGATAGCACAGATAGCCACAAATGCTACACCATCTTTTATCTTAGGTCCTACTCTAAACAATGAGTTCATTCACAGCATTTTCTTTGGTTGTGTGCATGAATAATCCCTTGCTATTTATTATATGTGCAAAACAAAAAAATAATATTTATATGAAAAATGTATTTTCACTCCCTTAGGTAAAATAAGAATAATTTTTGAATGCGACATGCTAAAGAGTTCATTCTTTTTTTGGGTGTTTACTGTCTGCTGCTGGTAACAACCAGAACTGTCTGCAGTCTGCTAGAGCACACAGAACCAGAGTTATACACTATCAAAGACAATTTGGTGTTTAATCATATGAAAAACAACATAAATAACAATATTTGTCACAAACAGCAGCTTTTTATGTAACTTCAAAGGGTTTTCTTTAAAATGATATAAATATATTGCATTTATTTCACTCTATGTGGTAATGAGGACACTTTAAAATATTTTTAGGCAGAAATTGTATACAAAAAGGGTATTATTCCTCCCTTCAGTTAGAGTAAAATAACTTTTGCATAAATTATGATAGAGAAAAAAATTATTTTTCCTCTATAAGCGAACAATTGCTGGAATCCAACAAAACTGTCTGCAGGTTTCGTTACCACTCAGGGCCAGAGTTATACACATTTAAATACAGACTTTAGAAAAAACATCAAAAAGCGCCTATTTATTTTTGTGTTTATTAGAGGACTGATATCACATACAACCATGTTTAGCACTTTCAACAGTGTTTAATGTAATTTCAAAGGGTTTCCTATAAAATGATACCAAACTTTTGTATGTGCACCTCTGCATGTGGGTATGAGAAGCTTTTGAAATTGGGTATAGCCCAAATCCAGGCGGAAATCCCCAAAATAGCCTAAGAGTGATCTGGTTTTTGGACTACGCAACTCATCAGCTCTGCTTATTTGAGCTTAATCAGCAGTTGCGCCTGTATTATTTATTTTGCCCTTTTTTATTAAATAACCCACAGATATTACCAATCCCATTGGTGATTTTTTGGAATTGCGCTCTCATGCTAATTTGCCCCGTTTAGTAAATCTGGTCTTATGTTGTTAAAAATCATTCGACACTGTGCCTATGTCTGTGGTCGCCCATGGATGTAAAATAGTTGTAAAAACATCCAGCGTGATAAAGGGGGTGATAAAGAAGGCAAAAGTTACAGATTGGAGCTAATAACAAAAATGGCAAGATTCACATTTCAGCTTTCAGGTTGTCTACAGAGCTAAAGTTTGTTTTCCGTTGCTATTGACATTATGCCACGAATTCAGTCGATAGAGCTTAACTTGTGTAGGACCCGAAACATTCCTTTAAGACCCCTTGAGAATGCCAATTGACTCATTTAATTAAAATGACATTAATGAAATTTAAATCATTTCAAAACAATCCCAATGCTCTACTTGTAGAGGACTGAAAAACCAAACCACCTTCCAAACAATTTTTGTAGTTGAACTAAATTCCTAATTTGTATCCTCACAATCCTTAATCGCCATGGTTTTCCAACCCTATTATGGGCTGTAAGCGTGGAGTTTGAGGAACAGACTCGTGATTGTTGCATGGCCTCATGTCTGTTTTGCTCTGTGTGTGCCGTGTGTACGTTTGGTGCATTGCCGTGGAGTATAGCTGTGGCTCTCTCTCCCTCTCTTCCGCTGAGCTCTGGGGGCGGGCGAACTGGAGAGACGGTTGCATTAATAATGCAAGGCTGCCTGGAAACTGAACGGGCTGCAGTGAAGTGCTGTGTGGAATGCTAAAGAGCCGTTTGTTTGTGTCGCCTGTGTGTATCCCTCCCTTTCTTTAAAAGCACTACTGCCACCAACTTAAGTGTGTGTGTATGTGTGGTGTGGCATTGGTTTGTGTGTATGCACAAGATTGAAGTACTGTGTGCATGTGTGTGTGTGTGTGTGTGTGTGTGTGTGTGTGTGTGTGTGTGTGTGTGTGTGTGTGTGTGTGTGTGTGTGTGTGTGTGCGCGCGTGTGTGTGTGTGTGTGTGTGTGTACATGTAGCTCTCAGTTGACAATCTTGAGTTTGCTTCTGGCGAAAAGTCGTAACATCTGTCTGTGTCTTTCTCACTGTATTGACAAATGGCATATTAATGTGTGTATATTAAATATAGAGCCATAGGTGTCATTTACACTGGGGACGCTGGGGACATGTCCCCACCACTTTTTGAAATGGCTGATTTTGTCCCCACCACTTTTTGAAAGCATTTGGTTAAAATGTTCTGAAAAATCAAGCAATACCTGTGCGACATACACTGCAAAAATGACTTTCCTACTTTTCCTACTTTTGCATTGTTTTCAGTAGAAATATCTAAAAATTCTTAAATTAAGATGCTTTCTCTTGATGTGCAAAATTACCTAAGAAAATAAGTCTAGTTTTTAGACCAAACATACAATTTAAGTGAATTTGTGATTAAAACAAGCAAAAATATCTGCCAATGGGGTGAGAAAAAAATCTAAAAATAAGATTAGTTTTTTCTTAAAAACTTAATTTAAGCAAATTTTTCTCACCCCATTGGCAGATTATTTGGCTTGTTTTACACTTCAAAAAAGGATTTTTTTGAAAAAAAATTCTTAGTATTCTTAGCATCTTAAATTAAGATGCTTTTTCTTGATGAGCAAAACGACCCAAGAAAATAAGTCTAGTTTTTAGACCAAAAATATCAAATTTAAGTGATTTTGTGCATAAAACAAGCAAAAAAAAAAAATAATCTGCCAATGGGTTAAGCAAAAAATCTTGAACCTTTTTCTAAAAAAACACTAAATTCAAGAAAAATTCAAAAATTTGCTTACCCCATTGGCAGATTTTTTTGTTTATGCACAAGATCACTTAAATTTGATATTTTTGGTCTAAAAACTAGACTTATTTTCTTACATCATTTTGCTAATCAAGAAAATACATCTTGATTTAAGAATTTTTAGATATTTCTACTGAAAACAAGACAAACATACTAAGTAAGAAAGTCATTTTTTTGCAGTTCACACTGCAAAACATTATTTTCAAGAAAAAAAAATTCTTAGTATTTTTGTCTTGCTTTCAGTAAAAATATAAAAAAGTATTAAATTAAGAAAAATTAAGTCTAGTTTTTAGACCAAAAATATCAAATTTAAGCGATTTTGAGCATAAAACAAGCAAAAAAATCTGCCAATGGGGTAAGCAAATTTTTCCTGAATTTAGTGTTTAATAAAAATTTTCAAGATTATTTTGCTTACCCAATTGGCAGATTTTTTTTGCTTGTTTAATGCACAAAATCACTTAAATTTGATATTTTTGGTCTAAAAACTAGACTTATTTTCTTGGGTCGTTTTGCTTATTAAGAAAAAGCATCTTAATTTAAGAATTTTTAGATATTTTTACTGAAAACAAGACAAAAACACTAAGAATTTTTTTTCTTGAAAATCATTTTTTGCAGTGTATGTCTGGTTTTGTGGTCCAGGGTCACATAAGTTGCGTTGTGTGCTTATGGTGTGTTTTTTGCCCATTTTTCATGCGTCATTATATATATATATATATATATATATATATATATATATATATATATATATATATATATATATATATATATAATATTTTTCCCGCCTTGCTGTAATGTTTTTTCATCTGATCTTTTGTCCCCACCACTTTTCAACACAAACTGACGCCCCTGTATAGAGCTGTCACAAAAATACTTCAAAGTGTGTCAATACTTCTTCTGTGTGCGTGCATATGTTCTATATATCTATATCTATCTATCTATATATGAGATTTGATGGAGTTCCCAGTTGTGTTTCATTTAAGTATGAACTTAGTCTCATATAACTAAATACAAACTAATGAGACAATGGTTAACAACATTAAGAGTATGAAGCTGTAACATTCATGTAGGTCTACTGTAAATGCATTGCTACAATTTGATATTTGAATTCTTTTTTTATTACAGACTTGGTAAAACTAAACTCAGTTTGTGAAGTTGTTGAGATATCTTCTGAAACTCTAATGGAGACTTTTGGGAGAAATATCAGAGACTTAAGCAAAAGTTTCCATTTGCGCTCTGTTTAATCTCACTTCTGTCAGGGGGAAATGATTGATCTGCGATTTTTATGTGATATAATGTATACCTTGTAATGCACTGTATATCACTTTGTATAAAAGTGCCTGAGGAATGCATAGTAATGCAAATCTAAACCGAAAAAGAAATCTGTGTCAAGACATAACAGTTTACTACACTGTAAAAATTTCTTGTTGCATTTACATGTTTAAGTATAATGAATTTGAAATGACAATTCTTGACTAGTGGGAAGTTGCTATTAATTATACAAATAAAGTTGAAATAACTTATTCAATTCAAATTCAATTCAAACTACTTTATTTATCCCCGTACTGTAGGTAGGGCAATTCAGTTTTCAGCCTTCCAGTCGGATCAACAAGACAAAACAACACTTAATCAAGCATACAGAGAAAGAAAAACACTGTCAGTGACATCATATTGCATAGATGGGCATCAAAATCAAAGCAACAATACACAGGCCACAATACTGACTAAGCAGCAACCAACGCTCAAGATAATAATAATAATAATAATAAATAAATAATAATACAGAGGTTTGAAATGGCTGGTACTTATACGAAGGAGGATAAGGGCCAAGCTAAAATAAAAATAAAAATATCTCGAGATTAAAGTCATTAAAATGCGAGAATAAAGTCATTATTTAACGAGATAAAAGTCAGAATAAATATAATTTCAGGAATAAAGCCGTTATTTAACGAGAATAAAGTCGTAAAATTTCGAGAATGAAGTCAATTCAGTTTAGGCCTATTCTTTACTTTGTTTACTGCATTAAGACAGTGATTTAAATACACTATATTTACTACACACTATAATATATTATTAATAAGCATGTCAAGCAGAAAAGCCCAGAATATGCTCGTTTTCAATAAAGGAAACAAACAAACGTGCACTTTAGCGTTTTTTGTTCTTATTCTGGGATCTTCTGCTTGCCTGTACACAGAATTTTTTATTAATAAAATGTTTGCTGAATATTACTCTGTATTCCATGTTGTATTTTAGGGTTATTAGGGGTCTGCACTTAGTAAAGATTTTGCTTTCATGAGAACAAGCCTAAAATGAAACGTAGCCTACTTTCCATTCCTCCCTCGGCCATACGATTAATATCCCTTATCACCTGTGCAATTTCATTTACAGTAGGTGCACCTTCATGTGCGTAACTTTCCTTACGAAAATTAACCATGAAAACCAAAAAAAACATGATAACTGTAGTAAAACCGTGGTAACCACGAAATAAGTTTTGACAATCATGGTTTTCAATAACCATAGTTAAACCACGGTTAGTGTAGTAAAACCATGGTTTTGCTAATAGTAATCAATACACAAAAAAACCATGGTTACTATACTTTTACCACATTAAAACCATGGGTAATTTTCGTAAGGGTTTACCCTACCCAATTAACAAAACCCTTTATTCATTACGATATTATGTTCATTGCATGCCTGTTTTATTAAGGTGTGCGCTGAATTTTGTTCATATTATCTCCCCCCATATTGTCTTTTATATGAGGGAGATTCCATAAAATTGCCTTTCTAAGCGCATATCCTTCATATTGTTTTATTAATAAACAGGTATGAAATTTGGTGTCTGCTTTGCAGATCTGCGACTTTGTTCTTGTTAAATAGCGACTTTATTCTTGTTAAATAACGACTTTATTCTTGTTAAATAACGACTTTATTCTCGTTAAATAAAGACTTTATTCTCGTTAAATAAAGACTTTATTCTCGTTAAATAACGACTTTATTCTTGTTTAATAACGACTTTATTCTTGTTAAATAACGACTTTATTCTTGCTAAATAACAACTTTATTCTTGTTAAATAACGACTTTATTCTTGCTAAATAACGACTTTATTCTTGTTAAATAACGACTTTATTCTTGTTAAATAACGACTTTATTCTTGCTAAATAACGACTTTATTCTCGTTAAATAACGACTTTATTCTCGAAATTATATTTATTCTGACTTGTTTCTCGTTAAATAATGACTTTATTCTCGCATTTTAAAATCTCGAGATGGTTTTATCCCTATAGTAAGTACATGTTGTTGATTATTACTTAGTACTTAAATGTATAATTACACTGTAACAGTGATGCCGTAAAATAAAGTGTGACCCAAATCTTATATTGGCACATATTTTGGAAAAATGCTTTGGAATTTTTCAAAAACTCAACAATACACCGTGGGCAAATTTACTACAATTTTGTGTTGTTCGTGGATGAAAACATCCATTGAATTAAACTGCTGCATAAATATATCAGATTTCTTTATATAAATCTGTTATTTAAACCTTAGTACTGATCAAAACTACCAAATGTTTACAAAAATTAGAGTTACGCTCTAAATTGACAAGTTCAAAAATGATGTCACTGATTTGGAAAAAAAACTGATGTTCATTATAAAAAGTGATTGTGGACTGGATGTTTTTCTACCTTTTTCAAAGTCTTGAGGATGTCAATGATAAGTAGGCATTTTTAGTGTTTGTACGGCATCACATATGCACAGGCACGCACGCACGCACACACACAATAATATGCTGTTATACTCCATAAAACTCAATGTACAAACCAGAAATTAAGCTTAGTCTTTTGCACAGGCCTACTAAAGGGTTAATGGTGCCACATGGTGATCAAAATGACAAATTTGACCTCTTTGCAAAAATAAAAACCACCAACAATCAAGAATGCATGATTATATGATGTCATGGCTTTACAATCAAAAAATGTCGTTATAATGGAAGTCAATGGGGCAAAAATAGCCCCGAACAACTAATTAGAGAGAATAAAAATGAAATCTGATGCTACACAAAAACCATCAATGCATCAAAACCAATGTTTTTACTTATCTTTGTCATGCCCAAGACTGTGATAAAGGTAAAAAAAAATATCCAGTCCACATCACTTTTTTATTGAAAATCTGTCATCTTGTGTGTTCAGTGACATAATTTATGAACTTGGCAATTAAAGAGTTAAAATCCTGTATTTTTTTGTAAAGATTTGGTAGTTTTGGTCCGTATAGTTGTTTAACAGAAAAAAATGTGAAATAACTTTAATATTACAGACTTACAGTACTTAAAATTTGTTATTCCCAAACAGGGTTGTGGACCAAAGAGGTACTTAATGGTTTGCTACTGTAGGCCTTTCTTAGGACTGGACATCACAATTACGTAACATTTCACAGCTACATTTATTTATTTATGAATTAAATCTAGTATAATATGAGTTTCAGGCTACATGTTAATAAGGTTTGTGTCTCTGCGGTACGATACCACAGACATTATAGGTTGGTAAACACTACCGTAATACACAACATTGCATCCATTCTTAGCAGTAAGCATTTTATAGTGCACTGTACCGTGATCCATCCATGCATTTGTTCTCCATCCCTGGAGGGGAAATATGTACAGCACTCATGATGAAATCCCATTAATGCAGCACTTTATTAAAGCATTTCATGAGAGACAATATACTGAGGACTTTAAAAATAAATAAAAATAATGGTAATAAAAACAATTTATGGCTGCAAGAGTAGAGCGCGAGATATATTTTCTCTTTTTATTCATGCATTTGTTGACATAGGAAGGAAACAATGGGAGCATGCAAACACTTAGTATAATCAAGCGCTCGCCCCAGGACAGAAATATAATTCCTTAATGCTTCTCCATCCCATTTAAATTTTACACCATTTATAATGAACGGCAAGAGTAATGCTTTTTTGAATGCCTCTGAATTGCGCACCCTAATGAACTTATTTTTAAATGTGCTCTTTATAAATTAAATCCACGCACCGTGGGAAGATATGTACAGGGTCTTGTGAGCGCTCTATCATAGGCCCGCACTCGAGATTCACGGCACGCCACAGTCGCTCGAGAAGATTACAGACTTCTAATGTACATCCTATGGGCTAAAGCTGTAATCGCAGTAACGTAGATATATGACGGGGATGGGAAGATTGATAGGTGGACGTGGAGATGATTGCTCCTTGAGACGGGAGATGATGTTGCGTGCCGTAGAAGAGTAATTTTAGCGTTATGGCGCGTAACGGGGTCGGTGTAGTTTAGTGCGACACTTAAGAGTCTAGTGCATGCATTTCTAGTATAACTCTATGCGATGTACTTACAGTGCATTTCAAGCTATTCATTTTTTATCAGTATATGGATTGAACCCATGACCTTTGTGTTGCTTAAGCACCAATTGAGCTACAGGAATACTTCTGAAGACATCTCAATGTCTCAAACTGTGTTCAGAAAGTCAGAGCTGTTATAAAAGTAATAATCAAATAATCATTAGCTATTTTATAGATTTGTGCCCTTATTGTATTTTAATAACTGTCTGATTGTGTTTTATTTTTAGTTCTCTTAACAAATTGTCATGTCGTTTTGGTCATTTTCTCTGAATTGGTATGTATCATTGACGATTTAGCACAAAAACGAAAAGCAGTGACTCAAGTCGACTGTTTGCCTGCTGGGCAGCTTTTGTTTAATGGGAGAGGATGTTTGTGTGCGGGTGTGCATGTGGATAGCGGTTTGATAAACAGTTTTGATTCAATATGACTTAATGTTCACCGACAAGTAGTGACTGGTTTCATGTGAAGTCGTGCCAAAATGGGGATAGGTCTGAAATGTGCAATCTGTGATATGATTTATTATTTAAAGTTGGTGTGGAAAGCTATTCATGTTATGCATTCTGACTTATTAACACCGTTTAAGAGTTGGATTCCTTATGCAAAACATAGGGAAAGTGTCAAAAAAAGCAGTCAGACGAATGATGGCGTATTTTTGTGCCGAATGCAGTTTGCCAGGGTTTGTACACATTTCGGAATTTGTTTTTTACATAAAAGATTCATAGGTAAAAATGTTGCTTTATTTCTTTTATAGGTAATTTCAGCCCAGGAAGTACAGTGGAAGTCCTTATATGGGCACACAACTGGAATAGCGTACAAAGAGCTGACCAATCCCTCCAGAAAAACACGATTATGCGATCGCATGATTTAATGCATAATCAGCCAAAGTCCGCATATTTATGCGGGGGACGCATTTTTTCACCTTTGCAGCATAAATTGCAGATTTCCGTGTGCAAAATATGCGGGGCTTGTATAATTTCAAAATCCCCTCATTTTCGTGGCAAAAATCACATATATCTTAGCAGAAAGTTGAAAATTGTTGCATTTACCTCATACAAGCGCAGCCATGTCCCCTGTTGCCATGGTAACGTTATGAAGTGACATGTGACGTGAACATCATTGAAAAGCTGCAAAAGCTAATAACAGTTTTTGCAAGTTCTCGCAGTTTTTGCAAGTTCCCGCAATTTCATCGCATAAAGATCGAGGATTTTTGCCCTCAACAATCACAAAAAAATTTCTTTGGAAGGACTGGCTGACACGAAATCAACATCACCAAGGTGAAGATGTTGTTGTTTGTGAGGGAAATTTAAGCTTGTTCAGCTTCCTAAAGAACCCACAATGGATAAAGTTGGACTTTGTTGAAATTGGACGGTCCCAACCGGATCATGAGTTGCAGGCGGTAAGTAAAACTGCATCAAATGTATGTGTTTTGCTGCCAAACAAAATGGCGGGTAAGTGCATATAATGTAAACGACAGAAACATGTAGTAAATCATAAGGTATCCAGAGATATTGGGATAATGTGTTTCTTGCTCGTGACTTGCTCTGCCCGCGGTACGCCTTTGAGGAGGTTGGGTTTATTAATCAGTAAAGCTAATCTGTCTTTTATAAATCTGATCAAACAAAAGACTCCTTGGCTATGTAAAGGATGTAATACTATATAGGTACTCAAGAATAGCATGAGATAAGCAGAAACAGTGTGTGTTATCTGAGCTTTATCTAAACCCAAGAGCTAAACCCAAGTGAGTCTGATATATTTTCTTGTAAATAGGCATTTTTATTAGGCACTTATGTTCAGGTTCAGTAATTTCACTTTATTGGCAATGAAAAGGTCAATTGTAAAAGTCAGTAATTGAAATACATTATTTTCACAAATGTCACTTTGGTCATTTCATTGGTATTTAACAAATTTGACTGTCTTACGCTGCAAAACCCAACAACAAAAAAAGTGCATGGAGGCTTTTTGGCAAAATCACTAAATATGCATACAAAAACATTGCAAATGATCAAAGTTAGAATGTAAAAATGAAGAAACTGAACGGCACTTTTATGCATGTGGCTCCACATTCAGGTTGTATTCAGGTTCAAGTACTCACAGGAGACACACGTCTGAAGCGGGGTTTAAGAGGATTTGAAGTGAAGGTATTTAATGAACATATAATACGTGCCTAGAGCATTCGGTCAAAGGTGGGGTGCATGATACACATTTCACACATACAGTCTTTACTGGTAAATTACTGGTAAATTGCAGGTAACAGGTCATGTGTGAACAGAACCTTTCCGGTAAATCAGTGCTGCCAATTTACCAGAAAGAGAGGTTGTAAGATTACCAGTAATTTACTGGTAAGCGCTATGTGTGAACACAAAAATATAGATTACCGGGATTTAGAACGGACAACGAATTATTGACAGCACAACCGAGTTTGAATTGCATCAAACCACCATTATTGTGATCACTGTTTGCACTTTATCTGCTCATTTGCATTTTAGAGGACACACCCAAAACGGCACATTTTTGCACACACCTAAAAAGTGGCAATTTTAACATGCTTTAATCAATTATTTATATGGTATTTTGAGCTAAAACTCCTTATGTGTACTCGTTTGACACCAAATATTTATTTTACATCTTAACACATTTTTGTGACATGGCCCCTTTAATAACACATTTGTTTGTACAGTTAAATGGAAAGTTTGCCCAACAAAAAAAAAAATGTTTGTCATAATTTACTCAACCTCACGTTTTTCCAAACCCATGTTTTGTAACCAAACTGCTTTGGGGCACCATTGACTTCCATATTATTTTTTTCTACTATGTAAGTCAATGGTGTTTATGCTTCCTGCTTGCTTACAAAATGTATGTTTTGGGCAAAACAAAGACAAAAACTTAGTGAGTAAATAATGACCGAATGTTAATTTTGGGGCGAGCTATCCCTTCAACATGATCCATGTCATTACAATTGATGAGTAAAAAATGTTTTACATATTTAAACAACTACATTTCTGTTTATTTTATTTTTTAAAAAATCCTGTATTTTCAGTGCAGTGTTAGACGTATGGAGCCCACTGTATATTCTGATTTATGTTAATAATTAAATCTTAGTGTGTAAGTTCAATTATAAACCCTTATAGACTATTAAGGTGTTTGTGTTACTTTCCATTTAAACAAGTAATTCCTGCCAAATCAACGTGTAATTTATTTTATGTAGCTACTTATTATAACACATTGTTATTTGTATTACAACCATATTTAATTATTACAATAATTGTAGCACGTACACTTACTGTAAATTGAAACCGACTTTCCACTTGATGTTTCCTGATAATTCTTAATTCACTTTCATCCGTGGGTACAGCCGGCTGTCTCTGGTCACCTGTCACCCCGAATCATCCCGTCCCCCTCAGTTCTCGGGCGTGATCCACCCGACTTTTTATTTCAATAGCAGTCACTGTCAAACACAGGCCTATCTGTCCCGCCATCTCTCTGGTATTCTCTTTAGACTTCGAAGCCAGTATTTCCTTCAGTCCCTGGCAGACGCATAACCTTTTCTAGCCTTTTAATATGCAGCGTTGTGGCTTTTGAATGCCATTCTCAATCTCTCCTGACATTTGTGCCGAAGACGCCACATTAGGTGACACACGCGCAACGCGTGTTACGACGCTCTTTTAAGACTCCGGTGACAATCGCGGTCACACAAAATACGACGGTGCGGCGCTTGGGTAAACATGAGTGATATTTGCAAACATAACGCTGTTTTGTTTCGTCTTAGTTTTATAAGTAAATCTAAGGTTGTACTGTTATGCAAGTCAACATGAAACAATATACTGGAGCACAGTTTTAGGAGCTGCTAGAAATCCAGCTCACCCGGAGAGATGTGAAAATATTTCATTCATGTTAAAATACTTGCATAAATTTTCATTCATGATAAAGGGACAGTAAGTAGGATATTCCCCATCTAGTGGTGAAGTGGGACATAGAAGCCTTTTTCGGCTTACCCAAACAATGTAAATAAAGAGAAGACATTCTAAGCTTACAAAGAAAAGTCAGATCACTGGCAGAGGTCACATGACACCAATGAGAACATATTTATGAATAAAGACATTGATTTTGACTAATAAAATACTTAAAAAACTACACATTGTGCCCTTAATTAAAATTGGCAGTATATGAAACATTTCTGTTTTAACTCTTTCCCCGACATTGACGAGTTATCTCGTAAATTATATATACACTGCCAATTTTAATTTAAGGGACAATGTATAGTTTTATAAGTATTTTATTAGTCAAAATCAATGTTTCTATCAATGTCGGGGAATGACTTAAAATTGAGATCGAATAGACACTGTAAAACATCGTAACTTACAAATTGTGAACATAAGGAGACAAATCTACCTGATCTAACACAGTAATTTACTTGAGTTGATGATGTAATCAAATGTATTTGTTGATTGAGGAAAGTTAATATAAATAATAATTATTTAATGTATAAATTGTTTATACCCTGTAGTGTCTGTGATTGATCTGATAGTATGTCTTGTGTTTCCATGACAACGGACTTCTTATACAGTAGCCCAAGGGATGGATTAACTGTCACAACCATCTGTACCAGACTTGCAAACTTTGATTATGATTGCAATATAATGCAAGGTTTGTCCTGCAGCCTCATGAAGTAAAAACACATTTTTGGACTCATTTCATAAAGATATTTAAACGAAAGTATTTACAAAAGTGCAAGACAGCTGGCTTTTTAACCCCAGAACCTGAAGTCTGATCAAATCATTTTAGATCCCTGTTCGAACCCCAGCTGGGTCAGGATATCTTTCTGTGTATAGATTAACTTAGGGGTAGGAGTACATAAGTTTTACTTCTTCCTACTCCTTTTTGGACATGTGAATTGAGTTGTTTTATATCTATAAGTTTTTATTTTTGTTACCATGTTTTGTTTTCTCTTTTTTTTCTTTCTATTTTTTATTTTGTAATTGCATTTACATGTTAAAAAAAAAAAAAAAAAAAAAAAAACTTGTAAATAGATAAATCGGTTCTCACCATGAATATAGCTATAGATACTGGAATGGCATTAAGAACAAAAATAATAATATCACTTTACAATGAATACGGTTGTATTTGTTAACATTAGTAAGTGCATTAGGGAACTAAGAATAAACAATATGTGACCCGGGACCACAAAATCAGCCATAAGGGTAATTTTTTTAACTGTCATCATCTAAAAGCTGAATAAATAAGCTTTCCATTGATCTATGGTTTGTTAGGATGGGAAATATGGGGGAAAAAATAAATATTAAGGAAAATCTCCTTTAACATTGTCTAAATGAAGTCCTTACACTGCAAAAAATGACTTTCTTACTTAGTATTTTTATCTTGTTTTCAGTAAAAAAAATATCTAGAAATTCTTAAATTAAGAAGCTTTTTCTTGATGAGCAAAATGACCTAAGTAAATAAGTCTAGTTTTAAGACAAATAATATACAATTTAAGTGAATTTGTGCTTAAAACAAGCTAAAATTATCTGCCAATGGGGTGAGAAAAAAAATGTGAAATAAGATTTCGTTTTTCTTAAACACTTAATTCAAGTAAAAATTTCTCACCCCATTGGCAGATCATTTTTGCTTGTTTTAAGCACAAATTCACTTAAATTGTATATTTTTTGTCTAAAGACTAGTATTATTTTCTTAGGTTATTTTTCTCATCAAGAAAATACATCTTGATTTAAGAATTTTTAGATATTTCTACTGAAAAACAAGACAAAAATTCTAAGTAAGAAAGTCATTTTTTGCAGTGTAGCCACACATATTAATGTTCTAATGATTTTTGGCATACAAATTGATCATTTTGATCCATACGATGTATTATTAGCTATGGCTAAAAATATACCTGTGGAACTTATGACCTGTGCAACTTTATTTTATGGTCCAGGGTCACAGTTTATATAATTTATAAATTTTTGTTAATGTTTGTAAAAATATTAATGCAATATCATACAATACCATTTTAAAGAATTGTGTTTCTATATTTGTTACAACAGTTCTGGATGAGCTGTATTCTGGTGTACAAGTCATTGATGGGTTTTGGGTCAAAGTCATACCAAAGGTGTACAGTTGGGTTAAAGGAACACGCCCACATTTTGGGAATTTAGCTTATTCACCATATTCCCCAGAGTTTCTCAGCTTTCTCATCTCCGTGTGCTGTAACTTTGTCTGACGCAGCCCCCGCTAGCTTAGCTTAGCACCAAGTCTGGAAGTAAATGGCTCCAGCTAGCATACTGCTCCCAATAAGTGACAAAATAATGCAACATTTTCCTATTTATGTGTTGTGATTTGTGTATAGTCACAGCGTGTACAAATAACAAGGTCATATGAGACACAGCCATCTTTTAACAGTATACAGCAGTATGCTAGTTGGAGCCATTCACTTCCAGTCTTTGTGCTAAGCTAAGCTAACGAGGGCTGCCTCAGACAGAGTTACAGCACACAGGGAGATGAGAAAGGTATGTATGGACTTATCTAACTCTGGGGGATACGGTAAATAAGCTAAATTCCCAAAATTTGGGCGTGTTCCTTTAAGGTCTGGGGTTTATGCAGGCCAGTCAAGTTCGTCCACACTAGACCGAATCAATAATTTCTTGCTTTGTGCATAGAGACGTTGTCATAAAGTGTTATGCATTTCACCACAGTCCTGTTCTGAGTTGCTTGAAAAGTTCAACACGAAACCACAGGAGTCATTTTAATCCCAAGTGCTACATACTGAAGCCCTCAAAAGTCATTTCCATTCATAACTTCAGTCAGCCCCTCTGGACCGGGTGTAACTATCATTGCTCAGAACCAGATTTGATCCGGAAAACTTGGAACTGGATGTCCTGCGTACTAATCAGTGGCTAAAAGTGTGGGCCTGTGATGATTTGCTTTCAGAAAAAAGGAAAGAATGTCCACCAAATCATCCAACCCGAGCAGACAGACCAGCCTCGCTCCATTTCTCTATTAGAAAGAGTGAAAGGCCGAATACTCTTTCATCATTGTGCCATTACTGCATGGATCGCATTGCGCACATCTTTTCTCTCAGCAGTGGTGAATCATAAAAAGTTGAAGAAAATCTGTGCGGCACACTTTGGGATTTTAGAACCCAAGTTTCTCAAAGCGGGAGCCTCTCTACACTATAGATATATATTAGAGAAGACTTTTGCTTATTAAAGTTACATATTTTCATATGCGCAGATGTAGGACTTTATAAGGATACAATAATCCTTAACAATATATGCAGTAATCGCAGGTGTGACTGATGGGTGCATTTACTGTATCTTGGGATGCCGGTGCTAAAACGAATTGGCGTTTTTGTTCAGAGAAACAGAAATGTTTCTGTAATATAGTCAAGGTTATAGTTTGGTAGGTCACAGAGGAGATTCTCACAAATGGATCTGGTATTGGTGTCAGGCTTAAACATCAGAATAAACATCAAGGACTTTTCTCAGCTCATACTTATTTCCCCATGGATGTTGTGAGCTGAAGATCAACTCTCTCCATCTTTCTGGAGATTCAGCTCAGCCTGGTCCATCTGTGTGATAAGCTGCCAGATCTGCCATTGGTCGATCACAGTTTTTTTATTTTATTGGGAACTGCAGCGACCTGAGGTGGAATTTGGAATGCAACCTTTGTATTACTGACCAAATACACTTCTCAGATAGCATGCAAACCATTAAAACAATGTCAAAAACAGTTGATTTGTCAATGTTAACTGCATTGAATCAATATCAGGTTTGCACCCTCCATTTATATTGAAAAATATTGAGATTTCAACAAACCACCATTATTGTGATCAATGTTTGCTTTAGTTGGGTCCTCAACTCCTGTTATTTACTAAGTTAAATCTTTCTTTTCTTTTTTTAGTGTTTGTATGTGTTTATATAGAAACACATGTGCATTGGATAAATTAGTTTAGTACTACGATGATACCCAGCATGCATTGCAGCATGAAGCTTTCTTTTGTTGATCGTCACCATTGATGAGATTCATAGACCGATTCATGATGTCAGAGATAGATTCAGTAGTTTAACTTTTTAAATGTGTTTTTGTAATCCTCAAAATAACAGACCTGACACTGTTTCCAACTAGTACTGTAAAATCCATTTTTTGCATAACTTTAACAGTATTTCATTAATATCATTTAGGTATATCTACAAGAATTAAACTACTTGATAACATTACATCTTTGTTTTCTTTGCAATAGCAGATGTATTTTAAAACACTGTTTCAGCAGCCAAAGAAAACTTACCATTAAAACTACAAGAGTAAAGGGCCAAACTAAAGCAAACACTGATCACAATAATGGTGATTTGTTGAAAATTCAATATTTTTTTCAATATTAATAGAGGGTGCAAACGTGATATTGATTCAATGGTATTAACATTGACAAATCAACGATTTTTAACATTGTTTCAATGGTTGCATGCTATCTGGGTTGGCTTTGCACGGACAGTGGAATGGTCCGTTATTTGGCAAAACCACCGAATAATTTCGAAGTGTGTTTAACACAAACAGACTGTTCCCACTTGACATTTAAATGTCATAGTGCTGCAATATTAGATGGTCATATATGGTCACCAAGCCACGTGTGTGTAGGTCAGAAGACTCTTGTAAATTGCTTATTCTTGGTAGTACATCTTATATACAGTAAGATACACAGGCAAATAGAAATAGAGAATAAAGCAAGGTATTATTATGCTATTGAAAGCTCTTGATGTTTAACACTGCAGTTGGCAGCATTAAGGCGAAATCTGCAGAGCATTTTATTTTGAACCATCATTGGATCTGAGCAGTTAGGGCTGAGAGATAACAACCTTTGGCAGTAAAAAACCTCTGGGATAGTGACTGTTGGCTTTGCTTACTGCAGGAATGGCCTGGCTGGGTAAAAGGTTTGAGCTGAAATAGTTATAATGACTCATTATGATGTAAATAATAGCTTCATTCACACCACAATCTGTTAGAGTAAGTCAAAACTGTGGACCCAGAAACTATCCAGTGATGTGGTTTCTCTGAAACCCATACCAGTTGGTAAAATAAGCATTATGTGAATTGCATTCAGCAGTAATTTTTGGGGCGTGTTTAGGTTGTTATCGCATTTGCATCGCACCTTTGGTAAATGAGACGCTAAGCAACACAAACAAGGTGTTTGCAATTTATTCCGAGTAAGTCCTCCCTTTAGTGTCTCAACGTTTCATTGTCCTATAATGTTTGTGAAAACAAAGAGAATTGAGATGTAGCAGATATCCACTGAGATGTACCGAAATGACGCCATCATTATCTTACCATATTAAGCAATTTTCTAAACGACTAAATAGCACAATTTCATGGCATGCTTTGTTATTCGACAATAAAAGAAAAACAATAACTTGGAAAAATGCCTTGGTTTTACTTAGCTCTTTAGAAGCATTAAGCATTAAAACTAATTAAACAATGCAAGCAAATAATTAAAATAGCTAGATCGAAGCATTCGGAGTCTGTTAAAATTTCAATATAGGGCATTAATAGTGAGATACGATCATGCTTTTGCACAATCTTTAGGTGATTATTCCAATAAGGTTTAAAGGAAAGTAATTTTAGTGAGAGTTTGGGCCATATCGATGCTTAGTGTTTCTAAGAGGCTGTACAACTTCCTATTAGATGTCACAGCTTAATCGAATCTGTTTGATGATGTGTACCTTAATAAGGTTGTGATGGGATTGAACAGTGCACAGAAAAGCAAACATGTCTTATGAATGAACACCACCCCAGGGTTTTCCTTAGATGGGGGTGACAGACTATATCCCAAAATACAATATGTTGGTGAAGCACCCTGCATGATGTCATAAACACATGTAAGACCACTCTTTAAGGGTGAATTCCAAATGCCGTTTTTGCGACCTAGAAGTGGTTCTGGCATATACAGTTGCTAACAATGAAGAGAAATGATGTTGTATTTCATTGCAGTGTATTTTAATTGGCCACACTATGAGACACAATTGCGCAACTTCGTCTAGAGTTTATACATCAAGAGTTGATTTTCGAAGGGAATTGGGCATAGGGGTGATCACTTTCGATTGGGATTCCCCCTAAACCAGAGGTTTTCAAACTGGAGTCTGAGGACCCCCAAGGGGCCTACAGGAGGTTCTAGGCGGTTCCCAGAAAATTTGAGAGAAGAAAAATTGGACTAAATTTGTTTTTCTTATAACAGTCCACTTTATCTCGCTTATTGGGGTTTATAAGGAAGGATTCCTTTTAAAGCTACCATGAAACAAGATTTATTGTCAAAGTTGCTGCAGCACAACTACATTTGAATTGAAAATGTATCTCTTCATGTTTATACATCCAGCATTAATCCAAGTGTAGCCAATTATATATTCATTATACATAAAAATATATAAATTGCTATACATATTTTAAGTAGGGGTTCCCTCACAAAAGGTTCATCATATATGAGGGCCCTTGGCAGGGGTTACATTAGGATTTGTTATGGGGGGGGGAGGAGTTCGAGCGGTAACATGTTTAATGCTAATGAGTGCAACTAGTGTTATAAGCCCTTTTCACACAGACATCCGTAAAATACACGTAAAATGCATCCTGGATTTTTCCGGAATCGTTAGATTTTTTGTTCATTCACACTGCCATGATTACCCGGCATATGATGGTCCCGGAAAGACACGTGACCTGTTGAAAGTCCTGCTCTCTCTTCTACGCAGCGTCTGAAGTTTGCAAATGATTTATTATTTCTCTCTCCAGAAACCACTCGCATGCATTTTTGTTTATGATAAGACTATAAAGGAGCGTGTGAATGATCTCAGCTTCTGAGTGGATATTTGACGAGCTCCCTGATCTCTGCTTTAATACAGCTTTCAGATATTTCTCATCGTGATTGTTTATATGCATTTAAAACCCGCATTTTGAGGAGCTGAACGATATATCTTGTTGGGATGACGCGCGGGTATTTTCGTTTATTATAGCTCAAATGAGCACGCGTTACGCAATATTCTTTTATGCTGCTGAATGATCTCCGTTTCAACGCAGTAAGTGACGAGCTAACTTACCTGATATCTGCTTCAGTCCAGTTTGCTGACATTTCTCGTCATGAATGTTGTAAATCCCTCATTTTAAAGAGTTGAACAAACTTCATGTTGCCATGACATGCGCGTCCTCACTACGGCACGTGCGTCATTGTTTATGCGTCTCATTTATCATTTCCTGATAACTGCTTCAATCTAGTTTGCAACATTTCTCGTGTTGAATGTTTATATGCATGTTATCTCTCGTTTTAAGGTGCTAAACCATAACTTTTGTTGTGATGACGCGCGCATCCTCACTACAATTACGTCTGTAATTTTTACCCTACGAAGTGTGCTCATCAGCGACCCCTTTGCACCCTTGATGCGGTCTTCTGCTGCAGGCTTCACGCACTTTACCAACCAAGAAGTCCTTGCGAAAGCACAATCAGGCGAAACAGGCGACGGATGGGAGGAATTCACATTGTTGTGCTTCTCTTCCTATTTCTGGCGTGACGCTCAAGTCTGTCCCAAGATATCACTTTGGTGCATCCTTGTGGACTCATGTCAAGGGTCCCTAAAGTCTGCACTACATGATGTCATCAAAGTATGGACTCTGAGGAAGTCCACAAGTCCGGAGTGTGCCATTTGGGACAGGGCCAATGTTGCAAATCTGACACCCTATAGCTTTATCTCTCTCTATCTCTCATCTCTACAATGTCTAATGTCCTTGTGCCTTCTTGAGGTTCTGGGTGATATATGTTGTGTTCGACTTAACGCGAGGCTGCGTAGACATAAGCGTGTGGTGACAAAAACGGGTGACCATCACTCATAAGCGGAATGAATAAAAACATGTTATTCAGTGCACACGCACCGGCACCAGTGGGCACCATGGCGCAAAGCAGTAGCACCTGCAGCCCAATTTAAACCCTGGTCCTTGGCATCATAATGTTTGAAACCCCCTGCTCTAAACAATGCTGGGTCACTCTAAAAAATGCTAGGTTATTTTTAACCCAGTGTTGGGTCGAAAAGGAACAAACCCAGCTGATGGGTTAAATTACCACAGAAAATGTTAATATTTGACCTAACAATGGCTCAAAACAACCCAGCAACAATTCATAAATTTTTCACCCAATTCATAAATTTGCCACCTAACACTGGTTTAAAAATAACCCAGCATTTTTTAGAGTGTTATTCTTAACCCATGGTTGCGTAAAATATTGTCATTTTAACGTTTATTTAAACCCACGAATGTGTTTTTCCATATTTTACTCCACAGTGGGATTGCAAGTTAATACGCAATGGAGTTTTTCTAAACTATTTTCTAAAGTTTTATGTAATCTGTTACAAAAGATTGCATTAATTTATTTTCTATGCATGCATATAGCGTCCCTCGAAAATCAGGTGTTCGGGCTTGTTGTGTTGATGTGTGCACGATAATCAGTCATTTTTTCCAGCTGTCTTCACATCGGTGGACGGTTGCCAAGTAAAATCGGTGGTTTAGACAGCAGGTGCGTTCCAAACAGCAGTCACTCGCCCCCACGCTGCCTCTTGTTAGGCCTTTTTAAGAGGCAGGGGTCCGGCTTAGCATCTCTTGTTGTGTCTTTCGAGGATGCCCTCTTATTGTAGATCCACCCCTGAGTTATTAACAGTTCGTCTTTCCAGCCCAACACTCTGATGCTGGTTTCCAGCAGAGGTTAAAGATAATTAGAAAGGAAATAGAGGCGGATGAAGCTCCACGGTTCCTACATGCCATCACATGGGACAGGATCCAGACGGACAGCAGGCAGGAACTCTTATTTAAATGAGAGCTTCACAGCATACCTTTGATGATGTTAAAGCATGCAGTTTAGTACTGTGTGTACAGTACGAAAATAACTAAATGAATGGACTCGTAAGTGTTTATGGCATTGAATGATGAAATTTGTACATGTATCAAGTTCACAAAATGATAAAAAGAAATGAGGATGTGAATTGATGTTTAACCTTGCTATTGTAGCGCCTTTTCTACAAACAAGCAAAATTAGTCTGCTGACACCATCAAGCATTTTTTCCCACCGCTATGCAGCGTCTCTACAAAGCGTCTGAAGTACAGATTACAAATCTTTCTATTCATCACACAAACCTGTGGGTTACTTCAGCGTTAGCTCGTCCTTCAGATTCCAATATTGCTTTCATGAAATCCATTTGAAAGAAAGCAATATGAACGGCATTTAGAGTTCGTATTTAACTTCCGGCTTTTAAAAACGCAAACGCTTCTCAGTTAATGGAGTTCTCGCAGGCGTACGAAGTGACTCATTTATGTGCAGGTACAGTATGGCATCCTGATCGACGTTACCTTGCCAACCAAATATTTATAATTGGGAGAACCTGTATCTATTTTGTATTCAAGTGCATCCTGTGTGACATCACGGATTGGCCACGCCCCTCCTCCTAACCAAGCTGCCTGATTCTGTGTTCCACGAGGTTCCTGCTTGAACATTCATTATGCTGATTTGCTATTAGGACCAAAGCCGGTTCAGTTTTATTACCTTGACTTTATTATTTTCTACGTTCTTTCTTTGAGTGATAGCTGAGCTTCAGCTGTATAAGAAACAAATAACACGAATACGCACAGCCTTACCGTTGGCCACACACTGACTGACAGTGCAGACTGCTGTATTCACTTTAAACCACCACTCAACAAGCCTTTTTAGCAGCGAGTGAGGGGTAGATAGCCTGAAGGAAACGCTGGAGCACCACAGCATCAGGTCTTTCTCAGATTAAGAGGCAGATTTAACCGTAAGATGAGGTGCCATGCGATCCAGTTCAAAGGACGTGACAATCATTTTTGCAGCTACAGGGTTGAAAAATCACTAGAGTAGTTGTTTGAGGATGCCAAACAACATTTCATTTATTAGGCCTATTGAGACAAAACCATCTTTGATGTAGATTGTAACTTAATTTATCTTATTTCATCTCAGCATACCGTGGTTACGTATCCGCTCATGAGTGGGAAAACAAGAGCGATCGTAACATCGCCACACCTCATTTCTATTTGCGGCCTGATTTAGGACTGTTGTTTTTATACCCATAAATATCTTGAGGAAGGGAGAGCACAATGCTGTATTGACCAGAGCCGCAAAGCTTAACAAGAGAATAGGTGTCAAATAAACCAGGTAATATACCGGCCTTCCTCATAACTGTTGAAAAGCTGTCCCCAATGCTTTTAATTTACCTCATTTATCGTGCTGCCGGACAATAAAATGCTGCTTGGGTGACTAGATGAACTGGAGTGATAGTATCAGGGGTTAAACTGGGCTGAATGGAGCGATTCAGAACAGCATTGGTGGTAATAATGATGATAATGATGATGATAATAAATAATAATAATAATACACTCACCTAAAGGATTGTTAGGAACACCATACTAATACTGTGTTTGACCCCCTTTCACCTTCAGAACTGCCTTAATTCTACGTCACATTGATTCAACAAGGTGCTGAAAGCATTCTTTAGAAATGTTGGCCCATATTGATAGGATAGCATCTTGCAGTTGATGGAGAGTTTTGGGAAGCACATCCAGTTCATGAAGCTCCCGTTCCACCACATCCCAAAGATGCTCTATTGGGTTGAGATCTGGTGACTGTGGGGGGCCATTTTAGTACAGTGAACTCATTGTCATGTTCAAGAAACCAATTTGAAAAGATTTGAGCTTTGTGACATGGTGCATTATCCTGCTGGAAGTAGCCAACAGAGGATGGGTACATGGTAAGGGTTGGACATGGTCAGAAACAATGCTCAGGTAGGCCGTGGCATTTAAACGATGCCCGATTGGCACTAAGGGGCCTAAAGTGTGCCAAGAAAACATCCCCCACACCATTACACCACCACCAGCAGCCTGCACAGTGGTAACAAGGCATGATGAATCTGTGTTGTCATTCTGTTTACGCCAAATTCTGACTCTACCATCTGAATGTCTCAACAGAAATCAAGACTCATCAGACCAGGCAACATTTTTCCAGTCTTCAACTTTCCAATTTTGGTGAGCTGGTGCAAATTGTAGCCTCTTTTTCCTATTTGTAGTGGAGATGAGTGGTACCCGGTGGGGTCTTCCGCTGTTGTAGCCTATCCGCCTCAAGGTTGTGCGTGTTGTGGCTTCACAAATTCTTTGCTGCATACCTTGTTGTAACGAGTGGTTATTTCAGTCAAAGTTGCTCTTCTATGAGCTTGAATTAGTCGGCCCATTCTCCTCTGACCTCTAGCATCAACAAGGCATTTTCGCCCACATAACTGCCGCATACTGGATGTTTTTTTTCCATTTTTACACCATTCTTTGTAAACTCTAGAAATGGTTGTGCGTGAAAACACCAGTAACTGAGCAGACTGTAAAGTACTCAGACCGGCCCGTCTACTGACATTAAGTTTGGAGTTCAGGAGATTGTCTTGACCCGTACCACACCCCTAAATGCATTGAAGCAACTGCCATGTGATTGCTTGATTAGATAATTGCATTAATAAGAAATTGAACAGATGTTCCTAATAATCCTTTAGGTGAGTGTACAAATAATAATAAGAATGATAATAATGATAATGATGATTATGATGATGATAATGATATTACTACTACTACTACTCCTAATATCAATAATACAAATAATAATAATAATACAAATAATAGTAATAAACAGAGTGATTATAATAATAATAAGAGTGATAATAATAATAGTAATAATAAATAATAATACAAATAATAATAGTAATAATGATGATAATAATAGTAATGATGATAATAATGATAAAAATGATAATGATATTAATGATGATAATGATAATAATAATAATAATAATACAAATAGTGATAATGATAATAATTGTAATGATGATGATAATAATGATAATAATAATAATAATACTATAAATAAAAATAATAATAAAAATAAAAAGAATAATTATAATGATAATAATAGTTATAAAGATAATAATGATGATAATGATCATAATAATGATAATAATTATGATGATGATGATAATAATAATAATAATAATAATAATAATAATAATAATAATAATAAGAAGAAGAAGAAGAAGAAGAAGAAGAAGAAGAAGAAGAAGAAGAAGAAGAAGAAGAAGAAGAAGAAGAAGAAAGATTATAATGATAAAATAATAATGATAAAATAATAATAATAATAATAATAATAATACAAATAGTGATAATGATAATAATAGTATTGATGATGATAATAATGATAATAATAATAATAGTATAAATACAAATAATAATAAGAATAAAAAGAATAATGATAATGATAATAATAGTAATACAGATAATAATGATAATGATCATAATAATGATAAAAATTATGATGATCATAATAATGATAATAATGATAATGATAATAATAATAATAATAATAATAAGATAATAATAACAATAATAATAATAATAAGAAGAAGAAGAAGAAGAAGAAGAAGAAGAAAGATTATATTGATAATAATAATGATATAATAATAATAATAATAGGACATTTGTGATGATTTTCTGATAGTTGATGCATATTAGATACCATTCATACTAATTCAGACAAAGGTAAATGTATACAGTCAAACAACTTTGCTATCATGGATGGAATTTTGAGTTAAGGTATAGTCTTTGAAACTGAAGGTCTCCTAAAGACAATTCAGTGGAAATCCACCTCCCTGTTCTCTTAGCGTTTCACATCACAAAGTGTCTGCACCTTCGGGAAGGGAATCTAAGCAACAAAAGACATTCCATCAAAAGGGAAACGGCAAAATATGGCGTGACACGCTCAGTCACTCAGCTGGTCGTCCCGGACAGCATGTCATTGGGAAAATAGTTTCCTCGTCTGAGGTCAAAACAGAGTTGACAGAAATCAAATGCTTGTTGAGTTTGTGCCTTTTCTCGACATTCTTAAAATTCCCTCTCATTTGTCTTTCTCACTCTGGAGTGATGGGGCACCACTAAAAGTTGCTATTTTACTGTACAAATATTGGCAAAGATCTAACAGCGGAGCAAACGTGGCAACAACTGAGGTGACCATGTATATTTTTGTCTTATGGAAGTTCATTATTAGCTTAGCGCTAGTTGTCTAACCTACTGTGGGCTCTTGGTTTTTTGTAAACTTAAATTTAATTTTAAAACAAACAAAAGTAATATTCTTTTCTTTTATGGATTTGGCAAACGCTTTTATCCACAGCGATTTACCAATTTTTATCGGTATGTGTGTTCCATGGTTTCAAACCCATGACCTTTGCTAACGCAACGCTCTACCACTGAGCTATACAGGAGCACACCTGTTATGCCCTACAAAGCTGCCTACTTTGATTTGAAACTGAGACTCAACAGCTTCAGTAAGAGTCAGCCAGGCGAGCCTAAAATGGACATTTGTCCTCTCAACAACTGCACATCTTGTACTCTGAATTAGTAATTATGCACATCAAGCACAGTGTATTTTAAATGCCAATTCATTTTTTTTCGAATCACCCCGCTGGTAGAGTTCAGTGTGGCACAGTGTGATATTCATCGGATCTCTGAACGTTGCATGTTACTTCCAGGGTACCAGCAGGAAACAGATTACATCAAACACCTGATTGGATGCTAAAGCGAGTCTTTTTTATTTCAATGACGGCAATGTAAATAGGTACACAGGAACACATGCTGTGAACAAAAATATATAGAAATATAGCAGGAAACCTTTTTCTGAACATGTACGTGATTTTAACCCTATGGGATTCTTAGGTGATTTGCCCTCCTTGAGCAGTTCCTCACTAACAAACACTAAACTTGTGTTTTTCAGTTGCTAAAAAACATAATAATGGCGAAGGTCTCTTAACACTGTGTTCAGCACAAAGTCACTGATATAAATCCACAAAACACTTACAAAAAAAATGTCAAAACTGGATCTAGTCTAGAGTTTTTCTGAAAAATCATCCTGCCTACCTATTCATATAAAAAATATTGATTAGTGTTTCCAAGATACTTTTTGCTGAGAAAAACCATATGCGAGGAGGCATGAAAGCTCCTGAATAATCTGTGATTGACAGCTGAGGAAACAAAGACTCACATAATGAGCCGCATAATAAGCCATTTAGGCAGGAATGTGAGAGAAAACTCAAATAAAGAAATGGACTTATAGCTAAAAATATAATCCAAAAAATTACCCTGTAGCAATATTACCCTGTAGCCCAAGACAGCTTGCCCACTAAAGCTAAGTAGGGCTGAGCCTGGTAGGTCAGTACTTGGATGGAAGACCTCCTGGGAAACCAGGGTGCTGCTGGTAGAGGTGTTAGTGAGACCTGCAGAGGGGGCGCGCCCTGTGGTCTGTGTGGGTCCTGACACCCCAGTATGGTGACGGGGACACTATACTGTCAAAATGCACCATCCTTCGGATGAGACGTTAAACCGAGGTCCTGTCTCTCTGTGGTCATTAAAAATCCCAGGATATCATTCGAAAAAGAGTAGGGGTGTGCCCTGGCATCCTGGCCAAATTAATCATACCCATATAAACTAATTGGCTATATCACTCTGTCTCCTCTCCACTAGTAACTTGGTGTGTTGTGGGCGTTCTGAGGCAATATGGCTGCAGTCGCATCATCCAGGTGAATGCTGAAGATTGGTGGTGGTTGAGAAGATTCCCCCATTCATATGTAAAGTGCTTTGAGTGCTGCAGAAAAGCGCTATATAAATGTAATGAATTACTATTATTAATTATCAAATAAGGGTGAAGGCACACACACACAATGCAATTTTTATGATATGTTTAATGGAAAATTACAATTAAACTGGTTTCTGTAATGAGTAAATTTGTAGTTACTGTGGTTTAGCTACAAATACTATAGTTAACTCTTTCACCGCCAGCGTTTTTAAAAAAAAGTTGCCAGCCAGCGCCAGCGTTTTTCTTGATTTTCACAAAAGTTTAATGTCTTCCAGAAAATGTTCTTCTTCAAATATATAAACATACAATATACCAAATGAAAGAACAAACCCTCTGCTTTCAAAAAAAAAAAACCTGTTTCATCCTACCTTCAGTGGTTCTTTTGAAATCAGCTTTTGTATATGGGTAGGTTTTTGCAAAAACACCAAATTTTGAGCAAAAAGCAGAGATAATTCCATTTTTGTGCCGGACTTTTCATAGAGATCCCATTCAGAGCGATCTTTAAAACAGACACAGACGTGCAGCCGCTTGCCATAGGGCAATACTTCCGGGTTTAAAAAGTTGCGGACAGCCTAGTGGATAATAGCGGTATTGCGGACAGACAGAAAAACTCGTCATTGGCGGGGAAGCGTTTTCTCTTGATTGACGAGATATCTCGTCAATGGCGGGGAAAGAGTTAATCATGATAAATGTATTAAGGGATTAGCATGGTCAACTTATCAATATTTTGTGTTTGTTTACAGACGCGTTTCTTTCTCGTGTGTTGTTTGAAAGAAGCACAAAGGATTGCCTGTCGAGGCGAGGCATGTGACCGTGCATGTAATGAACTTGTTGTTCAAAGACAGATGGGAATAAACAAGGTTTTAGATGTCCTGTTTGCAATCGTGTCATTTACATGAATAGCACAAAGCGCACCAAATATGACGCCTCGTGTGAACGTGCATCATGTTTATTTTCTTAATTTCGCAAAAAGCTAAACATTTTGTTTTTATTGGGAGTGGACACAAAAAACTAGACACTTTAACGTTTTAAATGACGTATAAAACATATTTTTATGTCCAAAATCTAAGTAATCTAAATCTCTTTGCGCAGTGATTAAAGAAAGAAAAGGGTGCTGCGCCTGCGCCGTCGTTGGCCCCCTGGAGTTATGTAAATGAGACTCTTGGATATTAAAAGATGGATAGTGAAAAGATTTTTTTGTAGCAGTCAACGCAATGATTTTCTTTTTTTAACATCTCAGCAAAAAATTGTTAGCTTGCATACACCTTGACAGTTTATTTACTTATTTGTTTTTCAGTACAGCAAGCAAATTTTCACAAAATCAGTGCGGCTCATCCGAGGGGCGCTAATTCAAAATAAGTGTTCGGAGTGTCATGTGTGTTGCTTGCGTTTTCAAAATATGTGTTTGTTGCGTCATGTAAACCATGTGCATCACGTGTTTTGTCAAAATAAGTGCCTGCTGCACACGCGTCAAAAAAAGCTCATGTTCACAAAATACACACTCCCTTAACAGTAAACTCTGATTACACAAGAGATTATGCGAGTAACTGGCAAACGCGAACATTTCTTTTGCAGCAGGCACTTATTTTGACAAGACATGTGATGCACACAGGATCTATAGGTGCGCAGAACACAGATTTTGAAATACAAACCACACACATGATGGGCTACATACATGTTGTGACCAAATTTGCATCGAGCGCCCTCGATAAAAGAAGGTCATCGGCCGCAACTGCACAAAATATAAAATAAATCACGAATTTGACCATTTGAATGCCAGGTAAGACAAAAGCAAATAACAATTTGAGTCATTTTTTGCACGACTTGCAAGCACTTACTCTCTCTGCTTAATGGTTACAGTGTATTTTCCCAAATTAATAAGACTCTAGGGGCTCTATCTTACACCCGGCGCCATGCAGCGCAATGCAAGTGTCTATTGCTAGTTTCCACCAGGCGTAATTATCATTTTCACGTTTAGCGCCACATTGTTAAAATAGCAAATGCATTTGCCCCCGCTTTTGCACCCATGGGCGTTCTAGTCTGAAAACGAGGTGTGTTCAGGCGCATTGTTGGCGCGTTGCTATTTTGAGGCAACCATTATAGACTACGCAGGCGCAACATGTTTTTTGTTATTTAAAGAGCGCATTAGTAATATGCGTGTATAAACGGGATGACAACGCGGGTTTCCTCATCACATACATGAATGCGCAGCAGCACAAAAACGCCTTTAAATATGAAAGATTAAAGGATTGAATGTAAAAGATTATTATTGAGTCTCTTGGACATAAATGAGGACCGATTATGAGACGTTAGAAGGCACAAAGAGCTGCTTCACCTGCAGCCTGGTAAGTAAATAAATGCTTTGCTTTAAACAAATGCATCTGTTTTTAAATGTTTTTTTTTTAATGCTACCTCATGGATTTATTGTATATGATGACTCTGTACCTGTGGATGTGGTGAGATAAGAAACATTTTTAAGTAATGCTTTAAAAAAAACTGCCGCTGTCCAAGTGCTGAAACGCGCGGAGAGCCGTTTGTAAATTCTTTATCTCATGTTTGTTACAAACAAAGTATTTTTAGAGTACAAACCTTATCTTAAATACTTGTAAATTATTTTTTTGATGATATTGGATAGCCATACATTTAAAGCAATTAAAAGCCTGCTTTTTACTTCCATGACTAAAAGAAAATGGGTTTTAAAGGTTTTATTAAAAAAATAACAATTTCAATACAAGTGAAAAACAACACACTTATTTAACATTAATCTTAAACTGGGGATCTTCTTCTTCCGCTTAGTTTTTCAGTTTACAAAGTCCGTCATCTAAATAGGGATTAGACATAGCGCCAGCGCAACAGGCTTTTAAAGGGGATGAGAGCTGAGACTCTAATTGGTTTATTCCACGTTACGCCCAAAACACACCCATTACTCATTAAAAAAAAGGACCAACCCTTTTCGACCATGTGCTCGGCGCACAAACCATTTTTCCCGTCGTTAAATTAGCAAAAGTGGATTCGGACACGCCCATTTAGACGTTGCGCTGTGCGCTTTAGACAATGTGCTTAGATCGTTAACATAGGGCCCTAGGTCTTTAATATTGGTCTTAGGTGAAAGTACCAGAGGTACCAGGTACAATAACACGAATCTGATCGTCTCAGGATGTCTTATTCAGACCAGGTAATTCAAAACAAATGACGTGTCTCAGTTTACCGCACTGACCGGTTTGCCTGCCACATACAGAACTGAATTAGCAGGGCTGGATTCTCAAAGCTTCAGTGCTAACTAGGATCTTATGGGCATTGGTTGGAAAACATTAGGGGCTCTTTGGAAAGAAAAATTTCATCATATGCATGCTTCGGGCTTTTTAAGATTTCCCAAGACTCCCTGTAGCATGGTATAGTACCAACAACGCAGAGGATAATTTGATATTTAATTTGAAACAAGTCATTTTTTAAATAGCTTTAGAGTAAGATGTAAGGGTTAATAGTGTAATGCATATATGATTATACATTTTTAAAGAAGTGTCCACTGTGAATGAGGTATATGGGAGTGCTTGAATGTTCCCGTAGAGCTTAACATTAGCAGGAAACACATATACTCTATGTATAGACTGAATGCCAAAATTTTTTTTCGGTCACAATGGCAACCTGCCACACGCCCTCCAGACCTTTGTAGAGATGAATCAAATCACTTCAAATATAAAGGCTGGTATTTTCCTGTCCTCCAACACATGAAGCACATAATAACCAGGATGTGCCGAAGGTGTTTTGTCACCGTCATATCTGTAATTTATCGCAGCCACATTCCTTCCTCTTTTCTCTTCCCCCCTCCTAATTCTCCCTCCCACACCTCTAAACACTCCTACACATACCATGTTCCTCGGCAAATGTCTCCGACAGACATTTATTCATGCCAAACTGTCAATCATTGTCATAATAAACAAGAGATCACAATATAGACCACAGAGGTTAATATAATAACCGTCTGTCCATCAACTTCAGTGATAGATTGTTTGTTAACCAGCAGGGGTCAGTGTGGTTTCATACACGTGTGCGCACGCACACACACACACACATGCACAGGTACAGTTACTCTGAACCCGGTCACAGCCAAATGTGCCGCTCTTAACAGATGCCCTGTGTGAAATAATTCATAGTGAAACCCGGCCCTCGTGGAGCGCCATACGCTGTGAACAATGGCCATCGTGTTTCAACAATCTCACAGTTCAGCAATACAAGTCTCTTAACAGCGCAAGGGAGCGTCTATATTTAATACGTTCTTTTAACTCCAGCGGTTCGTTCGATTTTACACAGTGAAGAACAAATACAGAAGAGTATCACAGCAAGAGACGCCATTTAAAAGTCTGTTACGCTTCTTTTCACCACTGTACCACTGTTTTGATTCTTAGAGGTGAAAAAAATGTATAACAAACCTGATCTTTGAGGGTACGAAATGACCACGCAAGTTAGAAGATTGTCCGTGTATCCGTGTACTTTGTGCATTCTGTTAGAAAGTGCAGCTCTGTCTCCATAGCTGTAGCCAGTGTTTGGAAATGAGTGAGGTCCAGGGGTGTTAAGAGTTAACAAATGCTATCCCAGGAGAAAAAATGGCACTAAAATACACTTTAAGTACACTTAGTAAATGTACTATTTTGTGCACTAATTTTGTAGTTAATATACCAAAAATGTATTTTTACCTGGGATCTCTTAACTCTTTCACCGCCATTGACGAGATATCGTGTCAATTAAGAAAAACATTTGCATAAAAACATGTTCCTGATGATTTTTATGTTAATCTGCAGTACTGCGATTATCCACTAGATGGGTAATTCCCAATTTATGAAAAAACTGAAGCCAAAACGTTATTTAATAATTTTAAACTCTGTGTATGTTTTGATAATCATTCTTAATCTAATCTCTAACAAAAGTATTTGGCTAAAAAAAATTGTGTTTTAAAGAAAAATACCAATATTTAAGAGTTTATAGGCAGAGAAAAAATATAGATAGGAGGTTTTTCAGTTTTGTTTGTTTGTTTGTTTATTGTTTGTTTGAAAGCAGAGGGGCTGTTCTTTCATTTGATATATTTGTATGTTTATATATTTTAAGAAGAAAATTTTCCTTGAAGGCATTTTGTGAAACTTTTGTAAAAATCACAAAAAATGCTGGCAGGCAACTTTTCAAAATTGGCTGGCAGGGAATGAGTTAAGTTTACTTTTTGCCATTTTACACTTTGGATACACACTCTGTTTGTTTTGGGGGGGTGCACATTGTTTTATTAACCACTATTTATTAGATTACAATTTTTAAAAACTTTACTGTTAGAGTGGATAATATACATATTTGAATGCAACAATGTTTATTATAGCATTATATTAATCGTTTTAATAAGTAATATATAAAACTATATAAACATTTTTTCAGCGCGACTTTGTTAAATACTAACTTCTAAAATGAATGAAGTAACACGGCATATTTCATTTTAACCCAACTGTTCTACATCTTTATGTGTTATACTGATATTTTGTGTTGAAACATTTTTTACAATCTCAGAAATAAAGGTACAAAAGTTGTCACTGGGACAGTACCCTTTCAAAAAGGTACACCTTTGTACCCAAAAAGAGCATATTAGTATATCAAAGGTACAAATTGGCAGTTCAAAGACACATATTTGTACCTAAATTAGGACCTTTTTTAAAGGGTACTGCCCCAGTGACAGCTATGTACCTTCATTTTTGACAGTGTACACACATAATCATGATAATTATTGCGTGTGTCTTACCTAATGTAGTATCATGTGAGCAATAACCTGCCCACGCTGAATACTGTGTCATTTGATTACTGTTTACATGTAGGTGCTGGTCACCCCGTGTTGCCAGATATTGGTATGAAAACAAACAAAATAGGCCATAAAGAAGAAAATAAGTTAAAACCTCTGAGACATCGCTAACACAAACCTGCACAACCTCGCACTTTATACATTTCACAAAGTGTCACATTAATTAGTAAAACAATAAACAATACGTCTAAAAAGGATCACCAGCATCCGCCAGCGTCTCACAGCTGTTTGAGCCCATCTCCATCATTTAACGCAAAACTATACCGTAAACAGCGCAAACTTAATTATAATGAGTGGGGCTCACTGAGTTTCCAGAATTTGATTGCCCGTTTTTGTACTTTTATTATTAGTGAATATTAATTCAGCTCTATAAGTATATCATCATTATCTTGGTGTCTTTAATATAGTATTTTCATTGTGAAATAACATTAAATGCACCCCTCCTCGGTGGGTAACACCGTTGCTTCACAGCAAAAAGGTCCCTGGTTCGGCTAGGTCAAGTGCCTTTTCTGTGTGGGTTTACTGTGGGTTCTCCAGTTTCCTTCCACAGGCCAAAAATTGGAGATAAAATTCCTCTCCCCAACCTGTGTATCGATCAACTTGTGTATGAGTTAACAAGCTCTTGCCATGAATATACCCATAGATGCTGGAATGGTGTAAAGAAGAAAGAAAGAAAGAAATGCACCCATCCCATTTTTTATTGGACAGTTGGCAAATTGGGTCCCAGCCACATTTGGATGTGTCGGTCATATTGGCCAATCATATAACTACACAGGCTTAAATTTAAATAAATGAGCGCTCATCACAGCGTTTACTTTCAAGCTATTTGGTACAACTGGAGTTAAAGTAAACATATTTAACTTTATTACCTTGCTAACCAAGTTTGGCATTGAATTGCTTTCAGGTGTGGAATTGAGACTAACGGCATGGTGCTCGGTTCTTTCTTTCTACTTAATCATGCCTGTACTTTCTATCTCATAGCAAACCCAACCATACAATCACACATTGCGGACCCTCACACACACATGACCTCAAATGCTAATGTATAGCTTTGATGTATCTTCCTATTGGAGTGAGGAAGCAGGGAGTTGCATGGAATTTAGATGCCGTCGTGCACTTTCAAGCTTTCTCAGCAGGGTCCTGGGCCAGACATCTCTGTGGGCAAGACTGTCCCAAATGAACCCCAGCACTTATTCTTTATTTAATATTGTTGAAAACTATTAACTGCTGCTTAACTACTTCAACATTACTTTAGGTTTAATCCTAATTGCTACTTTTCTGTATTTCAAAAAGTGATATCTTGTTCGAATATCCATAATCCAGATTAAATAAGTGCTACAGTACTGTAAATGCTTCTGAAAATTGAAATTAAATTATCGGCATCAAAACGTAATGCCTTGCGTGCCGCAAACAAATTTGTTGCCACCTGCAAAAAACATCATAGAAATTGCATCCTGAACATTTTATCTTTATGTCCTTTAATAAATAGTTCCCCCAAAAGTAAATATTCTCTCATCATTTACTCACCCTCATGTTGTTCTAAACCTGCAATGTAAAAAAGATTTGTTGGTTCAAAAGTTAGCTACCTCGTTGCCTTAAAATTTGTTGCTAATTCAACTTATTTCAAGGTGTGAAATTAATACTAGCTGCATTGATACTACACTGCAAAAAATGATTTTCAAGAAAAAAAATTCTTAGTTTTTTTGTCTTGTTTTCAGTAATAATATCTTAAAATTCTTAAATTAAGATGCTTCTTGATAAGCAAAATGAATGGAGCCCCTAAGGGGACATGGAGAAAAAATTAAATAAAGTTTAGTTTTATGTGCTCACGCGAAACTTTCATGTGGTCACGCGAAACTTTCATGTGCAGAATTTTTTTTTTAAGTTTAGTGGAACTATCGCGTGCTCACCTGAAACTATCGGGGCGCACGTGAAAGCGAAAGTTTCGCGTGCGCGCGCGATAGTTTCGCGTGCGCGCGCGATAGTTTCACGTGCGCACGCGATAGTTTCACGAGAGCATGCAATAGTTTCACGCGAGCACGCGAAACTAAACTTAAAAAAAATTCTGCACATGAAGGTTTTGTGTGAGCACATGAAAGTTTCACTTGAACACATGAAACTAAACTTTAGATTTTTTTACTCCAATGTCACCTTAGGGGCTCGGTAAAAACGACCCAAGAAAATAAGTATATCAAAAATATCAAATTTAAGTGATTTTGTACATAAAACAAGCAAAAAAATCTGCCAATGGGGTAAGCAAAAAAATCTTGAACATTTTTCTTAAACACTAAATTCAAGAAAAATTCAAAAAAAAATTGCTTACCCCATTGGCAGACATTTTTTGGACATATTTTCTTCGGTTGTTTTGCTCATCAAGAAAAGCATCTTAATTTATGATTTTTTAGATATTTTTACTGAAAACAAGACAAAAATACTAAGAATTTTTTTTCTTGAAAATCATTTTTTGCAGTGTAGAAACTACAGCACGGCATCTCCCATGATGCAATGCAACAAAAACTTTTTATTATATGCAACCCTGGCCCATCCTCGTAAAATATGGATTTGGTTGCTGCGGATGTTGTTTTTGTACTTTATAGATGGGTTGGTCTGATCTGTAAAGAGTTAGATGTCTGGCAAACTCAAGGTTGTGACCATGTCATTGGCTAACAAGATGCTCTTTCTGGTCTCGTCTAGACAGCCAATAGGAGTGAAGGGTGGAAAGGAAGCACACGTCTAACCAGAAGAAATCAATGTGGTTGCTTCTTGGCATGAGTCTTGAGAATGGGCATAATTAGTTTAATTGGCTAACGATCCAAAAGCCTCAATCCTTAGCGAGCTGCCCAATCCCCGGCTGAATCTGGCCTCCAGATCCGGAAGAAGAGTAAACCAAAGAGACTTCCAAGTCTCTAGACTGGCTAATACGGTTAGCATTAATAGCGTCTGCTGTTGAGCTAATGTGATGTTGTGTGGCTTGAGTGTAGACTTAGAGTTAACAAACAAACAAAACAATCAATAGAACTGAACTATGCATTTGTTTTTATAAAATGGATACATTTAAGAAATGTGAAGCAAATTTAAAAATTGCTCTTTGACACAAATTAAGTACTGTTTTTTTCTAATCCCATTTTTTTAACTTTAGTGAGTGTGTAATGTTGCTGTTAGAGCATAAATAATACCTGCAAAATGATAAAGGTCAAAGTTCACTGCCAGGCGATATATTTTCTTTAACAGAATTCCACTTTCAAAGCCTACAGCAAACGACCGGTTTGGACTACAGCCCTATACTTCCTGGTTGAATGATGTCAATATAAGAGTTTTTGACTAAACTCCGCCCACAGCAATACGTCAGTCACCAGCTTTGGCTCGAACCGCTCTGCTAGGCTAAGCTGCTGTCGAATCACAACACACTATACAAACTATACAATCAGAACTCGATACATATTTCTGAAGGAGGGACTTCATAGAACAAGAAAGACATCAGCCGGTTTTTAGGACAGTGAAAATAGCGGTATAGAGATAAGTTAATTGTGTAAAAAATAATATGTTTTCTTACCCCCAATTTCCACCGACTGCGATAAGGCTGCGGATCCGTTGCGGAACGGCGGCGGAGTCAATCGGTTTCCATTCAAGTCAATGTGTGTATTTCCACTGACTGCGCTCCGAATCCGTCACAGCTCCGGCCATCCGCAGCCCTCCGGCACAAATACGCAGAGCTTCTATTTTTGACGGATGCCGGACAGCTCCGCAGGGCGGAGCCATGACTTTACTGCGTGATCATACCTGAAGTCGCGAGATCTCGTGTTTTTTTCCTTTATTAAATCTTTGCAATACAAACATTACAAAGTCATTAATATAGAAACAACAAATAATAGACAAGAACAGAGACAGGGGGAGTTAAATGGTAAAGTATATGGTATAATAAATACATTAAAGATAGAGCATAAATAAATGGTTTGAGCAGCTTTCTTATTTTTTGAATTTGGGATGGATTTGATGTACTTGCTCTTTCTACGCGAGATCTCGTGTTGTGATCTGGGCTGGTTTGTAAAAACGTCATAATTCAAGTCATAATTGGCGGAGACAGAACTAGGTATCGCGCGATCATCACGTGAATTTGCGAGACCTCATGAGTCCTCGTCACTTCAGCACGCAGCCGCACTGCAACCAATACGGAACTGGTGGGTATTGGCGACGGCGGAGTGCGGAGCCGTAACGCAGCGGAGCACATCTGCAGCCGCTCCGCAGTCGGTGGAAATCCGGCGTTACACGTTAAACATATGTTATATTGCACACTGTAAACACAATCAAAGCTTCAAAAACACAGGAAAAACAGGATCTTAACATCTGTCTAACATTGATGTTGTTATCGCAATATAAGCACAGTGAATAGCAACAAATATATTAGATATATCATATTCCTATGAATTGGGGACAATACAATGCAAAATATGGCCGCAGAAGTTTGTCGATGGAAGTCCCACCTTCCAGTTAAATGAACCAACCATCAATCAATAAAGCATGACAATACTCTAGGGAGGGGCTCTAATACATAGTCAAATGAGGTTGCATGTAGTTGAACATACCTCGAAGAAAGTGTTTTTTTGTGCTATTTTTGCTTAAAAGTGCTGTTTGTAGATTTTAGCGACATTTAAGGGTACGATTGTGGATTGCAACCAACAGCCCTTCGAAACGCATGGAGAAGCTACGGTAGCCTCCGCAGGGCAAACATGTGACAACATAGCGACAAAACACACTCTGTAGGGTAGTTTGTCATTTTAGGGCTTCTGTAGAAACATAGTGATGTAAAATGGGACTTCAATGTAAGGACCCCGCTGTGTATGTAGATAAAACGGCTCATTCTAAGGTAATAAAAACAATATAGTTTATTATGTGGGAGGTTTATACACCATTGGAAATTTATATTATGAAACATTTCTGGCAAGAGATCATACTAAAAGTTACACAATACACCTTTAAAGTGCCACACAGATCCAAAATCGAAACTGACCTGTATCGCAGTGTGTCATGTAGCTGTCCATCAATGTAAACAATGTGCAAAGTGGTAGAACCAAAAAGTGCACGATTAATAAAGTTATTGGATTCTAAAGTAAGGAGTCAACTCTGAATCGCTGAAACGAGTCGTTATATGGACTGAATCTCCTGCCTGACTTTTTCCACGTCACACGAGATACTAATCTCCGCCTACAGCCTACAGAAACGAGAACTATGACCTGCCCACAGCTAGTTAGTGTGTGTAAACATCAGCTCACGCTGTGTTTTCAGTTTGTGTTGTTTTCAATACCAAAGGCGACTTTTTTAATGAGGGATATACTAAACGTTTGGCTGTGAAGAATCAGTGGTTAAAATGTATTTTTAATGGAGGGATTTAGACATTTGGCAATGAAAGATGGTTCAGTACCCACTTTATTTGGAACAACATGCGTCTCCTTACCACAACCTGTAAGTATGACTATAGCTACTTGCTTAAATGAGTGTAAAATGTCTATCATCGTTTTTATTGCTTGGATTAATGATGAATGATATCATTGTCTCTTAATATACTGTCAGAGAGTCACGTTAGCAAGCGGTTAACGCATGCTGCACTTACGGTTTTGCTACGACCCGGTTAGGCTACATAAATGCTTAAATGAGTGTAAAATGTTAGTTTCTATCGTCATTTTTATTGCTTGGATAAATGATGAATGATATGTATTGATGTCGATAATGTCTTCTCAGTAAATCATGTTAACATTAGGTCAATACATGTTGCACTATTGTTGGTCTGTGCCACTGATCTGTGGTCTGTGCGGAGACTCTGTCATTTGACCAATCAGAGCAGTGTAGGCTACTTAAAGGTGGGGTTTAGGCAGACTGAGGGGCTGTCCACACGGAGACGCGAATCACTGTATACGCATAAATTTGTTATCGTATTGGCGTTTCATCCACACGGATCCGGCGATTTCAGAGAGTGAAACCGCTATTTTTTGAAACCTGGTCCTAAAGTGGATAAATCTGAAACCGACACCCTTGCGGTTTCGTCTGTACAGCCAATCCGTATATTTTGTGAAGCGAAAACGTCATCACATCACGTGTCGGAAGCGTCCCACGTAACAGCAACAACAATAACGGCGGATTACGTGATTGTGTTCGTGCTACAGAAGCTACTAAAGCCTACTAGCTTTATTACAGCAAAATCTATTGCGTCTATGCAATTGTGGTGACCAACAAGCGATAATGGACAACACCATACGTTGGCTATGCGCATGCTCAAAGTCTTCTTCTCCGTGTATAGTGTATATCTGTGGCAGAATTACAGCGCCCCATACTGGTCCGGCATATATACTACACCGCTTTCAGTCGGTTTCAGTGGTTTCGTGTTTACGGATTATTTTTTTAGAGCAAGGAAAAAAAATGATCGGATAGGGAATGCACCGGCTTCGTGTGGATATAGCCTGAGTCGTTTAACGGATTCACACGAATCGTTTGGGGATCTCTGAGAAATGGGGTAATTTTTAATTTATATTTTGTGAAAATAACAGTGTTTTTTTGACCTTGCATGAATTTAAACCTGTTTTCTGGGACTTATAAACAGTGATAGGATGCTTAAAATTGGCATCTTACTGGCTCTTTAAAAAAAGTTATGGTGCAGAATTGTTGATCAGAAATGTGTTTAATTTTATTTTAACACCGTTTTCCCCATTTAAGTAGATTGCATGACTGAAATAACTGGGGCTTTGATAGGAATTGCCGCCGTTCGTAAAATTCTTTTTATATGTTTTTTTATAAATTGCTAATTTGAATTTACCTTTACATTTCCAATCAGAATTCTTCAGATTACCCCTCAAAAACCGCACTGAAAATATAAGAAAATTGTCTCTGAAACGAGTCGTTATATGGACTGAATCTCCTGCCTGACTTTTTCCACGTCACACGAACACTTCCACGTCACACGAAATACTAATCTCCGCCTACAGCCTACAGAAACGAAAACTATGACCTGAAAATATAAGAAAATTGTCTCAAACAATTTTTATCAAATTCAAAGCGTTGAATATTAAACAGCTCAAGTTCGAATGCTGTTAAGACTTTATGCAAACTTTATGGCCACTACATTTACCCTGACCTTAAAAAAATAAGTTAAATACTTCATGTTTCTTTCCTTCCTAGGGCTATTAAAAAAAAACATCCCAAGGCGAGGTGATGTTTGAAAATATGAAAATAACTCCCAAGGAACTTATCCTGAGACTCCAAACCGGGCAGATAAGGCTGTTTGGCCAAGCGTGCATTAGCCGTGGAGGGATTTTGAACGTCTTGTCAGGAAGTCTTAAGGAAGCATTTCCTCTTTTCACATTTCATCTGAATGCAGTGTAGACTGTATGCGGTGGGTAAGGGAACATATAAAGAGGCTTGCTCGAAGCTACAGCTTTTATGCGACCGATGCTTTCAAAGGGAGAAGGTTACTTACTGCACCAAGGTTTAATGGTACCCCACTCTGCTGCACTCTCTCTCCATTTTCTACACTCGATTTTCTTTCTTCTTTCTTTCTACTTAATCATGCCTTTACTTTCTATCTCATAGCAAACCCAACCATACAATCACACATTGCGGACCCTCACACACACATGGGCCCACACGCTAATGTATAGCTTTGATGTATCTTCCTATTGGAGGGAGGAAGCTGGGAGTTGCATGGAATTTAGATGCCGTCGTGCACTTTCAAGCGTTCTCAGCAGGGTCCCGGACCAGACAACTCTATGGGCAAAACTGTCCCAAATTAGCTTGTACTTCACTTAATATTGTTGAAAACTATTAATTACTCTTTGTATTCTTTCTCTCAGGTCTTAATATAGCTTCAGCATTAGGTTTAATCCTAATTGTTACTTGTGTGTGCTGTATTTCAAAAACCGGCATTTTACTCGAATAAGCATAATCCAGATTAACCAGGTGTTAAATGCTTCCGAAATAGCAGTATTGAAATTATCATCATAATTTTCAACGTAAATACCTCATAGACCTATTGTAAACCGCACAAAGTAGCAAAACGTAATGCCTTGCCTGCCGCAAACAATTTTGGTCATGTTGCCACCTTGCGAAAAGCATCATAGAAATTGCATCCTGAACATTTTATCTTTGTGTTATTAAAGGGATAGTTCACCCAAAAATAAAAACACTGTCATAATTTGCACCCTAATGTTGTTCTAAACTTGCACTGTAAAAAAGATTTGTTGGTTCAACTTAAAGAAAGTAAGTGATGAATCTGCCTTAACCTCTCGATGCACACTAATTCGTGGGCGGAATGACGTCAGTTTTTTAACACTGGCAACAATATCTATCTATTGTCTAAAAACAATAATAATATTAGCATTACTATACATCTTTTAAAAGGTCTACGGGTTTAGCATCAGTGTATGGTCTCTGTTTTGAGATACAGATGCTCTAGCATCATAAATGTAGTATTTTGTGACAGAAGTCCAGATGACAACATGCAAAATATAAATGGGACTTTTTACCTTTGTGTTGATATAACTATCGCGAGTCAAATCCAGTCTGTTTCAGATGTCTGAATAATCCATGAAAACCATCTAATAGAATACATCCAATGACCACTTGTGTCCACAAATGCATATAATCCATGAAATATAGATATATAGTCTGTTGTTTACATCAGATTTCGCATGAACATTTTGTAATAGAATATAATATTCAATCTGAGTAAATCTGACTATTTGCATCGTAATATGTGATATTACGCTTTAGTTCAGCTAAACACATAAACCCATGGTCAAACTTGTTTGTAAAGAAGGCGGGAGTATAATACATAATATCCAAACAGCGCTGTCAAATATTGTGATGTTATCTGACTCGTTTCTCCAATGGCTTCATGGAAAATATTGATAGAAAGAACGTGCAGCCAATTAGTTAACGAATTCAACGATCTTTGTGTGACATTTTATAACCTGCTGTGGAAACTGCATTTTATATGCTAACATAAGGATAAATAATAATAAGAATGAACATGTATGCATGTAAACAAAGACTTTTATTTTGTGGCTGACTGGCACTTAGAAAAGGCACTAGTCTTAGGTTGTTTTCACATATGTTGGTGCGCACCGTGGTGCGGCCTCGGAGCGCACCAAAATACATTGTATCATTTTTCAGTTAGTGCGGTCCGTGTTCACATATATATATTTTTTACTTTACTCGAAATGCCGCACCGTACACCATGTGACAACGGTCAGCGCTGTCATTGGTCTCTGACAGCTCTTACCGTCTCATGACCACCCCCACGTTTCCACGACAACCAGCCTGACAGGGAGAGCGCAGCTATCAAGATGTGGAGATAAACGATGCACGTCTTTGCGAAGTTTCTTTGCTTTAACGCGAAATTGCGTAGCTGTTCTAGTAAAGCCTTTCTCACGGAGCCGTTTGCTAAAAAGCCCGTAATGTCACTATTTGTGTGTGGAGGACAGCTATGCATTTATAAAATCATCAGCTCAAACGTAAAGGAGACAGCGAATCTCTATGCAATGGACCAGGATTGGCTTGTTTGTTGTTAACCCACAATATAACACCCGGCTCACGTCACAACGAAAGCCCAGTGGCTCAAACATGTGGAGAACTTCCTGTATTTGGTTCGGCCCGAGGTCCAGCAGTGTTCACACCACAGGTGGGTCGCCCCAGAGTTCGGCAACAGCCGCTCCGAGACCACCTGTTTAGAGCGGTCTCGGAGCGGCCGTTTAGTGCGCACCCGAGTGCGGCTGTTGTGTTCACACTGACCCAAACGCACCGTACTCGGAGTGACACGTCATTTGGGCCGACCTAAACAGTGTATATGTGAAAACACCCTTACAAAAATCCTTGCAAGAACCTCATTTTTGGGCCTATTGACCTCGAACGTGAAACATAACTTCTTTAGACTTGTGGCTTTGGGATCATTGCATTTCAAGGTTTCACATACATATTTATCCTTAAGTTTTTTAGTAATAAAAAGATGTTCTGCAAAAAAAATATTCCAATGTACTTCAACCTCTTTAACTTTTTTAATTTTTAACTTAAAATAATTTTGAAACTTGAAAATGAAGCTCAAATCGTCTAACCATACCTAGTTATGCTTATACTCTAAATGGTTTAGTAAATACAACCCTTTTAGTGAGAGTAGGTCTTTTCATGGTTTGGGCTAGAGTGGGGGTGCTTTTCAAGAGGTTAAAATTTAAGTTAATTAATTTAAATATTTTAGTTAATTTAAAAAAGTTGTCAATTTTTTGTAAACATTTTTAGGTTAAATTTACTACAATTTTAAGGCAAGCAGTTAACTTACTTTAAGTTTTTTTTTACAGAAGAAGATATTTTGATAATTGATGGTTAGCAAAACAGTTGACTTTAGGCATTCACTTCCAGAATATTTCTTTTCCTACCATAGTACCTTCAACTGTGTGCTTACTGTTTATCAAAATATATTGTATTCAGCAGAAGAAAAAAACTCAAACAGGTTTGAAACAACCTGAGGTAGAGAACTTTCATTTTTGGGTGAACCATCTCTTTAACTCACTTGCATACATGCTTTCAGGTGCTAAAACAATGGCAACCGTGTACAAATAAATCCAAAATAAATTTTTCCTCTTTATCTGTGTTTTTTAATTATGTCTTTCATGGCCAATTCTCAATTGATTGAGCATATTTGATATACCTGAGCCAAAGAAATTAAAACACATGCACAAAGCCAGGATGGTATTCCCCATAAAAAAAGAAGCAGCAGATTCTCGTGCAAGTGTCTGTTATTATTACAACTGATACCGCAATACAGTGGCTCTGCATCATAGTGTCCTTTGGTTTTGTCATTGGTCGTAATAACCCTTCCTTTGATTTCATAAGTAAATTCTTCTCCCACAAATGAAAGTGCTGCGCCTGATTTATTTGTCGTGTTTTGTAGGACGCAGGGAAATCTCAGGTGAAGGATGAAAGGAGGGATCTTTAACCAACGCCGCAGACAGCACAATAGCTCAGTATGATTGATTTATGCGTGTGCTGTTTAGAGATCTCTTTAAAATGTGCGCTATTACACTTTACTTTGCCTTTTCCAGAAGGTTGAACTGCAAGCTGCCACTTTTACAGAGCAGACAGAAGATATTCTTGAACTGTATGTATTAGACTGGCTTTAATGGGATCTGTTGGGATAGTTATTCTGAAGGCAAGTGAGGCAGAAACTGGAACTATTAGGATTTTATAGATGAGGTTTTATTGGTTGCTTTTAATAGTGGCATATCATAAACTGTACACCACGTCCTCTTCAAGAATACATCAAGGTCATTGTAGTAGTGCTTTAAGGGGCGGTTTTATAGCAAAGGGTGGGATTCTATTCCAGAATGCTCTGTTTGCCGTATTACTCCGTTCTTTTTGTTTAAGGGATAGTTTGAACAGGAGTTTGTAACTGATAGCTTTAGTCCCCATTGAGGTTGAGTATATGACAGAATTTTCATCTTAAATGATGACTGTAAGCGACAGCTGAAAGATAACGGTCACATTTAATGGCTTAGTCCATCATCACAAAAGAGTTGGCTGGATTTTTATGAGCTTATTTTTGGAATTTATGACTTGGATGTCAGTGGTGTTTGTTTTTATATGGACGTGCACGAGTCGTGTTCTCAAAATTCTTCGGGACTGAAATGAATGGCTGTGTTATAGTGACTACACTTCTGCAGTATATAATATGTATCTTGCAGATCATGAGATGTTTTAGTATTAATTAAATGCTAAATTTATTGCTTTTGCCAATATGTGCAGTGCATGACTAAACACACAATTCTGTACAATGCAATGCGGTAAATGCATCTTAAGGCTAAAGTATGGTCAATTTTTTACATTGCAGTACAATTGCATTGCCGCATGCGCATTGCGACAAAAAAGCAATGCATCTCCTGCATTTTCCTGTACGTGCATATGCAAGCGAAAAATTTGGAAACACTGCGCGTAGGTCGTGTATGCATAGGAAAATGTAGTATATTGCCCAGGACATGTGTTGCATTTTGCAATTGCACTGCACTCATCGTCAAATTAACAATGCTTTGCAAGGCTGTGCGTTTGACCATGCACGTACGTTTGCGTACCCGTAAAACTATTGACAATGCTCCGGGTTTTATGCTCTTAGAAATAAAGGTTCTACATGATGTGACAGAATTGTTTCATAAAAAAACTTTAACATCTGAAAAACCTTTCTGTTTTACAAAAGGCTCTAATGATGCAATATTGTCCTAGTTTACTGATTTATAACACAAGTAAAACATATCTGGTAAAAATTAATTTGGTTTTGCCTTATGGCAACTCCAGATGGCAAACAGTCTAAATTTGAATGTATTATTACAAAATGAATTTGAACACAAAACATAATTATGTAACATTTATTTTTTAAGATATACCAAGAAGACGTGATATGCACGATATTAAAATACTACATACAAAATATTTATTGTTTTATAATCTATATGCCTACTGGTTTGTTTACTCTTTAGCAATAAATAAAAGCAGTAGGTAGTATTTAGTTACATACAGTTCAGTATTAACTGTTTTGGTCTGGCATGCCACAACCATTTTAAATTGAGATCAATCCCGCTCAGGTGTACAGCTAAATATAGCATCATGACATGTATTACCGCATGCATTATCATGTCTTTGGTCTTATTTCAAGTTTTGTCATGTTGACACCGAATCCTGCTCCCTCACAGAGTGGCAAATGATGAAAATTATGTAAATTGAGGACATGCGCGATTAGCCAGGGGAAGATTAATTCAAACTAAATCTGGCAACCCCGAGACAAAGGAGTGCGCTCTGCTCGGCTGTTCATTTTGGGGGGTGTGAGATTTTTTTACAGCGTACATCTTTTGCGTAATTCATCAAGGCGAAAGGAGACCATGTGTGTGTGTGCATTGCAGGGGGAGTGATGTTTCTTATTGCCCTCGGAGAGCTAATCACCACGGTGTGAGAGAGATAAATCCCTGCTTTAGATAAAAGCAAGACGACTTATTGTGCATAACAAACTGTGATGAGGCGGACCTCCTCCTGCCTGATCATCACTTACTCACTGATGACAACACACACACACCTGAAAGAAATCAAGCTGGTCCAGAACAGTGCTTTTGCAAGTCCTTCAGTTTTTTTTAAAGGGACACTCCACTTTTTTGGAAAATATGCTCATTTTCCAGCTCCCCTAGAGTGAAACATTTGATTTTTACCGTTTGGGAATCCATTCAGCTGATCTCCCAGTCTGCCAGTACCACTTTTGGCATAGCTTAGCATAACCCATTGAATCTGATTAGACCATTAGCATCGTGCTAAAAAATAACCAAAGAGTTTCGATATTGACTCTTCTGTAGTTACATCATGTACTAAGACTGACGGAAAATTAAAAGTTGCAATTTTCTAGGCAGATATGGCTAGGAACTATACTCTCATTCTGGCATAATGATCAAGGAGTTTGCTGCCGTAACATGGCTGCAGCAGGCGCAATGATTTTACGCAGTGCCCAAAAATAGTCCCCTGCTATTGATAGTAACCAAGCGGACTATTTTCGGCTGCTGCATAATGTCATTCCACCTCCTGCATCCATGGTACGGCAGCAAACTACTTGATTATTACGCAAAAATGAGAGTATAGTTCCTAGCCATATCAGCCTAGAAAATTTAAACTTTTAATTTTCCGTCGGTCTTAGTACACGATGTAACTACAGAAGAGTCGAGCACGATGCTAATGGTCTAATCAGATTCAATGGATTATGCTAAGCTATGCTAAAAGTGGTACCGCAAGACCCGGAGATCAGCTGAATGATTCCGAAACTCTAAAAATCAAATGTTTAACTCTATGGGAGCTGGAAAATTAAAATAAGGTTTTAATCTGAGGCAAGAGGTCTGAAATTTTTTAAAGTTTAAATACAAAATAATTTTACATGGCCTTCCCTGTAACTCATAGTTCAAATATTTCTAACTTCACTTGAATTCTTACATGATCAAAAATGATATAAATTGTATTATTAATTATTATTTGCATGTGGCTAAAATGTGCATGAGTAAATTTGCTCAGTCCAACCCAGTCGAACCTACCCTTACGAAAATAAACCATGTTTTTACTAGCCTGGCTCCACCCTCCTACGTGCTTCCGCTTAATTTTCATTTAGCTTCAGTACTACGTCTGGGGCTGCTGTGTAGAGTTTCGTTTTCTCCTGCAAAAATCTGCAGGTCCAATCAGCGAACAGAGGGGGGTGGCTTAGAACGATGACGTTGAGGTTGTGCGTCAGTTTGAGTTGTAGTTCAGTAATGGCAGCGGAGAAAGATGTGAGAAAAGTTATTCTGTCCATGGTTGCAAAACACCCGAATATACAGAAGTTAAAGCCGGAGCAAGAACCAGGTTTGCTAAGTTTTGTTGGTCTGATTATTCGGACTTGTTGTTTCCAGCCAGTTTCGGTGCATAATATACGTCACGACCATGGCAGATCCTGAGTGACTCTGGGCACATCCAATAGTTTTAAACTTCAACAGAGGACCCTCCTTAACGGAAGTAACGCTTTGCAATGGAGCGTGGCCAGACTCTCTGTACAAATGAAATTAATGTACGAGAGTCTGGTTGGACCAGGCTATGGTTTTATACAGTTAAAACCAAAAAAACATGGTTACTCTTGTAAAAAACATGGTAGCCATAAAATAACCCTGGTTTTGACAACCATGGTTTTCTAAAAGTAATCAATACACACAAAAAACATGGTTACTACACTTTTACAACAACAAAAAACATGGTTATTTTTATGTAATGCTACCACAGATCATTTGGTAAAATTAGAATTCGGTATCGTCTAACCACCCTCATGTCACCCAATTCTGATCTTATAATTGTTGCTAATGGAGAGCTCAACCACTAGACTCTATTACTTCAGGCACATCCTGGGGATGTTGGGTACCATGAGAGAGAGAGAGAGAGAGAGAGAGAGAGAGAGAGAGAGAGACTGGCACTGGGCAACAGCTGCAATGAGTGTGCAAGGCAGCCGGCTCGCCACTGGGTATTTTTCAGCAGGGGCAGACAGCCAGGAAGTTAGACGAAGAGAGAGGCAGAAACTGATGAGAGAAAGACGGAGTGGATTTTTTTTTGGTAATCAGCGTCTGTTTCCTCTCTCATTAGTTTCAGGGGCTGTTGACTTCTGGATGCGCCTTTCATGGGTCAGTAGATCAGGACTTGTCTGAAAAGGAGGGAGGTGGAAACGCGAGGCAGTCGATCAACGTTACTGCTGTTTAAAGCAAGGTGGCGAGGGACTTTGGCATAATTCATGCGCAGGGTCATGCGTGCATGCACATGTGTTTGCATATATGAATGCTAAAGCAGTTTGCCTTATATGACTATATGTGACCCTGCCTGTGTAATCCAAGGTAAAGTCTCATAATCTGATTATGAGATTAGGGGCATCAAAGTTTAACCTGTAGTTCAATTGGTAAATGAGCACCAGGTTTGTGGGTTCAAATCTCAGGGAACACAAATAAAAAAGTGTAGCAGTAAAGCACTGTAAGTTGCTTAAGAGAGCTTTTTGCATTTATATGTCGATGATGACAAATTCTAGTGTGTTCTTCACACAAAGCTATTGTGCGGCTTTTTGATTGATATGCAGAATCCGGCACCTCTCCACGCCTCCCGCTTCCGTAAGCTTCCCATTGTCTAATTACCCCTCTCACGCGAAATCACCACAATACATCGCAATTAATGGTGTAGTCCAAATACAGAGGCGTGAATCTCATATATTCAAGCTTTTGCGTGACTGTTTGTGTGTACGAGCAATCTCGACTGCTTAATTTTCCTCTATTGTCCTCATCGGAAACTTCTCCCCTCCTCGTCTCGTTGTAAAATTACAGGTCTATTCATCAATTACAGACCGACTCGCTGATTGTCACAGAATGCCAGCATATTGCGTTTACGAGCTCATTAGACCGACAATATTGTACTTAGCCGCGCCTTGTTACGGGAAGAACGCGGTAAACACATTGTTTGTGCGTGTAATCACTGTCAGTGGGGAGACTGAGACAATCAGGCACATTTTCTGGATAAATGAGCAAGGGAGGAAATGCGGTCAGTGACGAACAATCCGACGACGGCATGAGAAGAGAGAGAGTGGATAAGGCGGAAATAGGTCAGAGATCACTCATGCAACCCAAAATTATCACCATGGTTACAGCACCCTAATAATGAACGAGTGATACATGATCATGTGGTCGGCAGGAATGAGTTTAATGGCTGAAATAATTAAAGGCTATTTTGTTTATCTGACCTGCTTGTAGAGCATCGCATCATTAGCGGCGATAATGTCATGGGTTCGAATCCCAAGCAACAAACATGCTGATAAAGAAATGAAGTACAGGTGTATAGATTGAGCGCACTCGAACAGCTAGCAGGTTACGCTGAACTTCCAGCAGGGTACCATAGGCCGCAACCAATTCGAGCTCCCCAAAAATATATTTTTTAAAGCTTTAGATGAGAGCTTGATCTTGCTTGCATCAAGGTTATCGTCTGTTGCCTCATCCGCCGCATTTTACTTTCTATTTGAATCCACCTACGTTCGCTATCCTTGTCCGACAAGCCCAGAGCTCCTCGATCCAAGCCTTACAAGTTCATGCTTTGGGTCTGTGGTTTTCTCTCGGTAATGAGCTTATCTCTCCCATCTTCACTGTAATGCCATTGTCTGCCAATCGAAAGTGACATCAAAGAGAGTTAAGCTAATGTTATGAGGTGCATGAGGCCTCAAATAACTACGCCCATCGATCAGCTATCACACGGACAGCCGTTCCCATGGAAACAATGGTCAAGCCGAGGACTATTCTTGCTGTTGTTTAAAATGAGCACACGACTGGAATTTATAAATGACAGAGTCCAATACCCTGCGTGTTGGACAGAATGCGCTGCTGTGATTTATTATCTGTATTTGTGCTGTGTGAAGTGAGATTAAGATTTTTGTGTATGCATGTAATGACAGCTTTGCTAATCTGCGTGTCTGTGGTTTTTCTACATACGTTGAGTCATTACGGCTAATGAGCTGAATGTCTAGCGCATCATTTAATGTGATTTGCTGAAGGAAGACTCGCTCCTGGATCAACATCCTTATCGGTCCTGCAACCACGATCCCAATCAGATTTTTCGCGTCTTTAATAACATTTTCAGATAGCTGTTGCTTGGGTGGTACCTAAAGGGTGCATAGTGGTACCTCAAAGATACATTGCTGTACATATAAAGACCTTTTTAAACCCAGACAGCAGATGACCCCGGGCCGGTTTCGCACCAGAACTGCTGACTTTGGCGTGGATCCGGCCTGGACTCGTTTGCTGTCTGGGAAGGGTACTATTCAGTGGTATTGCAACCATAATAACATTTTCATCTTAGTGTATAATTTCACTCGTTCCTGGATCAACATCCTTATCGGTCCTGCAACCCCACGATCCTGTCAGCCAATCAGATTTATTGGGTCTTCAATAACATTTTCATCTAACTGAGCTTCCAACATTCTCAGAAAACGAACGAATAGGAGCTGTTGCTTGGGTGGCACCCTTTTTGTACCTAATGGGTGCATAGTGGTTCCTCAAAGGTACATTGGTGTACATATAAAGACCTTTTTAAACCCAGACAGCAGAAGACTCCAGGCCGGTTCCGCACCAGAACTGCTTACTTTGGCGTGGATCCGGCCTGGAGTCGTCTGTTGTCTGGGAAGTGATATTGCAACCTTAATAACATGTTCCTCTTAGTGTATCATTTCACTCGTTCCTGGATCAACATCCTTACCGGTCCTGCAACCATGATCCTGTCAGCCAATCAGATTTATCACGTCTTCAATGACATTTTCATCTTACTGAGCTTCCAACATTCACAGGAAACGAACGAATAGGAGCTGTTGCTTGGGTGGCACCCTTTTTGTAGAAAGGGTGCATAGTGATACCTCAAAGGTACATTGCTGTACATATAAAGACCTCTTTAATCCCAGACAGCAGATCACTCCGGGCCGGATCCGCTCCAGAACTGCTAACTTTGGTGTGGATCCGGCCTGGAGTCGTCTGTTGTCTGGGGAAGTGATATTGCAACCTTAATAAGTGTATCATTCACTCTTTCCTGGATCAACATCTTTATCGGTCCTGCGACCACGATCATGTCAGCCAATCAGATTTATCGCGTCTTCAATAACATTTTCATCTTACTGAGCTTCCAACATTCTCAGAAAACGAACGAATATGAGCGGTTGCTTGGGTGGCACCCTTTTTGTAGAAAGGGTGCATAGTGATACCTCAAAGGTACATTGCTGTACAAATAAAGACCTCTTTAAACCCAGACAGCAGATGACTCCATGCCGAATCCACACCAGAACTGCTGACTATGTCATGGATCCGGCCTGTAGTCGTCTGTTTTCTGGGAAGTGATATTGCAACCTTATAACATGTTCCTCTTAGTGTATCATTTCACTCGTTCTTGGATCAACATCCTTACCGGTCCTGCAACCACGATCCTGTCAGCCAATCAGATTTATCACGTCTTCAATGACATTTTCATCTTACTGAGCTTCCAACATTCACAGGAAACGAACGAATAGGAGCTGTTGCTTGGGTGGCACCCTTTTTGTAGAAAGGGTGCATAGTGATACCTCAAAGGTACATTGCTGTACAAATAAAGACCTCTTTAAACCCAGACAGCAGATGACTCCATGCCGAATCCACACCAGAACTGCTGACTATGTCATGGATCCGGCCTGTAGTCGTCTGTTGTCTGGGAAGGGTACCATCCAGTGGTATTGCATCTTTAATAACATTTTATCTTATGGTTTCATTTCACTCATTCATGGATCAACATCCTTATCGGTCCCGCAACCACGATCCTGTCAGCCAATCAGATTTATTGTGTCTTCAATAACATTTTCATCTAACTGTATCATTTCAATTAGAGCTTCCTACATTCTCAAAAAAAGAAGGTACAAGAACTGTTGCTGGGGTCGTACCATTTTTGTACCCAAAGGGTGCATGTTGGTACCTCATAGCAACATATACAGAAAAAGACTTTTTTAATTCCAGACAGCAGACGACTCAGGGCCAGATCTGCATCCGCACCAGAACTGCTGACTTTGGTGCGGATCCGGCCTGGAGTTGTCTGCTGCTTGGGAAAGTTACCATCCAGTGACAGCTATTTTCTGACAGTGTAGAGATAAAGATTGTATTGTGGTTTCTAAACCTTGTAGTCTTATCAAACATTTCAAAGTTTTAACTTGGGTTCAGTGGTTCGGAAGCCCTCCCTGCTCATTTCCCACAATCCTCAGCAGTCTCTGTTCATGATTGCTCTCTCTGTAAGATCAGGATGGACAGATCAGAGCTAGACTTCAATCTGGAGAAAGTGAAAGGGGGTTTGGATGAACGATGAGCAAAATGACTGGGTACTTAAAGAGCAAAGTCATTTTTGCAAACCCCTAGAGAAATAACCGCAAGTCATTCTGCATTCTCATTCCACAAAGAGTTGATTTCAGACTCCACATGTGCAATGTTCTTTAGAGTGGTGATTTAGTTGAAACTTCCTCTGAATGTTTCTCATCTCGGAGAAAGATCCCGCTCTCCCACGTGTGCCATTATAAAAGAGAAAGTGGGAAAAAATTAAGACGGAAAGAAAGAAAGCAGCGGCTCGGATACATCCCGCTCATGTAAACCAGGAAAAATGAAGCCTTTAATTTTATTTATAATACCCTGACCTGCTTCAGCTCTTTCATCATTTTCTTTTATATTTTCCAATAGTGCTGACTGTAGTGAAACTGAACAGAAGAGTTTCGCTCCTATCTGAGCTTGAACTCGGTGTGCTGGCGAAGTAGATTGTAGCTTTTATTTCAGCGTGACTTTCTCTCAATGAGATTTGGGGAAGGTGACTTTTATCCCTATTGAAGAGAGCAGCACTTGCATACAGCACAGTTGAGGAAGATAGGTTGGGTGCAGAGGAGAGAGAGAGGATTAAAATCCACAGCACCCATTTACTTTGTGTCGGTTATCTTTGTGTTTGACTTGGCCTGCGTTCTAGGTGGAAAGTGAGCTCTGGATTTTTGAAATACAAAGATGTTTTATCTATATGAAGTAATGGAGCCACACGCTCTGATATTTAAGAGCTTACTCTTCTATGTTTCATACGTTCTTTTGAGAAGGGAATGACCTGGAGAATTAACCAAGGTGGAAATAAAAGTAGGGCCACTTCTTCTACAGAAAAGAGCAAGCAAGAAACATATTTAAAAAAAACTTGCTATCCTGAAAGGTTTAAAATTAATGCGTCTGAAACCATGAATATAAGTTTGGTTAAAGTTCTCCAAGGATTCTTCATTTCTCTTACTCAAATTCTGGCTAAGCAGCGCTGATGAAGCTACTTCGTAGCTGTAGATTTCTTAGCTGAAAAATAGTCTTAAAAGTAGTGAAGCTACAGTATATTTAAAAAGGTAGATTTTGAAATGATATTAAACATTATTTTAAAATTGTAGTTAGTTACACTATTCATAACTGACAAATTAAGCTCTTTTTGTTTAAACTACACTACAGTAAAGTACATACTGTACAAATTACAGTACACTGCAAAAGTCTTTGGCACATCATATGCTTCAAAAAAAACATCTCCATATTCTATAAAAATATCCAGGTAATGGTAATGTTTAAAAATCTATTTTGATATCAGTGAGGCTAAACTAAATATCATGTGTGAGATTTTTGCACAATACTGTATATGAAAGCCATTTAGGAAATTTTTCCCCAACTTTTAGCATTTAATTACATTTAAGCATATAGATGGACAGCAAGTGAAACATCATAAATTATAGCACTAGTTAGTCACTACAAAAAAATTGTACAGTAATGGGCGTTGACTTTTCTTCTGAGTGGGGCAAATTTAAAATATGTGTTTGGAGTGTCGTGTGTGGGTCGTCATGTCAAAATATGTGTTAGTTGCGTCATGTGAACCTATGTGCATCATGCATCATGTAAAAATATATGTTTGGTGCATCATGTATACCTATGTCCATTATGTCAAAATATATGTTTGGTGCATCATGTATACCTATGTCCATTATGTCAAAATATATGTTTGGTGCATCATGTGAACCTATGTGCATCATGTCAAAATATGTGTTCGGTGCATCGTGTGAACCTATGTGCATCATGCATCATGTCAAAATATATGTTAGGTGCATCATGTATACCTATGTCCATTATGTCAAAATATATGCTGGGTGCGTCATATGAACCTATGTGCATCATGTCAAAATATGTGTTTGGTCCGTCATGTGAACCTATGTGCATCATGCATCATGTCAAAATATGTGTTAGTTGCGTCATGTGAACCTATGTGCATCATGCATCATGTCAAAATATATGTTTGGTGCGTCATGTATACCTATGTCCATTATGTCAAAATATATGCTGGGTGCGTCATGTGAACCTATGTGCATCATGTCAAAATATGTGTTTGGTCCGTCATGTGAACTTCCCGACCGCCAGTTGACTTAAAAATGTAAAAGCAAAAATAATTTTTAGTAATGATAAACAAAAAAGGTAACACTTAATTTACTATAAGGTTGTATTTGCTAACATTAGTTAATGCAATAGCTGACATAAGCAATGAAAAATACTTCTACTGCATTTATTTATCTTAGTTCATGTAAATTTGTGTTTACTTTTTAAAATCAAAAGTTGTATCTGTTAACAATAGTTCATGCACAGTGAACTAAAATATCCAAATGTATTGGCATTATGTGACATTATCAAAGAAAATCTGAAAAATGTTTGCTCACTGTTAGTTCATTATAGCTCATTCGTTTACTAATGTTAACAAATGCAACCTTATTGTAAATGTTACCAACAACATGTTTAACCATTCAAAAGAGTTGAAAGTGTTAAACCAGATAATAACAAATGAGAATGTCCATTCTAAATTTAATTGTCGACTATAGTGTTACAAAATTTACAAGCCTTTTTTTTCCTCTGGAGTTTTGATGTTATGATGGGAATGAAACACAGTCATTGTGTTTTTGTTCCATTTTATGGCAGGTTTATTTGTTCCCATAAACAAATAGGTGCGTGAAGTTATAAAACGCACATAAACCATGTAGCGGTTTACAAATTTTACACCACCCATTTGTCCGCCCTGATGTACAGTTCACTTTTAACCTGGTGGAAAGTGTTTTGACCGGTCATCTGTTAGCAATGGCAAGATTTGTGGGCTTACATCAAATAAACTCCAAGCCCCTTCAATCTGAGTGCGTAAGCGACTCCAAAAGTTAATGAACACATCATGCTGACCAGCGTTTCTTTCCTCTTAGATCCTGCCAGAACTGTATCGCTCAATCCTCGTGCTGTCGCTGATGAAGTTGGTGAATGAGCTGTTTGGGTATCTTTGAAGCTCTACATCATGTTGAAAGTTTACAGAGTGTTTTTGAGATGTTGCTGCACAAATCCCGATGCTGGGTTGTCAAATACGGATATTGCTTCTTGGAAGACAAAAATTCCAATTTTTCTTTGTTGCTTTATCGTCTTGAACTAAATTGAATTTTGAATCATAATAGTACTTGAGAATTGATATGGTGTTATATAGTTTCTGATTGGGTGACACTGAGCATTGGCAATGCATGATCATGGGAAATAAATGTAACTTATTTGACTTTCAAACAGAGTTTAAAGTTGACAATTTACAAAATGCAAATAAAGGCAAATCTTTGCAGCCTCAGCATGAAAGCTCCTTTGTGCTGATCTGGGAGCATATTTTGCAACCCAAATCCCAGCCTTTCTCCGTTTAAGAGAAACAGTAAAGCATCTTACCTAAGGGGAAAAAAGACCTTGAGAATCAAGGGTACAGGAAACGATAAATAAAAAATAATAATGTCACACCTGAGCCCCAAATCAATCAAAGCCATAAATCGTATCAGGCCTTTTTGTTTTTAGCAGATTTCTTGCTCCCTAGCTTTAGTCACAGGAACCATGACCCCAAATTCAATAAAAAGAGTGAACTGGTTCAGGAACAAAAACTGAGTTAAAGAGAAAAACAGTAACCTCAATGTGTTTATACTGTGACTTCAAATATCGGAAATATTTGCAACCAAAGTTTGGTCAACTTTCTCTTTTATTTCTAATTTTTGTTTTTGTACCATTTTATGAGGTTTCAGAATAACTTTTAATAACTGTGTAAGGCTGCGTTTCATTGTAAGCTTGAGTAGATATAACAGATGCTTTCTACAAACTATGTACAGCTGTAACGTGTACGATTTTTGTAATGAAATACCAAAATACCACTAGCACGGTGTGATGTATTTAATGCAGTTGTGTACTTAGATTATCCAAAAAGTTCCCAAGGATTTGTAAATCCTGTTTAATATAATGTCTCGTCCTTTATCTCTCGTCTCCCTTTTTGTGACTTAATATCTGTGCTATCCTCAGTTTAGGATAAATGTGGAAGTGGTGGTTATATAGCATCTAAGACACAGCTGTTGTTCCTTGCAGCTAATTCATTACGACCGCCTATCATAATATGATCGATCGTATGGGTAATAAAACATTAATTCATTATCTCATCAACATGATTAGCGAATTTCATACGACCAACATCCCCCATCGTTTCACTCTCCATCATAATGTCATTAAAATAGCTTCACCTTTGTTATTGTGTAATAGTGACCTCTAGTGGTAAAAATTTACATATTATGCCTTTAACACAGGTTGCTCTTTTATTGTTCAGGATACCTAATGGAGGTCTCAGTTTTTCATGCGGAAAGTTACAAAGCAGACACATACACAAATAAAAACTTGCTTAGCTTTGTTAACCCTGCAAAGCCCTAATATTACAACATCAGTTTAAGGTCTAATAAAATATATCTGTACATGTTTATTTTTTCTCTTTGAAACCACATTTACACAACTAAACAGTCTTGTTGTTTAAACTGGCAAAGCTTTTGAATGGTAGACTTTGTAAATTGGTTTGTTTTCCTGGCCATGAACTTACAAAACCTGCAAACCTGCCTTGAGAACATGACCTTTTTACTGGACTAAATAAATCAACAATCATGTAAGCAAATTGCCTAAAATATTTTCTGTGATTAGTTGTGTGTCTAGATCATGCAGATTTTAAGACACAGCTGGGTGTTTTGATTATATAAGATTTTGAGCTTGTTATGTAAATGTTAATGTTAATTTTAACGTTGAAGGGTATCAAAATGTACCTGTGCATCTTGCACATTTCATGAATTAACCGTACTTCTTACCTGTTCAAATGTACTTTTTAATTATTTTTTATAGCAACAAAATATTATATTGATTTTAAATGCTTTGATACTATGAGTTTTAATCAAAGTTTAAAGATTATTAAATACGTTTTTAGGATATGAATTATTTATTTGAGAATTTGAAAGTATTAATTTAGCAATATGTGAAACTATCTGTATCTTATTATTTATAAAATATACTTAGCTGGTCTTTATTTTCTGGGCTTTGTTTGCCCAAATATCTGTTTGCTGCATGAGGGTCAGGTGATAATGTTCTGGAATGTGGGGTGGGGGTTACAGGGCTGAATGGGGGAATCCTTTGAAATGTATACATGGATTTCCTGTTTACAAACACCATAAGGTGCGTGCGCATCCTAGAGGCAGAAGGCCAGATTGGTGAGCTGGTCCGCTACTGCAACAACCTTAAATATTGTTTGTATATACCTGCTGACTGAATAAAACGTTATTTTAGTTGGATCTTTTTGTCTGTCTTTAATTTTGCAGTGTTACTGTGATACATGTATGAATTACCATGTTAGGGTAGTAATGTAATAGCCGCTACTGTAAGTATAATGTGATTACTACACCAAGAAACTTTGTGTACATCAAAAAATATTCAGTAAACATATTGATAAAAGTAAACAGCCTCTGTGGCACTTTGTCATTTAGATGTAACGCCAAAAAGATTCAGAGTTCCCATTATTTGAACCGAGATCAGAGGCATCAGGGTTTGACGAATACGTCCAAATAAGCCCCAGAGGAAAACTCTCTCGGTTTCTTCACCGCAGTCACAGAGATTTCATTGTTTCAATCGAAGATTTCCCACTGCAGCACAGGCAATAACAAATGATGTCTGAATGATATCCACCAGCTGATACGCTGTCTTCTTCAGCAATGTCACAATAGAGAAATCCATATGATGCATGATTACTACTGTACATGCCTATCTGTCTTTCTGGATTATTTGTATTGCTTTAATGTCTACTATAGTATTAAATGGTCTGGGAGAATTAAGAAGATTACTTAATTACTATTAAAGCGTAATTGATAATAAAGTATTTTACAAGGTGGGTTATTCGTATTAATTCAATATGATTAAATTTTTGTATGATTTGCTTTTGCCTCTGTGACGTTGGGGTTAGGGGTGTTTTTATGATAATCTTATGTTTTTGCATGATTCACTTCATATGAATTCATTTGAATCGTAAAATGTGTATGAATTCTCGTGAGATCAGGCTGTATAGTCCATGCATTATTCCTTTGAAACCATCTATAAAGTGGGAACTTATTGTTTAAACCAGGAATGTCCAATTCTGGCCCTGTCCACTGTTCTGCAGACATTTAGATCCAACCAAACAAACAGTGCCAAACCATCTCATTCAGGTCTTAATGGATACAAAAATCATTGATAAAATTCCTCTTTAGCATTTTAACAGACTGTTTATTGGCAAGTGAGCACAGCTGGCTGTTCAGTTGGTATCAACTTGACTTTACTACTATGTAAGCCAGCCAGAAGCCCTCTAAAGTTACCATCACAGAGTCTAGTTGGAAAATGGTGTGAAGATTTGTTTAAGTGCTGCCAAGGTCTTTAAGCACAATAGTTTACATGCCAGTAAAACTTTTCTTATCGTTTTTTTTTTTCTTTCTCTTTCCTTATTCAGTCTCCCGAGGAAGGGGAAACACTGGAGAGCTCTTGGAGAATTGAAGGCATTGTTGCCTGTTTCTTTGCTTTTAATTATGGTTAAATGAAAAATTGGCGAGGATGTCTGCCAGACCGCATGCCCTCAATAATCTCTCTGAAATTTCGTTTGCCTTTCTCAAGCATGTACTGCTATATTAATGAGTGTTTGCTGAACGAAATTTCAATTGAGTATAGGGAGAATAGTGCTCTGCATCTAAAGTGATTTACGGCAGAGTTCAGCAGACATCTTTAAAATATAGTCATGAGACGCATCACTTCGAATATAAAAAGTGTAAAAAACTTAAAAAAAAATTAAAAGACTATATATATATATAAACTCCCCTTCCACTTGAGCAATAGCAGGCAGCTGCAGAATCTCTGAAACCAAAATAAAATTAAATCCTAATTTCTAATTCTAATCGAATGACTTTAGGACTTCAGTCTCCTCAAAAAAGCTCAATGTGTTTCCTGCCATGAGAGGTGCACTAAATACTCACAGATGCCTGAAGAAGACATTAAATTCTGAAAATTGTTTTGTTTTTAATTTTGTGTACATATTTCCTGTATTTTATGTTTGTCTCTTAAAATAGAGCGAAAAATAAAAAAACAAAAGTATAAATCCATGTCCATCCAAAAATAAATATGGATAGACATTACAACTTTGCAAAAACAACAAGCTGGTGATTGTGGACCAAGACTTTTGCACAGTGCTGTATATATTCACAAAACCCGATTCACATGCACAAAATAAAGATACATATTCATAAAATATGTTTCACAAACGGAAAAAAACAATTCACAAATGTACAACTATGTACGACAGTTTAAATGTTTAAAATTCACGAGTTTATTATGACTGTGAATGTGTAAAACATCTTTTTTGTGTGTGAATCGCTTTGGATTTGCGTACTCTTTAGCCAATTAGATGTGAGCTCACCATTCAACCAATCATAGCCCGCACAGAGCGCAGGACTAAAGGAGCTCAGATTTGGCCACCTTCCGCGCAATCTGGTTTAAAGGGGACAGAGAATGAAAAAACATTTTGACCTTGTCTTTGTTGAATAATGGTAGTCTACCCGCATTCACAAACATACAAAAAGTGCTAAACATTCTAAACATCTCAGTCTCATAGAAATTCCTCTTTTAGAAATGTCAGCCAGAAAACGTCCCAATCTGAAAAACTGATGCTTATGACATCACAGGCATCTCACTGCCCCTCCACTTTAAAATAATTGGCTAAATGTTTTGAGTGGCAGCAAAGTCAGCCAATCAGTAATGAGATTGCAAGTTAAGCCAGTAGGGGGAGCCAAATAGGTGCAAAACCACTTGTTTAAAATCCCCCACCCTAATAGAGCTATCTGAGAGAGGTTTTTAGGAAGCTTCTAAGGCATTACAGACCCAAACAAAAAAATGTTTGTCTACATGTCACATCACAGAACAAGCAAAGATTCATGCATTCTCTCATCCATGTCTCTCTCACTGCACCTCTCCCACGTGCACGCGCTCTATTATCTGACCGAAGTCCGAACACAAATCCTCATGTATTTGTTCAGTTTTATGCGTTTCAAGGGAGCTGAGGCAAACTAACTATCCCTCGCATTTATTATAGAGCCCTAGGGTGTGTGAGGTACAGAAGTGGGGCAATGCGCATGTTATTCAGAATTCTTTTTAAGTTGTTTTTTGATCAGCATTGCTGTTTACATTTTCCTTGTCTTCTTATGAAAGACATTTGCTCTACAAGAGATTAAGTTAAGTGCACTAAAACTTAGACCTAAGCATTAAATAGGTTGTAAATAGTTGGTTACTTTCATGGATAAAGTAAAGTGTTCCCCTTGTTATGCTGCTTGGTTGCTGCTACTGTGTGCAATGGTGTAATTATTTTATTTATGTATTTTAAGCAGCACTGAATTTTCTTACTTGTTCTACCTCACCTGTTTTTACTATTTGTTAAATATAGTTCAAAAATAAATGTTCCTTTTTTAAATTAAGAGTTGTAACATTTGGTTTTATCATTGTGTCATTTTTATGATGTAAACTGAATGAGCAAAAGCAGTATCGGCTCCAAATATCGGCTAAAGAAAATCGGCAGCCTGTATCGGTCATCGGCTGATGGGAAAAAAAATCGGTATCGGCATCGGCACAAAAAAATCCATATCGGTCGATCCCTAATAAATACCCCGTTCAATCATTCTATGTCACCTTTAATTACAACGGAAATGAAGCTTTACGTCATCGAATGAAGAGCGGGATGCACGTGTAAGTTATTACTTTTATTGTTTTATACTTTTATATTGTTTCATAAATTGATATTGCTAAAATAACACACATTTCCGTTGCAATTAAGCCAGATTGTGCAAAAGAAGTGCTGCGTATTTGGCGGGTTATGATTGGTCAAATGGTAAGCCTCTTAAATTTGTCTGTTTCTATTTCAGAATAAATATCCCAGAATGCTTTGGGAAACCTAGAGACATTGATGGTGAAATCTGAATGGCTGCCTGCTGTTCTGTTTGGGCTCACCGCAGGAGTTGAGCCGCTCTGGAGAGCGTCTGCTTTTTCTGCTTTTGTTCAGATTTGTTCTCGTAACTCTAGAGGGAATCTGAAGGGCTCGATATGACAGTACTTGTTAAACCCTCTAAATTCACACACCCCTACAGCTAATTTTGCACATATAAATGAATATCATTAAAATGTAAGATTTACTGTATAGGAAAATGCATGCATGATTAGAATTAAGCCCTGTGAGGATATGGTGGAGAAAACTGAATTTTTCAATTTAACAAAGCATCTGAAGTTAACTGGAACAGAAGTGTGTACAATTCTTTGAATTGTCTCTCTCAAGTGTACTACAAACTAAATATTTTATATATGTTTTGAAGTAGAGAAGCCACTATATAAAATCCTAAAAATAGGAGCTATACAGTACAATATATGGGTTTGTCGTGACAGCAGAAATTGAATTAATCTCCATAGGGAATGGAAACAGAATAATATGGCTTTACTGTTGAAAGTGATGTCAAGCATTTTACGTGAGCAAATCATTGCAGTATGTTTTCATCCGTAAAAGACCCTGTTTGTCTGCACTAATGTACAGTAAATGAACAGAATGCATCGTAAATGTCCAATGTGTGCATGAGGCTTATAGATGGTTTCAGCCACAACAACATAAACAAACAGCTTTTGTGATCTTAAAAGGTGTATTGTGTAACTTTTAAAAGGATCTATTGAGAGAAATGTAATATAACATACATACTTATATTATCATTGTATAAAGACCTCACAAAATGAACTGTATTGTTTTTATTACCTCAGAATGAGTCGTTTCTATCTACATACACCGTGGGTCACCTTACATTGAAATCATCATTTCGCACCGCCATGTTTCTGCAGCAGCCCTAAACAGACAAACTGCTCTATAGAGTGCGTTTTGTCACTATGTTGTCTTAGACCAGTGTTTCTCAAACTTTTTCAGCCCACGGACCACTTTATCTTCCAATTTTTTTCTGAGGACCACCTAACAATATCCCACTCTAACACTCCCCCAAAAAACAACAAAATAGGAAGGATAAACTAAGTTTAAGTTTAATATGCAACTGTTCCAAGTCAAAAACTAATTTTTTTAAAAACAAATGCAATGCTATTTTCAGAAATTATTATATGAATTTTATTTTATTTGAAAAAGTAAATGTGAAATGAGTTGCAACTTAATATGAACAACAAACTGCAAAAAAAAAAAAAATGCAATTAACATACTGTAACAGCCTAGGTCCCACTTAATGTCATTCCGAAGAGCCCTTAGTTTAAAACTGAGGTGGTGGGTATATGAAGTGTATGGTTGTAACTATGGTAACAATAAAATGCTGAAAAAAATGTTCCCCTTAATGTCCAAAATCACTGAAATTACAGGGATTTTACACTTGTACAAAATCTAGTACATTACAAAACTAATAGATCTGTGGATTTTAGCTGCTTTCAGTTGACGCTTGATCTTTTCTTTTGACTCCTCTTTGGTTTAGCCACCAATCCATTTTTACGTTATTAAAACAGAATGGCAAGAACTGATATCACAGTTTCGCAAGTGCTTTAAAAATCTACTTAAATAAGTGACGATTGTATAAACACTTGCCTAGTTTAGGTCATCTTTTGGCGGACCACTGGGGGGGTTTGGCGGACCACACTTTGAGAATTACAGTCTTAGACAATGACATATTTGTCCTGTGGCAGCTACCGTAGGTTCACTATGCGTTTCGAAAGGGAGGGGTGAGTGGGTTGATTGCAATTCACAATCTACACATTAATTTAAAATCTACACATTGGTCGTTTAACTTCCACAAATAAATAACAAGTAAATGACCTTAGTTTAAATAATATCTATAAATAATATTGCCTGGCTGCAAAACCTCTCCACACAGTTGTGATCGATGCTCGTCATCTCTCCTTGTCTTTAGAAAACTGAAACATTTGATCTTTTCAGTCACTAGCCAGACCAATAAACAAGATTGGAAGTTAACTTTGGGCCAGGTGCGTAACCGTGGCAACATGCGCACGTCCCATGAAACCTTCTATAGTTTAATTGTCCTAAAGATCAGATCCCAGATGTGTACAGTATACTGAATGTGTTATTTATGTACCATCTATGAGTGGCTAAAAAATCTAGCTTTTTTAATTCAAATTTATGTATATACACTCTTTAAAATATGTTCTAACAATTTCCATGTCGTGGTTTCCATTTTTTGTTTCCTTAAAATCAGTCCAAAGTTCTTAAAAGAACCATTTTTATTGCCTTTTCATGGTTTAAAGTCCCAATGAAATTGAGATTAAAAGCTTTATTTTTTGGGGGAATATTGTGGTTTACAAATGACTTATCTGTGAGCTTCATAATTTTTTTTATATTCACGTGCCCTCATAATCTTTAATCGAAAATGCAAATCTCCTCCCCTCCTCGAAATGATCTCTTTTAATTCCAGTCTTCCAGAAACTGAAAGTTTCTTCGGATGGCAAAGATCCTTTATGGAACCATACAACCAACAATGGTCCTTTCATGGCATCGTGTAGCACTTTTATTTATAAAAAATATGGGGAGGTTTCCTGGACAGGGCTTATCCTAGTCCCAGACTAAAATTCATGTTTGAGCTGCTTTAATATAAAACACCTCATCCTGATTAACTTTAACATATTTCGTTGACATTCACTCTTAAGAAAAATGGTTCTTCAAAGGTTCTGAAACGATGGTAAAGGTTCTAAATAGAACCGTAGCTTACTGAAGAACCCTTTTTTTTAAGTGCAGCAAACTAAGTGCTTTTCCCGCCATACAATATAGTTCTCATGTTTTATCTTTTATCGCTTAAAAAATCGCCACGTTTTATTTTGTGCCACCATACTTACTCGTGTGTTACTCATGTAACAGCCTTTAAATAGGCAAAACATGGAAGTGTTTGGTGGCTTCTAAATTCATCCCTGTTTTGTTCCTAAGGAATGAATGGGGCTAGGCTAAATTCTAACACTCATAACCTGCTGTACAAAGATTGAGTGCACACATGGAAATACGATAGGTATGTATTAATTCATCTAAGTTGTGGTAAGAACATAGTTAAATATTGAAAAACGGTGGTGCTTTCCTTTAAGATGCACACCAGTAGTTTTTTTGTAAGGTATGTTTGTAAAAACTTCTTAAGTGACCTAATATAAGGCCTAGTCCTGGATTAACATAAACCCTGTCTGGAAAACCGCCCCTATATGTTTTTTACCATTTTGCACCTTTCTACTTGCAAATTATGAATGAGTGTATACCCATCTTTATTCATCTTTTTATGTATACATTCTCTAAGATGTAAATGAATACACTGTTAAAGTACAGTTTTAAGGGACAGTACTCTTAAAAAAGGTCCTAATATGTACCAACAGGTACAGATATGTATCTTTACAGATATGTATCTTACTTCTTTTTTAAAGGGTACAACCCCAGTGACAGCTTAGGTTCATATTTTGACAATTTTCTCGGACAGTGTACAAGATTCTGCAAACTGCATAATATTATGTCATACAGTACACAAAAAAATGTTTGAAATAGAAACTGTAGTGTTTAGAAATATAGCATGTGAATAGATGACACACACCAAGCAATAGCATTTGCAAGCAACTTTAAAGCCATAGTTCATTTTTTCTCCTTAAGCCATAAAAAGGCAAAGCTTTTCCAGGCCGGATAAATAATTGTGTTTGTCCGGCTATGAAGTCATTTGGTCCGCAGAATGCTGACTTTCTACACTTATAAAAAGAACGGATTTGGTGTTGGTCTCTTTCTGACTGGCTCTTTCTCTCCTCTGTGCCGGAGGATTATTCCATTGATCTAAAATCCAGCATACATAAGCATATCTAAAGGAAACCCCTCTTTTGAAGACACGCTACAGAGAGCACACACATCTTCAGAAAGTACGACTCCCTTTTTATTGCTAATGAATGAAGTGCTGATTTGCTTGAAAAACTAAAGTGGTAAAAGCTGTTTATGCTAAACAGCATCAATATTAATAGTAGTCGACACGGCATGAAAAATTTAGTTTGCTTACAAACTTATGTCGTCGTGCTTACATATAAAAGCGTCTCACCCAGCAACACTTTTACTTACAGTATGCTGCCTCTCGGTTTATCGTAATAGCGAATCTTCTGTTGTGCGTGCGGCGCTAATGATGACTTCATGCCGCTCGGGTCTAAACGCAAACCCACATGCCGTATTTACTGCCGTAATGAGCGTTTCATTGTCTTTTTCTGATGTAATACAACATTCCGGTCTGGAGATTTTATAATGCGGTTTGCATTCTCTGGTTTCTATTAAATCTGTCACTGTGATGGGCTAATACACACAACTCTTTTATTAGCCTTCCTGTACCCGGCACGGTCATTTGGGAGGCATTAGGAAATTAGAGGAGAATTGAATTAAAGGTACAGCATATGAGGGTTGCAGGAACTGACGAAATGCTGGGCGACTGCTTGAACGCAGACTTTGAATGAGCGATTTGTGCGTTTTAAGGATACTTGAACATCCGCTATCTTTTGTATTCGTTGACACGATTTTTTAACAAGGACACTTGGTACACAAGGTTTCACCTGTTCAGTTTTGCACTGACTTTTTACATTATAAGAGCTCTTCTTTTGTGAATGCTTTGCAAGTTGCTACAAGCAAAATAGCTACGATCACAATGAATATCTAAGACCTTGTTCTCTTAAATGAGTTATGCTCCCTGGCGTGTTACATAAGATGAAGAGATCGTACTGTATCTCTGTCCGTACACCTCTCAATCTTCCGCTATGGTCTTCATCAGCTCACGCTGAGCGCCCTGGGCAATGAGCCTCGAAGATAGGCGCGATACCGCCCGGCCGTTACCGTGATTGCGAGACGGTAGTCTTCTTCTTCCACGTGACATTATTTATACGTTTTAATGATTCTTTCTCTGCATGTCCCATCCCCTCCCAAGGCTGCGAGTGAAAAATTCATGTTTTAAGCGCTTGCCCGATGCAGATATTTTCCATCAGTCATTTCTGGACACGTTTAGTGTGGGCGTAAAGGACGGGGGGTCTCGGGAAGCAGAAAGCCGGTTCGAATGTCCTCGTCCAACAGAGATGACATTTTATTAAATCATTTTAAATTTTAATGCAATCCGCTGGATGTGTTTGCTCGCTCTCTCGAAATCTCTTTCACCTCCCTGGAAAGCTCAGAGGTACTTGAATTCGCTTGTGCGCGCTCTTGAAAAATAAATGAATATGTATGTGTTTTTTCTTTTTGCCTTACACACGCTGTTGCTCAAGATTCAGAGCCAGCAGGCAACAAGCATGGTGCGTTTGGTCCTGGGTACACGCCAGTGCGGCTGGCTTGTCAGTATGGATTGTCAGCATAGCTGTCAGATAGAGAGGGTCATCTGCGCTTGTGCGACCAATCGGTGCTGTAGCCCGGGGATATGAAGGTCTTTAGAGTCAACTGTCTGACACCAGAACACACAGCCCTGGGTTTCTCAGATATTGCCAACGAGCTCCAGCCAAAGGTTCATTAACTATACATTACAATGGGATATTTTCGAATTTACGCCCTATGTGTATGGCCTGGTTATTTATGCTCCTGCCTGTGAAAACCCAGCTAACATAATTTTTCGTGATTTACTGTACTGTAAAAAAATCTTCTTGCAGTGAGTGTATGTAATATGATGCCATATTTCTGTCTACTTCATTCAAATAAAACATTAATAAATAATAAATAAATAAATACGTTTGTATTACTATGGTCCCATATCCAGGAATCCATGCATATGAAAGCAAGGACACTGTTATACTATTCAAAGTGTAAATACATAAAGCTTAGTCCTTAGATTATGTTTTAATTACAAAGATAAAGTAAGCCATATAAAAATGGAGGAATTTTTCACAAGGGAACAAAAGTACATCATGCCGTTCCTCTCTGTGATTTAATTAGCCACGCTATGCTAATCACGTCATGCTATGCTAAGCACAGTCATGTGGCCAATGAAAAATACATTAAACGCACACCTGGCTGCTATAACGTTGCTAACAAAGTCAGATAAAGCTTTTATAGCAAACATTTGCTGTTTACATGCAAACCAGTGGATTTACTGTAATAACTGCTTGATTATTAAAGATGATTGACATCCACATATTCTGATTGTAAGCATGTTGGTATGTAATGGATGAATCGATCATAGTTTCATTTGATTATTTTTAATACGTACCTAACGGGATACAAGTTGAACTATTGTACCTTGAATCAACTATTGTTCCTTAAATCATCACCAAAGCATCTCATGACATTTTATAACATGACATTAAATCTTATAACTAAATTAAATCTCTCTTATAACTTTTGTCTTTATGTTGATGTATTGGCAGATGATTTTATCCAAATCACAATGCATGTGTTCCCTGAGGACCAAACCCATGACCTTTGCGTGGCTAAAGCAATGTTTTACCAATTGAACTACAGGAACATATTAAGTATTTTTAAGCTTTTATCCAAGCGACTCATATGCTTTTAAAATATATAACTTGAATGCACTGTGTGTTGCATGAAAATCAAACTCATGAGCTACATGAAAACCCAAGAAACACAATACAATACGTTTGAAGAAATTACACATACACAAACTTGCTTTTTGTCATATTTCGTTTACACTGTATAACATGATATCATATATTTTTATGTTACTTTAACTTAAGTTAAACAATTTCAACTTGTTTTTAAGTTAACCAACTTATCACATCAAAACTTGATTGAATTAAAAATTGACAGTAGGTTGAATTGACTTGCATAATTAAGTGTTTAAACTTCATGCTGCATTTTTTTCCGTGTACAAAAATAGTGCGCCATGCCTGAATCTGTGACTGAAGCCCCTTAAAGGAATAATCAATTTTCTTAAAAAAAAATCCACATAATTTACTCACCACCATGTCATCCAAAATGTTGATGTCTTTCTTTGTTCATTCGAGAAGAAATTATGTTTTTTGAGGAAAACATTCCAGGATTTTTAGCATTTTAATGGACTTTAATAGAACCCAACACTTAACACTTAACTCAACACTTAACAGTTTTTTTTTACGGAGTTTCAAAGGACTCTAAACGATCCCAAACCAGGCATAAGGGTCTTATCTATAGCGAAACGATTGTCATTTTTGACAAGAAAAAATAAAGAATGTGCACTTTTAAACCACAACTTCTCATCTATCTCCTGTCCTGAAAGTGCCAGCGCGACCTCACGCAAAACGTCATCATGTCAAGAGGTCACAGAGGACGAATGGGAAACTCCGCCCCAGTGTTTACAAGTGTTGAGAAAGAGGACCGTTCCGACGTTGTTGTATGTGGAATGATACTCATTAATGTCTTTGTGTCAGTTTATAGTTTACAATGGTCCGCAAATTTCTACGTCACTACGCATTAACGTGAGGTTGCGCTGGCGCTTTCAGGACCGGAGATAGACGAGAAGTTGTGGTTTAAAAGTGCACATTTTTTATTTTTCTTGTCAAAAATGACAATCGTTTTCGCTAGAAAAGACCCTTATGCCTCGTTTGAGATCGTTTAGAGTCCTTTGAAACTCCGTTGAAAAAACTGTTAAGTGTTGAGTCAACTTTTAAGTGTTGGGTTCTATTAAAGTCCATTAAAATGATAAAAATCCTGGAATGTTTTCCTCAAAAAACATAATTTCTTCTCGACTGAACAAAGAAAGACATCAACATTTTGGATGACATGGTGGTAAGTAAATTATCTGGATTTTTTTAGAAAATGGACTAATCCTTTAACGCCCTACTGTACTGTATGTGCACGATACCTCAATGCAACAAATAAAAAGTATGCAATAACGCAAGTGACTTTTGAGAGCTGCATTGTGACAAGAGTAACATGAATGTGTAAACAATGACAGAATCTGAGAGATCTTCTCTTCTGCAAAGTTTTATCATTCAGGTCAGGTGCATCCGCTGTTTTTACTTCTGCAGTAGAAAGTTTTCACATTTGCAAAACTGCATATCAAGGCTGTTTCAAAAGCACACACACACACATGCAGATGTGTCATTGTAGTGGACACAAACGAAGGGACTGATAATGGTAATTACAGTGGCAAGGTGACACAGGCGGCTCCTACTGAAGAATGCAGACGTTGCTTTAATTATAGAGAGGTCATCAACTGAGAGAAACTGCACAAGAGCTCTGTCCTATAGTCTGATCATCTCTACCTCCCTTTATCCCTCTTTCATTTTAACATAACCATGATGGGCACCGTCTCTCCTATCTAGATAATCTGTGTTGCACCAACTGTGGGGCGGGGCCTAGGAATGATAAAACTAATGGTTGTGGTTCTTAATGCAGATATTGAAATATAGAAAATGTTTTGTAATATAAATATTTTATATTAAAATAACTTTTTTATATGATAATCACATAAAAACTTTTCTGTAGCCTATACTTAAGTGAATTACTTCATGCTATGAATATAGCCACAGCTTTGTCTCTCTCAAAATCTTAGTCACATTACTTATGTTCCTTACCTTTGTGTCATTGGTGATCAAATACATTAAAGAGCACCTATTTCATTGCTAAAAACAACGTTATTTTGTATATTTGGTATAATACAATGTGTTTGCGTGGTTTATGGCTGAACAGCACAATATTTTCCACATACTGTACTTTTTTGTAGCTCTAGATTTCACTAAAAAATAACAATAAAAGTAATAATTAAGAAGCTCAGAAGCAAAAACCTCTAAACGCCACCTCCTTCAAAAATAAGAAAGATATAAACCAGATTATACGTTCATTAAATTGTGTACTTTCGCTTTAAATACAGTCATTCAGAAATCCCATTTTGTTGGCAGGATCCATTTAGAGTTTGATCAAAAAAATGTCAGTGAAAACATGTCAGATGCATTTAGATGGTTTTTCTCTTCAGAAATCATGGTAAGAGTTATTACGACAGATTTAAAGAAAAATGTATATAAAAAAATAGTTAGATTTTAATATACATAAATCCTTGTGTATTAAGTGGATATGTAACTGTCTGAAGCAAAATGTAATTCTGATGAATTAATTCCCCCCCCCCCTTTATATGTGGTTGTGATTTCATTTTTATGGTGGTCTTAAACCATATTTCTATATTACATGTCTTTCCACTACCAAATGAATAAGCAACTTTATAGGGTAGTGATTGGCCAGGCAGGTAACAAATGTATAAATAAGCTTATTCAGGATAAAATCACTTTTTTGTCCTTCGGTCGTTTACAAAAAAGTAACAAAGCAAAAGTAGTAACTTGCCTGCACCTTCCAGTATTAAAACACCTGCTTAGCTGTTTTCAAAACATTTCAAGTAACAGGCTTTTTTTTGCAACGAGACGCAGTGTAGCGTGTCAAAACATTGCATTGCAGTTTTTCATGTCTCATTGTATTGCGCTTTCAGCTTTGCGGTCGAGCGAGCTGAGGGAATAATCAAACCTCCTGTCCAGAACTCTCTCTCTCTCTCTCTTCAGTTTTGGGTGAACTATACCTTTTTTGCAACATAAGAAAAGTTTCTGTGTATGTAATGTTAAATGAATCATATACTTAACAAAAACATTGTCCCTTTAAATAGCTTATTCTACCCTACTAGTTAGCATCTTGCATATCAGTCAAGCATATTGTAATTTAGCAAGTTAATGCATATCACAATTTTCTTCAACTTACTGTAAAATATTTCTATAAGTGCTTGTAGACGAATGTTCAGTTGTGAATGTGATTTCATTCATTCACCTGATGTTGCAATTATAGGCTCTTTAAAAGCATGTGTATAAGAACACTAACAAAACATGTATTTTACCTAAACCTCATGCTACGTATAATATATAGATTTCATTACATGTTACAGCAGGCTGTCAGGATACACGTGCCAGCAGCTCGGTTCAGTTGCTATGGCAAAATGTAAATATTATCTTCATGCCGCGACAGAAATACAGTCCATGGCCATTGTGAATGTAATTGTAATGCTTGTAGTGAAGTGAAAGTGACATGCTTGTCAAGTATTCAACGCATACTCAAAATGCGGCCTCTGCATTTAACCTATCCCATTGAGTAATGAACACACACACCCAGAGCAGTGGGCAGCTATCCCAGCGCCAAGGGAGCAATTAGGGTTAAGGTGGCACCACAGTCGCGACCTGCCAGCTGTGAGACTCGAACCAGCCTACACCCCAGTGTTTTTTGATTGACCCCAGAGTTCTCTGATTGATCAAGATCAATATGGGTCATTCATTTAGGTCCTGGAAGACTGTGCACCGTTTTGGCTATACTTTTGGCAATGCAGTTCTGACTGTAAGTGTAAGATGTGCCGTCCGTCCGACGAAATCACTTAATAGCCAATTTCATGCAAGAACGATGAGGAACGAAACGCTGAGTTATTGCTGAGAAACAGAACAGAAAGCAGAAGGGAAACATTGGAGAATAAGAGAATGAGAAACAGGTGGAGAGAGAGAGAGTCTGGATTCAGTCACACCTCGTGGTCCTGTGATAAGGACGAAATGTAATAACTTGGCCCCTACAAGTTTTCTCTTCCACAGCCTTTATTTCCGCTGGCTCCAGTGTGCTTTACAGGTGTCTGTGGCATCTGGTCTCACGCTGCCAAACTTTTGACTAATGGGATAAAGTTTGGTCCAGATTGCACTTTATTATGGCCAAGTTCCGCCCACTTCAACAGGAAGAGATTGTCTGATGACATCTGAAGCAGCAGACTGCAGTTTGTGTAGGTTTATCGAAAACCGATAATAGTATATTTGCAGTATATGCAACTCTGAGTATATTTTAAAGATTTGTAGTCACTAAACTGGAAAATTTGGGTACCTTTTTGTATTTGTATTGCACCAACCCAATGCTATCTCAGGGCAAGTTTTTATGAGGTGGCTAAATCATATTTATCGTACGGCAGCCACATTCACACCTTTTTGTACAATTTGCTTTTGCCCCTGTGACATTGTGGTTAGGCCTGGGGTTTTGTTATTGTTATATTTATGATAATCTCATGTTTTTGTATGATTCACTTTCCACAAATTCATACGGATTAGCTAAAGATTTCTTGTGAGATTCAACTGACCAACCATATACAATGAGCTTGATATGATAAATAATATGATATTATTTTTGATTTGACTAATGCAAAAATGAATAGATTTTTCTGTAAAAGGTAAAAGGCATGCGTCGCTCCTTTGTTTAAAAAATATCTGCGTCCACACGAACATGCAAAAACCTGGAATGAAGCGCTTTCAAGAGCATGCCAATCCAACAGATGCCAATATATCCCTAACGTAATCCCATGTTGGCCAATGATAAGCCATTTCAGAGTCTTGCCCGGGTGTGCCTCATAAGTCCCAAAAATTGAAGCCATTTGGCTCTTTGCTCGCCCCCTGGTGGCTGGCTGCAGTACAAGTCGTAAACCCCGCCCTCTCCATTCAAACGAATGGGACTCTGTTCTAAAAAAATATATATTTACACTTTCAATAAAAGTTTCTGAAAAATTGTTTTGGTCCTTTTAGGGAGTTGATATCACGCTGATATATGTTCAATTGTTCTTTTTTTATTTTAGCTAGAATTTGATGCTATAGAAAAGGGGCATGTCGTTATGATTGGCGTGGTTTGGCTCCGCCTCTGGCTCCACATTTTTGGCTTCAATTCATTACAATGGAGGGAGGCAATGTTGCAATATCCATCTTTTTTTACAGTCTCACCTCAGCACAAACAATGACATCAGAAGCCAAAAACCCACGAACGGCGACCCGCATAGAAACCGCTAAGATTTTGAAAATATCTGTGTACGTGTGGACAGATGTAACCATTTTGAAAAAGTGGCTATAATTTTTGTGTATTGTTCAGAGACAAATCATTCTTTCAAAAGTAGTGACCTTTGTTTATGCACTAAATAAATATCTGAAAATCTATTTTTACTCAAAAACAATCACTATAAACTTAAACTACATTCGCATATATGACTTCTGGCACTGCAATTTGTATTTGGCCAGTTTTAATGGTTTCATTATGTTTGTTTTTTTTGTAAGAAATGACCCTGAAGGCCATCTTTAAAGAACTGTTAGCCGCAGCGATGCATATTTTTTTCATTTTAGCCATCAGTAGACTGCACATCATGAAAGCGTGGGCTTTGCATCATGGGATGCAACACAGATTCACAAGTTGCCGAACAGATGGAGTACACCACAGCTCCACTGAGACCTACAGATCTCTCCATTTGCCCCAATCACAGCTCAACAAAATTAGCTTCTGTGTTTAACCAGCGTGCGCATCAATGCTTCAGGGTGTCATCATCTAAAACAACATAAAATATGATTCCACAACAAATGCGACTTGTATATTACCAACGCAATAATGAAGAGGACACAAGCGATTATTGTCATTTAACTTACACTAAATGGATCAAAGAATTTCCTTGTAGCGCAGGCGCTAGTTGCTTTAGATCTGTTTGTCTTTTATCTTTTCTAAGATGGGATGAAGCAGCGCTTTAATGATTTTTTTATAACTTTACGGATGACCAAGTAGAAATCGTGACTTCACTTTGATTAGATTCAAATACTTTGTATGGGAGAAACAGAAAGATTCTTTAACAGTGACCAAGATTTGCACACAGATTTTGAAGGAAAATTAATACTGGTTATTGCATGGACAGTGTATATTACACCAAAAGCTTGTAAAAACACACTGTTAAAAGATTTGTTGGTTGGAATTAAAGTGACACTTTGTAGTTTTTTTCAATCTTCATAATATATTTTCAAGACCCTTGTGATGGTACATCGACTTAAAATAGGTTAAATGACATGTCTACCATAGCCTGACAGGGTCTGTTTCGCTTTTACTCTTACTTTTAAACTTGGGGTTTCGGGTAGTAACCCGAGCACAATACAAAAAACTACAAAAATCTGCTTTATGGCATACGTAACTTTCTCCACTTCCTCAAATTGGATGTGAGAGCGCAACTATTTATTTTCCTGATGTTTTTGTCATGGCTGAAGCAGCAACTAAGAAAAAGAAACCCAAGGTTTTGTCGGAGGAGACAGAGAGAGTACAGAATAAAAAGAAGGGCGAGGATCAATTATATTGGGCCAGCGTTCGCTCGCTGGCGTGAACTAAAGAAGGAGGAGGGGTTTCTGACCGAAGTAATGTTGCTTGCATATATAAGTCCCGTCTGGCACCCAAACACAATTTTTTTACATGAATTTTACTGGAGGCTACTTGGAGAGTTTCGAGAGAGACTTATATTACGTGACACTGTGGTGCTGTGGTGGTGTCATGGACCTACCACACGGGTGATCCGGGTTCAAATTCCCCTTTAAGGCAATATATAATAACCACCGTTACAACTGGCTTAAAAACCCATGAAATTATATTATATGACACATGACATGCTGAAAGGCACACTTTGTGACCTAGAGTTAGCTTCTTTTCCTTTGTGACAGTACTGCGACGCTTGTGGCCTCTAGGGGCTCTAGACGTAAAAAATACATGTCTAGCACCCCCTAGTGGCCATGGTGTGCCTTTAATAAAGTAAGTGCTGTCATAAAATTTTGAGTTTATTAAAAGGGACACTCTTTCATTTTTTGAAAATATGCTAATTTTCCAGCTCTCCTAGAGTTAAACATTTTATTTTTACCGTTTTGGAATCCATTCAGCCGATCTCCGGGTCTGACAGGACCACGTTTAGCATAGCTTAGCATAATCCATTGACTCTGATTAGACCATTAGCATCACGCTCAAAAGTAACCAAAGAGTTTTCATATTTTTTCTATTTAAAACTTGAGTCTTCTGTAGACCGACGCCGTGGGTCCCCTTACATGGAAGTCTCCGTAATCTTTCCATAGTAGCCCTAGATGGACAAACTGATCTACAGAGTGCGTTTAATCCCTACTTTGTCCAAGACGATGAAATGTTTGTCCTGTGGCGGCTACTGTAGCTTCTCTTTGCTTTTCAAAATTGAGGTTGGTTGCAATTAACAATCTCAGCGCTAGATGCAGCTAAAAAACCCACACTGTACATTTAAGTTTAATTAACTTAACATTTTAAGGCAGCATGAAAACTTACTTGTAAGTTGAACCAACAAATCTTTTTACTGTGCTGTTATAAGAACTACATAACTAATTTAATGTACGAATATGACAAAAGTAAATTAGACACTCAACTGTTCACTGTTGGTATTTATGTTTCTATCTTTTCACTAACCTCCACTGAGCTCTGAGGTGTGGAAATGTAAAATTTGTTTTGACGTGTGAGGTGAAAAGATCATGGTTTGGAAAGATCGAAGGTCATTTGTTTTTGAAGCAGAAAACAACTTAAGGGAGTACATTTTGACAAAAGAACCCAACAAAGTGATTTTTGAAGTTATAGGGACTCGGGCGACTCAGGCGTCATTTTTCCAAATCTCAAGTTTGCTTCTTGTCAAGCACATCAGTGTAGATGAAATTCAGTGAAGTCTTCAGATGAGCCCCTCTATAATTCATGCGACTTTGGCCGTACATTTTTTGGTTGGATTTATTTATTTTTTTCCGACATGTAACATCTTTCTTAAAAGTGTCAGACCCGAGTGCCAGAAATGAAACGAGCCATTCCGTCTCATTTTTTTTCCGGCCTCTGTCCTTCCCTTCGTTCCTTTCTGGAGTGTGTATTGATTGCGAGCTCCGTCGTGACCGCCTCTCTCTGGAGCTCTTGGACGGCCTGTGCAGTTGTAATTTCTCAGATGGTAGAATCTCATTTACTCCAGAGTGCAACGCGTATTTCAGAATGTGTGAAAACAAGGCACTCGAATCGGCTGAGAGAGGGGGCTGACGGATGCCACTCAGGCCAGCCTCAGGACCTCATCATCCCTCAGTGGATTAACACCTTGTGCTTTGGATCTGTGGCCCTCTCATCTCATTCCGGGCACTTGGAGAAAAGCAAGTTCATGTATCCTGCAATCGAGAGCGAGTCGGTTTCTACAGCAATCAAAAGAGCCATTTTGGAGTATGGATTTTTGGCAGGTGTTGCCATTACTGTTGCTCATACTGTACATGTGTTCAGGGATTTGAACAAACCTGTAACTACACAGTAGGCCCATACACACGGAAAAGTTTTGAAACATCTGCATGTAAATGATTGTTAACAAACTAGGAAGGTGTTGTAGAGAAATTTTGATCTTAGTTTAAAAAAAAATGGATTCATTACATGTATTGTGGGCTTTTGCATGCAAGATCTGGCACCATTGTCTACAAATGAGCTGTGTGTTGTATTTGCTTGTAAAGTCCGATTTATAGTCGTGCGTAAGCTCTACGCCGTAGGTCAGCGCGTCAGTTCTTCTTTGTGAAAACAAAGATGTACCAAGTTAAGGAGTGATTTAACTCAAACTGCAACAAAAGTCGCTGTTTATTTACTTCCATCATTTCTGGTCTTCTCAAATCATACACAAGTTGCTGTTTCTTCTTCATTTGTGGGTTAACTTGCCAAGCTGCTTCTTCATTGATGGTCGGGCTGCTACTGTGGTTACACGCGTGGATACTGCCTACCATCGGTCTGCGTGTGTGTTTGCACGTAGACGCGGACAACGACGCAAACACGGAACCTACACCGCTACGCTGTTGGGCCTACGCAAAACTATAACGAGCCCTTAAGGCTGTCTTGCAGTGTTGCCATGTCCTCATATTTTGGGATTTTCCCTTTTTTTGGGCTTGGCTCATTAAAATTAAAATTTTTGGAGTTAATAAACTAGGAAGGTCTGGGTATTGATATTTTGATCTTAGTTTTAACTCTTTCACTGTCAGCGTTTTTTTAAAAAGTTGCCAGCCAGCGTCAGCGTTTTTCATGATTTTCACCAAAGTTTAATGCCTTCCAGAAAATGTTCTTCTTTAAATATATAAACATACAATATACCAAATGAAAGGTCAGACCCTCTGCTTTCAAACAAAAAAAACCCGTTTCATCCTACCTTCAGAGGTTCTTTTGTAATCAGCTTTTGAATATGGGTAGGTTTCTGTAAAAACACCACATTTTGAGCAAAAAGCAGAGATAATTAAATTTTTGTGACGGATTTTTGGTAACGCTTTAGATTACAGCCCGGAAAGTACTACGTAAGTACAGCAAATTTACAGCGTATGTTTCTGTAATTATAGTTTACTTATGAAGTACGTACGTGTAATTATAAGGGAACAATTTATAATATTTGGGGAACAAAGGGGTAACAACCAGGAAAAATACAAATAATATATGTAGTAAGTATTTTAGATTACTAAACAAAACTTAAAATTCAGTTAATGTGTTTATGCCATTTATTAGTACGATACAATTTATTTAGAATTTTCAATAAAGGTTACTGACCTTAATAAAGAAAAAGAGTACAGGAATTTATTGGGTCATCAAGCAAAATTAAAAATAGGCAAGGCAACTTTGGTGAAAAAAAGCAAGCAAAACTAGAACTACACTCTTAGAACAAATGTGTTAAAAACAACACATTAGTGTTGATTCTGGGACGACACACTAAATGCGTTGTCCCAAAATCCACCCATCTCTGTGTTATTATGGAAACAACACATTTTGTGTTACTTTTAACACAACTTGTGTTATATTTTAACACAAAATCAACACAAAATGATATATAATGTGTTAAAATTACACATAATGTGTTAAAAACTTAACACACAAAGATGTGTAAAAAATTAACACATCCTTTTTAAGAGTGTATTTTCAGTAGTTACTGTTTTGTGTTGTTACAATCTAAGTCAAAAATTTTTACCCCCTTAGTTCACGTAGTTACAGAGTAAGTACAGAATCTGCGGGCTGTAAATTAAAGCGGCACTTGTTACCCCCTTGTTTCACGTAGTTACAGAGTAAATACAACATCTGCGGGCTGTAAATTAAAGTGGCACTTGTTACCCCCTTGTTTCACGTAGTTACAGAGTAAATACAACATCTGCGGGCTGTAAATTAAAGTGGCACTTGTTACCCCCTTGTTTCACGTAGTTAAAGAGTAAATACAACATCTGCGGGCTGTAAATTAAAGTGGGACTTGTTACCCCTTTGTTCCGAAAATATTATAAATTGTTCCCTTAAAATTACATGTATGTACTTTATAAGCACACTATAATTACAGAAATGTATGCTATAAATTCGCTGTACTTACGCAGTACTTTACTGCATCTATTATTTGTATTTTTCCTGGTTGTTACCCCTTTATTCCCCAAATATTATAAATTGTTCCCTTATAATAACACGTACGTACTTCATAAGTAAACTATATTTACAGAAACATACGCTGTAAATTCGCTGTACTTACCCAGTACTTTCCGGGCTGTAATCTCAAGCGTTACCGGAATTTTCATAGAGATCCCATTCAGAGCGATCATTAAAACAGACACGGACATGCAGCCGCTTGCCATAGGGCAATACTTCCGGGTTTAAAAAGTTGCGGATATTAGCGGTATTGCGGAAAGACGGAAAATCTCGTCAGTGGCAGGGAAGCGTTTTCTCTTGATTGACAAGATATCTCGTCAATGGCGGAGAAAGAGTTAAAGTAAAAAATTTGGATTTATTATGGTTTATTATCGGCTTGGACTTGTTTACTTCTTTTTGCATGCAAGATCTGGCAACATGTATACATATCTACCATTGTCTACAGATGAGTTGTGTGTTGTTTTTGCTTGTAAGGCTGTCTTGCCTTAAAAGCAAAAGAACAGGATTGTGTGTACGACATACATTTTAGACTACTCATAAGTTTAGGATCACATGTGCTTTATTGTTTTATTACACATTTTAGAATAATAGTAAACATATTAAAGCTATTGAATAACACAAATGCAAATATGGGAATTTTGTTATGACTAAAAAATTAAAATAAAAACAGTTATATTTTAGCATTTTTTTTTTAAACGTGGCCACCCTCTCTGATGCTTTTTAAACAACACTCAATGAATTTTAATCTACTGTGGGCTCTTATAGCTTTATTTACTTTACTACTAATATAATGTGTATTTATTTTAATTAAAAGTCTATTTGTACATAGTGTCTCATCATCTTATTTGGATATGCACCTCTTGCACCCTTAATTCTGTTTTACTTTTGTCTTTTTTTCAAAGCTAATTCTGAAAAAAAACCTGCAAAAGAATTCCAATGTACCTGTGCAAATATCAATAAACTCTGGATCTTCAACCCTGTTCCTGGAGGGCACCTGTCCTGTAGATTTCAGTTCCAACCCCAAACAAACACAGCTGAATGTGCTAACCAAGTTTTTTGATGGCTGCCTAAAAATTAGGGGCAGATGTGTTGGAGTAGGGTTGGAACTAAAATATGCAGGAATATGCTGTACCACTGAACAACAGACAGACTATATTTTAATAAGATCTGTGCTATTTCTTTAATAGAAGCAACAGATTTTTGCTTGGAGAAAGTGATTACACTGATCCTACTGTATATCATATCTAGGGACCTGAATATCTTACATATCAAACAGACTACAGAAAGACTTTTGCCTTGGACCAGTAAGCATCTGCCTAGCAACCATCTTGGTAACCGCATACACTGCCCTGACATCAAAGTCTGCATGAGCTCTACGGCTGCGTCCGAAACCGCCTACTTCCATACTTTATAGTACACTGTCAGAAAAAAAGGTTTAAAACTGTACCTTGTTTGTCGCTGTGGTGGTACCCTAATGCAGTGGTTCCCAAACTTTTTCAGCGTGCGGCCCCCCTTGTGTACGGTGCATTCCTTCGCGGCAGCCCAAAGAAAATTTGTGACAAAAAACTGTTCTAAAACTCAACATTTTAATAAAAAAACATTAAATTATACAAAAAAGTAGTGCTTTTGGTTAGTAGCCTTATTTTTTTAGGTTTAATTACACAGAATTCATGATAAATTAATGTATTTCATAAAATGTCATAAAACTGGGGCCCCCGTGGCACCATCTCGCGGCCCCCAGTTTGAAAACCACTGCCCTAATGTATCGTTTTGTACCTTTATAGGTATACTAAACATAATACAATGTTGTACCTTTTTGGGTACATTACTGTTCCTTAAGGATCTATTGTGTACCTTTAAAGGTACAGTTACTGTTTTGTACCCCTAAAATTTAACTGGTACTAAATTGTTCCTTAAGGTACACAATAGGTCCTTCAAGTATAATAGTGTACCCCATAAGTTACAACATTTCAATGTGTTGTATACCCATAAAGGTACAAAAAAGGTACCTTTTAGGGTACCACCCCAGTGACAGAAAAAGGAACAACTTTGTACCATTTTTTTTCTGACAGTGTAGGCGAAAAGCAGTAGGCGAGTAGTACGTCCAAAATCATAGTATTCGAAAAACAGTAGGCGAAATTCCCAGATGACCTACTACTTTCGGCAAGATCCCGAAGTGTTCATTCAATGCACACTTTACGATCCTGGAGCCCCTGTGAGAGGAGTTATCCAATGAAGAAGGCATTGTTTTATACAAAATTCCCAAAAGCAGCAACGTGGCTCTATTTCAATGCAAATACATATATGAAACAGCTGTCTATTCTGGTTAAATTGTGCTAGTTTAATGTCATTCCAGTTACAGACTAGCTTGTTGTTATGACAACGTATGTCACGTGATGTATCAACATGGCGTCCAAATTCATTTATACTATTCATATTATATTGTAGGGGAGAGCGGGGCACAACCTAACGCTTTTTGGTTTTGGCTCAATCATTTGAGTTTGATTAATTATATTTTTACACAAGCTACACACACATCTCTGCTACAAATGAACATTTGAAGTTTGTTTCTAGTACTTACCATTCTTGGACAATTACACCAAACGTGACAGAAGTGCAAACGTTACAACTTACCCCATAGGTGGGGTTCATTGCAACAGGCAGGGGGTTAGTTGTAACACTTGCTAAAAATTAAGTGAAAAAATGAAATGCACAACAACAAATTACTAAACAACAACAACAAATTAAAAAACAACAACAAATTAAAAAACACTGCAACAAATTAAAAAACAACAACAAATTAAAAACCACTACAGCAAATTAAAAAACACAACTACAAATTAAAAAACGCTACAACAAAATAAAAAACCATAACAAAATAAAAAACACAACAGCAAGTTAAAAACACAACTACAAATTAAAAAACACAACTACATTAACCTACCGGAAGAGGTAGGTACCAGTGGGCAACATGAGACATCGCTGATTGGACGACACTGAAGTTCGGCTTTTGAACCGGAAGTTTTTCTTCCTCTAACGATAGTAGTAAGCTAACGTTACATCCACAAGCAACGTAAACATTACACTATTCTTATTAACTTACTCAAAGGTTGTTGGGTGTATCCGATGGTAGATATTTCTTTAAGCCTTTTGCCACAGCCGCTGCAAAAGTTCGGGGACAGCTCAACCTGTTCTTTTCCGCAGTTTGGGCAAAACATTTTGCTGTCCTTCCTCCTCTCCAAACCACGCGCTACAGTAAGAATAACTTCCGGTTCAAAAGCCGAACTGCAAAGTCGTCCAATCAGCGATGTCTCATGTTGCCCACTGGTACCTACCTCTTCCGGTAGGTTAATGTAGTTGTGTTTTTATTTGTAGTTCTGTTTTTAATTTGTTATTGTGTTTTTTAATTTGAAGTTGTGTTTATTTATTTGTTGTAGTGTTTTTTTAACTTGCTGTTGTGTTTTTTATTTTGTTATGGCTTTTTATTTTGTTGTAGTGTTTTTTTATTTGCTGTAGTGTTTTTTTAACTTGCTGTTGTGTTTCTTACTTTGTATTTGTTTTTAATTTTGTTGTAGTGTTTTTTAATTTGCTGTAGTGTTTTTGTAATTTGTTTTTGTTTTTTAAGTTGTTGCAGTGTTTTTTAATTTGTTTTTGTTTTTTAATTTGTTGTTGTTGTTTAGTAATTTGTTGTTGTGGTTTGCACTTCAGGGCCACCGTAGTAATAACCATACTACAGTTTCAAAATCAAATTCTGATAATGAGTATTACTATTAAAAATATGCACAAAAATAAATTAGATTTTTGATAAGACAGGCACATTAATTTTGTTGGCAGCCAGCAATCATTCGTATTTAGCCTATTTAAAACAACGGCAAGAATTACGCTAATGTTAGCAGTTTTCATATCGTAAGTGCTGAAGGGTTAGTTGTAACACAGCGTTACAATTAACCTCGCTGGGTCAAAATATTTTTAAGCCCACCAAAAACATTGCTAAGAGCTGCAGACATATTTCAAAACGATGCTATGTTTTAGTCAACAAGACACTGATTAATATGGCATAGCATTGGATTTGGTATCTTACACATCCAACTTAGAAACCGAAAAAAAACATGATGAAAAAATGTACGTACATGCCACCAAAACAGTCGTTCATCAAGAACTCTCTGGAAAAAAACATTATACATTTCCAATAATTTGCGGGAGATCCTCTTATGGCAACGTGAACAAAATACCGGAAAAAACAAGACGCTCAACCTTGTGCAATAATGTAAACAGTCCGTGTTACAACTAACCCCGCATTAGTTTTTGCCCCGCGCACCCCTACCTACTGTTTTAACGGTCGATGAGTGGGTACTTCATCTAAGTCACAGTATGCGATTTCAGACGCAGCCAAAATCTCAATGTGTCCAAGTGCTACCACGCCACGGCTTCAACTTTTTTTGTTAGTTTGAAAGGTAAAAATGAATCACAAAAGATGCTGAGCAATCTGTTTGTTCATTAATAGCGGATGAGATGCAGTGTTTCAATGTTTCCAGGCTTAATATATCAAGGAGGCCACCAACATTCATCACAGTTCAAAACTTCTCTCCAGACATTTGCAAAAATCTGTGTTTATTCATTATGTCTAGCTTTTCAATTCGCTGTCAGTGAATATGGATTAGATGCGGTCTCCCTCTCTCAGCATCTCGAGAGCGAGTGGGTTCAGAGACCGGGAGTGAAACTCGGTGTGAAATGCGAGGGCTGTCTGCGCGTGTGAGGAAGCTGACAGGATTTTAGGAGCGTGGAAATGGATGTGCCGGCCGCCATACTGAAGGAAAGATTGGTGTCTGTCGCAACTGGCCCAATTTCAAAATTGCCACGTCTATTTACTCTCCATCTTTATTTACACAAATCTGTTATGTCACTCTCTCTCTTTCTCTCCACCGGACAGATTTGTTAAAACATTCAAAACAATCAAATCTGAAGCGGCTCGTGGAGATGGAGTTGATTGATGAATTGGCAGGCCGTCCTCCGCCGGCATCTCAAGACAATGAAAGAGCTTGTTGGAGCCGGGACATCAGCTCATCGAATCAGACACAGAGCGATGGGTAAATTAAAGCATTTCAGAAGAAGTCATCTGAATAGGATTGTGTCATGTTTATCAGGATAAATTTGAGATTTAATACGGTAGATCTTAACAATGCAATTTATCCAATAAAGTATTGTAGTGGAAATGAAGCAGACTATTACAGGGAACAATACAAGCAATCAGACAAAATCAGGTCTTTTGAGGAACTAGTGACTCAGATAATTACAAGAGCATTGCTTTTCATCGGAGCAATATTTTATCCCACGTGACATCTCTCTCTTTCTCTGCGTTTTTTTTTTCAGTCGCTTTGGTACATTTCTCAGATCAGAATAAAAATTCTCAAAACTACCTGTTTAATCTTCACATCATTGTGTCACTTGATGTTTCTCATTTCTTTGAAGAAG